>VZRH01001850.1:94388-152808 GCA_013397555.1 Urocynchramus pylzowi
GGCTGTGCTCTGTGTGTGCCCGCCGGGGCCGTGCGCTGTGTGTGCCCGCCGGGCTGGGGCCGTGCGGGGCTGTGCCCTGTGTGTGCCCGCCGGGGCCGGGGCCGGGGCCGTGCGGGAGCGGCAGTTCCGCAGCCGAGCGCTGGAGGGCTCCGCAGACTGACGGCTGCGCGGCGATTTTAAGGGAATTGCTGCATTGTACCTGCGCAGGGTTTAATGCTTGCCGGGCCATTTGGCTATTTGCCATAATTGGCTTTCCATTCCCTTGATTGGAATCATAGATAAAAATTTGCTAATCCACTTTCTTTGCTGAAAGTATTAGAAAAGTAATCCATCTTTTAAAAATGCTCGAACAAAATCATACGGTATAAAGAGTACTTTATGGAATAATGAGATTAATGAGAACTGTAAGGCATATGCAATTTAAAACGTTTCTCTGTGGGTTTAAGGGGAAAAATGCAATCTGGGCACTATAAAGCCATAAGTACTTCCTTTTTTTATGCACTACCTTTTAAATGTGCATTACGTGTTATGCTTTTGTCTACATGATAAAACGTGAGCATGTATTTAGGAAGGAGGATCTGCTATTTACTTGTAATTTTAAAGACGTTTGAAAATACCTGATTTAAACTTCTTAGCTGTGTTTTTTCCTCCCTTTCCTCTCTTCTGCCCGTAGGGCATCAGAGCACGGATTTTGGAAACCCTTGTAATGCTCATTCTTCTTGCACTGCTTATCCTTGGAATCGTATGGGTGGCTTCAGCACTCATAGACAATGATGCTGCCAGTATGGAGTCTTTATATGGTATGGAATGCAAAAAAACCTTCACCCAGTTTCATTGTTAATACAGAAATGCAGGTTTCCAGTTAAATGTATTTCTAGTACATGCTATGTGAATATTCCACAGGTTGTGAAGAAGGTGTCTTAATTCAGTCGGCACCATTTTGATGTTAAATTCTGTGACATAAGTAGCCTCTTGGTAATTAGCTAAAGCTGTGCTCAATGTTTTCTTTACAGACCTCTGGGAATTCTACCTCCCGTATTTATATTCCTGTATATCACTGATGGGATGCTTGTTACTGCTGTGTAAGTATTTTCCTCATAATTCCAAAAGATGAATGATATTATGGTGAGGGATTTTTTTTGTGTTTTGTGTTCAATTTTTTTTATATGGTTAAAGGAAACTTTTGATTGTGAAAGTTGAGTGGGATTTTCTTTTTCTGATTAAATTTAAATTTAGGTGTGGAGTTGTTAGGTTTGGGTTCTGAAGTTTAAATAAATGGTACCTTAGATTTTCAATTTTTGAGAAACTTTACAACTTACCCAATTTTGACTAATAACTTGTTAAAGCAGGTAGTTGAAAAATAGGGACTCCATTCTGCAAAGAAAAGCACAATTTTTAAATGAAATGTCTGCAGGAGGCAGGTAGTATGGTGAGAAAATGATTTTGGAACATTTTGTCCTATATTCAGTAAACTACCATTCTTCCTTTTGTAATTGAAAATGTTGCTGTATAGGCAGGAGTTGGAAAACAGTGCAGCCAGCTTTCATAATCACACAGCTGGTCTCTGGCCAGTCTGCAGGTCAGTTACACAATTGCATTTGAAACAGATGCAGTAAAAACCCAACCTTACCCTGACTGCTCCTAAGCAGAGTTCAGTCATCCATGTTCAGGGGAATAAGAAACACGACAGAAGGCTCAAAATCCCACTTTTAGTCTCAGTCCCCTCCTTGAATAATTTCTAGAGAGGGACAGAAGATCTCCCTTTCTAGATTACTATTGTTTCATCTCTTCTCCAAGCTCAACAGGTTCAAAGCTTACATGGGGCTGTCACTGTGGAGAAAGGGTGGGGAATGATAATTTGTGATATCCTTTAAACAGATCTATGAAAGAGACCTCAGTGAGTCCCCTTAGGTTCTCTGTATGTGCAGATTCTCAAATCCACTTTGGAGAAAGGTGGAAGGATTAAACAATGGGCTTCTCAACATCTCATGCAGTCTGTTCCAGAGTGGCATTCACAGAGGCACTCAACACTTTAATGGGAATTTGGTTTGCAAAACTTCAAATCTGCCCTGCAGTTTGCTTCAGCAGAGCTGAAAATGCAGCCTCTGTTCTGGGGCTGTTGTAAACCAGTTCACTGAAATGATTGCAACTGAATGCCAGTTTTGGAAATGTGTAACTTAAGCAAATCACTGAGGTGAAGGCCCTCCTGTTAGATCTGAAGAAGAAGCTGTTAGATCTGTGTAGCTGAAAGGGCAGTGTACAGCAGTGGGGCAGCTGCTGGGGTAGAGCTTTAGATCTTCAGCTGGTTAAATTGCTGAAGCAGTGTTTGAGTAAAGCTTATTGCAGTGGTGATTTGGAGCATCACTTCATTTGTATTTTCTCCTTTTCCTGCAGGATTCTTCTGCAGTAAAGACAGACTAACTTAAGTTAGATTTTTGAATATTCTTGTATTTTTCCTGTAATATGCAGTAGCTACAGTGAAACACTAGTTAATAAAAATAAATGCAATCCTCACAATAAAATCTTGTCTTGTATTTTTCAGCAACAATGTTTTATTATAATGGAAACTATAGATGTACATGCTCATCCATATTGTTATAAATTCTTTTATTTCTGACATATTTCAGTATTTGAAGGCTGTTTTCCCTAAACTGTTGTTTTCTACTAATAATTTTCTATCATCATGGTTGAGCCTTTCTCCCAAGAAGCATACATGCATCATCCCTGAAAACCATCACAGGCTAGGATCAGAAAGGGCCCATTGTTATTTCACAGAAAATAATCTAAAGTTTGGTAGCTGAGCCTACTGTCAATGGAAGTTGAAGGATAACTTTCAGACCAAAGCAGCTTTCAGGATCTCTTGGCCTTGCAGCTACACCTGTGCTAAAAGATGAAATGTGCCCCAGATGTTCTCCAGTGCCATGGCCAATCAGTGTCACTCCATCCAGGATATTGCAGTTGGCAGGTGTCTGTGCAGCTTTGGCTCATGGTAATGGTCCCTGGGCTGCCTCAGCTCCAGAACTGCACTGAGAATCATTTGGGAGAGTTAACTGGCCCAGGGCAAATCATGCCAGGAATAGTTCTAACAACTTACTGGGGTAGGCCATCCAATCTCAAAGCCCAGGAATGCATCCTGGCACTGCTGAGTTTACTGGTGAAGACATAGCCTCTGGTGCCACATGCTTTGAATAAATAATTAATTAGTTGAGCAAGTTTAAGATCTCTGATCATGTGGTGTTCCTTGTTGACAAAAAAAAAAGTCACAGTTAAGGTCTTGGAGGGGAGAGATGCTTGTCTTTTTCAAAATTCATATGATTGCAATGTGCTTAATTGTTCATGTTGGAGCTTTAAGCCCTGGCAGTTCTTTTCAAAACCAAAAAGTGATTATATGTGGAATAGCACACTAAGTATCTAAATAAAAAACTGTCTTTGACTTAAAAATGTCTGTTTTGCATGCCCTTCCTTCCCCTGCAGTGTGCACGCCAGTGGGGCTCTCGCGGATGTTTACAGTAATGGGTCAGTTGCTGGTGAAGCCAACAGTAAGTGCTGCCCAGTTCTGTCCTCCTGTGCTGCCCAGTTCTGTCCTCCTGTGCTGCCCAGTTCTGTCCTCCTGTGCTGCCCAGTTCTGTCCTCCTGTGCTGCCCAGTTCTGTCCTCCTGTGCTGCCCAGTTCTGTCCTCCAGTGCTACCTGTGAGAAGGTGGAATGGTAGCTGGGTACTTTCTTCTAAAATGCTTACACTTCTACAGAATTCTTCAGCTCATCTGAGTTTCTATAACCACTATTTGTGGTTTTTCATATAGCACAAAAGTCTGGTTTTTCCCAAAGTTTTTCTCATGACAATATAGACTTCCTCTGATTGTTCAGTTTATGTCAATGCTACTTATTTATTGCCAGTATTTCCTGCTGTGTTTTACCAGTGCCTGAAAAGTGTGGGCATAGTCTGAGTTCAGTAGCAAAGAATACAAGAGCAAACAAAGTCTGGATAACAAGAAGGGTACCTGGGGGTACACACAGATGGGTGAAATGTGGGTAGTTGTCATCTTTAAGAGCTTGTTACACAGACACTCTTAGGCTCATGTTGAATACTGTGAGGGAAGGGAGAAGTTCGTACCACATACAAGTGCTCTAGTGACTTGGGTGTCAGATGTCCTGGTTTGTATTTACTAATATTTGGGTGCACTTAGATCTTGCTTTCGTTTTCATTAGTCAGTTCAACCCTGAAAATACAAAGAAAAGACCTACTATTTTTATTTAATCTCAAAGCACCTGGTAGCTGAGGTAGATCAACTTCATTTTTTGGTTTTAGCTTCCAATAGCAATTTATATTTTCATGAAATACTGGCTTATGTGCAAAGTTGCTTTTAATACCATTTTTCAAAATCTTCAGTCATTTTTGTTTAAATTGAGTGTGAAGTTTGATGTGATTTGAATGTAGGTCAGACTTACTGTTCTGTCTCTTTAGATTGAAACTGAACATAAAAGCTTTAACTTGAAATAAAAACTTTAAAGTAACTTTGCTTACAGTAAAGATACAATTGTGTAACAGAATGGAATAATCTCTGGAGTTCTTAGTTGTGTCACTATTGTAGACTGTATATTTAAAGTACAGGTTATAGGAGCAAAGTGAATCTGATTATGTAAGTTCAGTCAGGAAAACAAGTGTCTCTGATACTCAGTTCATGTTTCTGTTTCCAAATACAGATCCTGGAAGACCTAGATGAACAGATGTATATCATCACTTTAGAGGAAGAAGCAATTCAGAGGAAGCTTAATGGTATGTGTGTTATACCTGCAATGGTACTGCTTCAGATACAGTATTTAGAGCAGTTCTGGTCAGGAATCTCACTGTTGGTCAGCCTCTTCTCTCAAAACAAGAAATTTTAACATCTTAGCCTGTAATAAATGTTACAGGTGTACATTTCCTCACTACGTTTTCCAGGATTGGCTGTTGTGTATGTGTGGTTTGCTTTGGTTTTGCTTTTGAATTGTTCATCATCTCTCTAATGTGGGAATGTTCTGAGCCTGAGAGAGCAATTGAGTAGTTGTCCAGACCCATCACTCTCACTGCAAAATAGCTTGGATTGGTAAATGACTCTATTTCAGCCTTGTTTGAAGGACAATGAACTTACATTAGCAAGAGGCTTGACTTCCTGCAATACGAGTTTTGTTTTTAGTTTGTAGGATTTTTTGTGTTTCAGTTGATTGTTATTTAAAATCTTAGGTAGTAATCCATTAAAAATCAGAGCACTTCTTTATATTCTAGGAGTTATTTGGTGAATTTAAGAAATAAAATCATTCTATTAATAAGTAATGAAAATTAATAACTACAAGAATGTTTTTAGACTTATTGTATTTAGTCTTAAAATTTTGCATTTCTTGGTAAGGTGTTTCTGTTATGAAGTGTTTAAAAAACATGAAGTATGAAGTTTTGACTTAGAATAGGAAGGAGTGTTGCAACAGGCAGGCACCAGTTATGGAAAATTTATTGGTTCTATAAACCTGGAAATAATGTTTTACAAATCTTCTGACTTGCTTTTAACTGCATGGATAAGCCATCCATCCATAATTTATGCAATTACTGCAGTTCCGAAAACCAAGGAATTTTCATGTAAGGCAGCACAACAGTGTATGTGTCATGATGACTTATTTTAGCCTTAATTTTTAAAATTTCCTGGTTGTTTTTTTCAGTCTTGTGATATGTATCTTAAGCTTTCCTTCTCTGAGGTCTCCTTAAGTCTCCTTTTGCAATGGCTTGGTCAGGGGAAGTACCTTTGATAGCAGAGATCATGTTGGTCATCTTTATTCCAATGCTTAAAATTTGTGGAGGAGTAGTGACTTCCTTGTGCTGAAATCAGCCATCATCTTCAATGTAAAAGTAACATTCACCTTTTCAGGTGTTTATAGTCACAGATGTATGTATGTATGTGCATTTACACACAGGCACACGAAAAGGTGCAGGCAGTGAGTGTCTTTGAAGCTGTGATGGGGTAATGATAATCATTCTGTGTGTTTGATGTTAGCTAGGAACTGTAAAATGTTTGTTACAGAGTATTTTATGTTGTCATGGTGATTCTGCTTGTGTACTACACAGAGCAATGACCCAGTAGTTATTCAGGAATCTATTGGAAGTAGTGCTCAGATGGGAAATGTGATAATTTAAGTGATACTTGGCTGCTCTTTTTCTTGCAGAAGTCTATCAACAGTTGCTTAAATTGCAGTTTAGTATCACTTGTGGAGTGGACCTAGGCTGTCTGTAGGTGCCTACTAACTGGGTATGGATTTAGGATGTGTGCCAGGAGCTCCCCTAACCAAGAGACTGGGCTTGCTTTCAGCACATGGCTTGGTATTCAGTGAGAAGTGGAACTGCAGCCCACCCATATTCCATGGAGCACTCACCAGCCTGCTCTTGAGCAGTGAAAGACATGGGGCTTAAATGTCCTGAGACAGGAGAGGAGCTGGATTCCCTCTGTTTCCAGTGCTGAGGGAATGGCATTGACACCCCCAAAAGGAATGCTTGAAAACCCCTAAGTTGGTGTACAGAGAAAATTAATGGAGTTAAGCTGAAAAGTAAGTGAAAATCTAAATTGCACATAGTTGAGGCAAGATGTTATTTGTGCAAGAAGATGCTTTGCAGGATTTTTGTAGTAGTTTAGTAAATGTAAGCACAGATCTCATTATGGCAAGCATGGAAATCTTCATCTTCTCTTCCAGAAGTCTTTGATTCATACAAATTATGCCAGAAGCATTGACATTGTTATTGCCAGATCTATGAAGGGTCATCTTTACCATGTTTATTGCATTTTAAAAAGTGTGTATAAATGGGGTGGTTCTAATTACATCAGTAAATGTCGTGCTGTGATGTTAGAGGCCATAATCTGTATTTTAGGACACACATTGTCACTTTGTTGCTGTATCACAGTGGATATATTCAGCTACACACTTCCTCTGCCAGGGCTGTTGCAACTGTTCCACCGTGTTGGTGGTGGAAATCCACGGTGCTTAAGTAACCCTGTTGGGCAGGTTTCCTCTAAAGTGCTCTGAAATATATACTTTATTTATTTGTATAACTAAAGAGTTGAATTTTGATTAAAATGAAGAAGACCAGAGCAGCGGCTTAAGTGATACTTGATGATTGTAAAGCTTTTCATATTTGAAAATAAATCTATCTGTGAAACTGTAGATCTTCTTTGTGGGAACTAATTTTCTTCCTCCTCAGGTGTCTGCAGTGTCTAACTGAAAATCGGAGGAGGAGGGAGGGGAAAGTTTGATTGTGTTATCTACCCTAGTATTTTTATCTGTTGAAGAGATACTGGGCTTTGGGAAAATGTTTGTTTCCAGTGTATTATATTTCAGTACCCACATCACTCCTACAGTTGAAAAATAAAGCTGGGACTTTTTTATATTAAAAGAAAAAAGTTGCCTTCAGCTATTAGTTTTCCTGAATCCAAAGAGACGGGTGGGGTAGGATCAAAAATTCTTACTTGATCAAAGTTATTGGCTCTGAAGGTATCCTTACCTATGTAAGAAAGATGAAAGGTGTTGTTTTTATTGCACACTAGTAACAGTGTAATTTTGAACTAATTGGTGGTGAACTGCCAATCACCTTGGGGGAATGCAAATAGATACTCTTACAATTTCCTTTGAGGTACTGAAATCTTATGTCGGGGCTGGAAGAAAAACAGAATAATACCGTTAAATTGACCTTAAATGAGCTGCTTTGTGGCTTTCTTGGAGAATCCCTTCTAACTTTTCATTGCTAGTCCAAACAAGTCTCGTCTACCAATTTGATTTATTGGCTAGACAGCGCTGACATTGAACTTTGTGCGTGTTTGAAATAAAGCTAATGTTAGGGAGCTTTTAAGAATTTAGCTGCATCCTTTCCAAATACTCTTTTGACTGATCTGAAACCTTGCCTCTCTCATAAAATATCCTTTTGTATAGCAACCTGTTGTTTGCAACTGTTTTTAAGGAGGAACTACAACAGCACTTAAATATGATTCAGAATTTCTACTGACCTGTGTCTTAGGAACCTTCTGTGATGATGCTGATTTGTTGGATAGGCTCCCATAAAATCAGTGTTTTGAGCTCTGGATTTTTATGTTGAGGGAAGGAAAAAAACCAGATATGTATTGAACTGAGCTTTTCCTCAGAGACTCCTAAATCAGTTACAGAAAAGAAGAAAACATCAGATCCTGACTTGAGTTTTCCTTCTTGTTGAGCCACTTCCATGAAAATTCTTTTCCCACTGAGTTCTATAGCTATCCTTTCTCCCACCTAATGGTAATTAGTCATTCTGTAAAACAGATGTTTTGGACTTTTCTGGGGGGAAATGCATCATCAACAAAAGCTTATTTTTATAGTGATAATTGGCTTGGTTTTTTTAAAGACTTTTTCTGAAAACCTGTGTATTATGATTAATTTTTTAAAAAACACTGAGAAATGGACCTGGCATTTGTATTTCAGGCACTTCAACTGATAAGGTGTTGTAATGGAACAGTGTCTGTAGGTCTTACTGGATAGTCCTGGGGTTAGAGATATTTTTGTATTTGAAGCCCTGTAAATATTGTCCTTTGCTCATTATGTCATGATATCCAAGATAAATGTTTATACCAAGCACGGAAGTTAGGTGTTATATGCAAAAATGTATGTGAAAGAACCATTCAGTTAATTCAGTTAAGCATTTAAAATTTTAAACAGTTGGATGTTTCATTGATGATTTGACTGTGTTGAACAAATCAGTATTTAATACTCTGCAATAAGAATAGTCACCTTTTTTCTTGTATTGAGGTTGCTGGATGGATGAGGAGAGAACAGAAAATAAGAAAGTAATGAGACTGGACTACAAAGTAGTGTTGCTGTGCCAGCAGCCTGAGTGCTGTTTAGATTTTGTAGGCAAGTGATCAAGATATGAGATAAAAGCCTGGAAAAGAGTATTAATATCTTGTAAATTTTTTAGAGGCTGTTTAAAAGTCCATGGAGCATGGTGCTCTTACAGGTTAGCCCATGGCCAAAGGTGGGGCTGAGGGTAGGGAATGGCCAGCAGGTGAAAGGTGTGAATGTAAATCAGCAAAACAACAACAGAGAGGACTTTGGGTTTAAGACCTTGAACTGTCACTGCCATGGTGTGTTATTGCAGAGTGAAGTTGGCCTGGAATAGACAGGGAAAGTATGAACCCTTTACTTATTTTCAGGTGAGATTGCCCCATTTTCATCCCTTCTATTTCTGGTCAAAGATGGGTGGAGAATGTTTCTAACTTACCCCAGGCAGAAAATTTCCAGGTTGTGATTGCAGAGAGTGAAAGCTGAAACAGAAATGATGGGATGGGAACTGAAACAGCAGATCTCTAGTCAGCATTGAAGAGCTGTGTCAGTGCCTGAACACTGTCCAGGGTTTGTAGGGGAACTGGCATCAAGGAGGGAAACCCCATGTGCTTGCACTGGGAAAGAGGAGTGGTTGGCAGAGAATGGAAGAGAAAAAAGATGGAGAGAGAAAATGGGCTGGGTTTCCTCAAGGCTGCATAAGGATAGGAAGAAAAGTTGATGAGCAACTTTTAGGCAGAAAATTAGTAGGAAGAAAGGAATTAGTATTATGGTTGTCAGGGCTAAGCTGATGTACAGGAGAAAGTATGAGGAGTTGCACAACAGTGATAACATGTATGTTGTAAACTGGAAAGTGGAAGAGGTTGGTCTGACATTTGGTTGTGGAAATATCTGATTGTGGCATGGAGGGACAGAGCAGGCAAACTGGTATGAGCAGAAGATCCATCAGCAAGCAGGTCAGCAGTGTGGAAACTAAGCTTGCTGAGGAAAGGGAGGGAGGGAAGGGCAAAGCTGAATCTGGAGCTCTGGCCACTTTAAAGGCAAAGGTCCACTTTTGCTAGGTGATAATTCTCCTGAAGGGCATCTGGAGATTCTTTACATTTTGGTACAAGAATCATATAGGGATTTAAGAATGAGGCATTTGAGACATCCTGTCTGTCACACTATGACTGGTCCTTGGAGTTGTGTGAAAGTTCAGCATCAGCAGAACAGGCTGGGATCACAGGAGATGATGCAGAAGCCTCTTTGCTGAACTCTGCTGGGTAGACTCTGTTGTTTTTGAAAAGTATTTGAAGAGTCTCAAAGAAACACCTGCAGTTTAAAATCACAAGTGCTTAATGTGATACTTCCTAAATCCAAATTGTCACTGTGTGCCTTGCAGTCACATCCAAAAGAGAATCATGTCTTTTGTTTTAAAAGGTGTATCTTCCACAGTGGAATACCAGACGGTAGAGTTGGAACGTGAGCTTGAAAAAGTGAAAAGCAAGAAAACAAATCTAGGTAATGAACTTTATGGTGTTTCATGTAGATTGTAGTTTACTAAATGACCTTAAGGTGCTGTGTCTTGTTTGGAGCAGTTGCTTGATTGATTCCAGTTTGTTCTTAACCAAATTTGTGCATTTGCAAATACGTTACATGAAATCATTGCACCCCTCCAACAAAAAAATTCAAGTAAGGAGTCTGATTTGGACCTTATTTTTAACATTATTTTAGAGAAATTGTAGCACTTCTCCACTGCATGAAGCTTTTGATGTATAGTATGCTTATGAATATTTGGGCTAATCTAGGACATTACTTTCCTTTTTGTGTTTGAATTATTTCTGTAATATTCAAACAGTGTTTTCTTTTCTTTTCTTGCACATGCTTATGAAGTTATGTGCTTATTTCTTGCACATGTCCAGTGAAGTTAGTTCTGTCTTTGCTGCCTTACAAGAGGAAAATTTAAGTATCTGAAATTCTGTTCTGTCCCTTTAGGTTATGCTAAAATATACATGTAAACAGTGTATTTGTAAATTCAGCAGATTTTAAACTTCGTGGAAATGCTGTGTGCTAGGGGTAGAAAAAGGTTAAGGGGAAACATGCCTCTTGGAAAAATCTGCTTGTCTCTGTCTCCCCAGCCTTTCTCTAGACAGGTTTCATATTTTTGCCATTGCATTGTAGAGCTGTACAGGGTGAATATTCTTACGAACTGGTTGATGTTTGTTCCAGATCAGGATACTGTTGTTACTTATAGTGAGCTTATGGATAGCTGAATGATTCTTACTTGTTTTATTCTAAGGTAATCTATGGTATTAAGCTTATGTTTTTTCTCTTCTGAACAGAACGGAGGAAAAAAGCTTCTGCTTGGGAAAGGAATTTAGTTTATCCAGCTGTCATGATATTGCTCCTGACTGAGACAGTAAGAATTTTCTTTTCTTTTCCCAGCAAAAAGTATGGAGAGTTCTTTGGTTATTTGAGGGAATAGTTTTAAATTTTTCTGAGTGAAGGTTGTTTAAGCAACAATCTTGATATTATTTTTTTTGACCATTTAACAAAAACTTGACATTATGGAGTCTGGTGAGGATAAATGTGTAGATTTTAAAAATGTGGAATACTTTTCAATAACAAGACTGTTTCTACTTTTTTGTAGTCCTTTTCAGTTCTTTTAGTCGCTCTCAACATTCTTTACCTGTTGGTTGATGAGACTGCAATGCCAAAGGGATCAGGGGTAAAGTAATCTTCTCTTACAAATTTTATAATTTTAGTAAAGCTTTGGAGGCCTTGCAGAAGTGCAAGTGAGAGCTTTTGCTTTAATAATGTGGAAACTAATGAGCCTTAACCTTGACTTTGCTTCTAGGTTTCATTCCTGTGCCCACACAAACATTTATTACATGTCATGTTGTAGTGAGTTCTTAGCAAAATAGTGCAGAAGCTTTATGCAGATACAGTGATGCACTAAAGCAGATCAGTAATCTGGAGTTTGCAGTTCTGCCTTTGCAAAGCGTTTCACTGCAGTTTGAAAGCTGCTGGTGCCATTGCATGGTGGGAGGGGGAGGACTTGGAGGGTGGGACATCAGAACACCCCTGAAACACTGAATTGAGAAAAGGCTGTATTGCATATAAGATGTTACATGTTTTGTTCTTGGTAGAAGTTAACTTTATGAACTGTTGCATGTATCTTATTTAATTATGCAAAGTATATTTTTCCTTGTAGGGACCTGGAATAGGAAATGCCTCCTTATCTACCTTTGGCTTTGTGGGAGCAGCACTTGAAATCATTTTGATTTTGTATCCTTTCTGAAAGAATTCTGTCTGTTAACAAGTATTCTGTCTAGTTTTCTGGGACACTGGCAATACACTAAGACGCTAGCCTGGAAAGAAGATAGGTCAGTCCTTCTCACACACTTGTTTTTGTTTCTTTTTCCTTTAGTTCTTAAGACTTTTAGGAGACTGCTGAGAACTTGAGTGAAAGTTGCATTCCTTGGAGGTTCCTTTTTTCCTTGATTCTCACAGCTATCTTATGGTATCTTCTGTCGTTGGCTTCTACAGTCTCCGTTTTTTTGAGAATTTCACTCCCAGGAAGGATGACACAACTATGACAAAGGTAAGGTGCAATCTGGGATGGGCATGGCCCCCTCCTGTCTTTCTTGCCACCCAAGACAAACTGACTCTCTTAGTAATTGCCCTGAATGGCTCATTTGCAGTGATCAGTATTTGTTTGTAAGCTGCGTAAACACAAACTGGAAGATTGTCAAAATGCTGAATGAGTGGGAAAAAGGATGTGCTCTGTTTAGTTTGGATGGCATCCATTCACTTGTAAAAAGCCAGGAATGGCAGAGCTTGTTAACTGGCTATAGAAAAGCAAGTGAAAGAACTTCCTTCAAAGGGAACTTATTGCTAATGAGTAACTTTGATTGTGTTAACTGTACTTCAGGGAGCTTGTTTGAGATCTGAACAACGTGGTTGCTAGAAGTAATACAGACAAAGTAATTCAAATTTGAATAATGAAACTAAGACTGAGGACAGCTATTCAGCAACATTTTGCAATCTCAAGCTAATTTGACTTTCTACAATTTAGCACTGGCTTTAGAATAACCAATGATGTTACCTAATTGGGAAGAAAATGCCTAGGTTTTTGGCAAAGTATTCCCACAGCTGACATGGGGAAGTGATCAGTAACCAAGGAACAGATGTTAAATTTAATTATTTTTTCAATATGTTTCATTGTTTTTTTTTTTTAATCTAAGTAATGGATTAAGATACATTTACTACAAATTGTTGGAAGTGAGAAAGTGGAAGTGAGAATTATTAGAGTAATAAGTAGTAGAGAGTTGGACTGTTCTTAATATTTCCTATTGATTGTTTACAGTACACCAGGAATAGTGTGGAAATAAATAGTGAATGTACAAATGTACATTCTTTCAAGTTTACTTTTTTCTTTCTTTTGCCTTCTGATAGAACTAGACCTGAAGAAAATGATCCCTTGTGAAAGAAAGTTTCAATTACTCTTTTTAAAGGCTTTACAAGAACAAGAGTAAAATCTAACAGCTGTGAATTTTTTCGTATTATTTAAAGTAGACAACAGGCATTGAATTGAAAGGAAGCTCTTTGTTGTAATTTTTTAAATAGTGCTAATCCTGCAAGCAGTTACATCCAAGGCTTAAGCTGATGTATCACTCATCCATTCTAAGCCCATGGAATTGTTCTTTTATCAAACATTCACAGGAAGTAAGTAAACAGTTGATGCTTTGCAACATGGTTGTTTTGAATAATTTTGAATCTGAGCATACATAACACTTTGATTAAAAGCACGTGAATACATATTTGATTTTTTTCTTGAATCATCTTTGTCCTGTGTAACACCATGTGGAGAGGAGTGACTAGAGAAGTCAGCAGGACTAACAATACTGTAAATTGCTTTAGGTTCAATTTGAAGAATGTGCTTTTTAAGAATTATTCTTTTTCATCTTGACTGCTGTTTTTCTTTGTGTTCCCTTCAGCAATCTCATTTATCATTTAAATGCTGTTTGTCATTTTCAAACAGATAATTGGAAACTGTGTCTCAATCTTGGTGCTGAGCTCTGCTTTGCCAGTGATGTCAAGGACACTGGGTAAGTGAAATGGAAGTAACATCATAATAAAGGATGTTTAATTGAATTAAAAAAAATACAAGAAAAAAGGAGAGCCTGTAGCTGTATTTTCCCTAGTATGTAATTTGCCATTGCTTTCAGATGAAAGAGCATGTATCCGTGGCCTTCATTTCTAGACAAACATGAATTGTTGAACATACATCTATGTACATGAACTGCAGAACATGCTTTCTAAAAAGAAAAAGATGCTAAGCATTTTTTAGAGAATATATTATTTTAAGAAGGTCAGATTTGAGACTTCTTAAAACAGGAGATTGTGAGATGAAAAGACAGGAAAACTGATTGTCCAGAGCAGTCTGAAATAGTTTCATGTTCACTGTGAAATTAGTGCTTGGTTCCTGTCAAGAAATGCATTTGGGATTTGGTGTCTGAAATTTGAGGTAACACTGAGTGCAAATGGCTTTTTAAAAACAGTTAATGGCTTTTCATTTATTAAGTTTTTTAATCAGCAGTGATAACAAGCTACTTTCATTTTCCCTACAATATGCTTGTATTTTTTGTTAACTTCATTTTTCAAATTTAACAATTTGAGTCTACCATAGCAGAACTGAAGAACTCCTGATTTTATTGCTAAGGATTGGCAGTAGCATTTGAAGTACTTAAACTGTTTTAACCAGTTGGAAAGACGTGTTGTATCTTCACTTTAATTAGGTAATCTTCAGCTTGAATTCTTGAAGTTAAATTGCAAGACTATTACATGTTTTAAGTAGTGCAGAATCCTTGTAACTAATGTGAATTTCATTGAGAACATTAAGTAGAACAAAACAAAAATCTTCACCTCGGGCTGTACAAGTCTTAAGTACAAGCTTAGAAGTTTGAGCTCAGGCCCCCAGACCAGCAGTATGTGTTCAGTAGTTCTCTAGCTGGTTTTCATTTCAGGGAGAATACTCTTGAATCAAGAGTAGTTAATGATTTTCCAGTATTATACTGTATATTCTCACGCTATGTGAATCTACAGAGGGGACATTTTAATAAATTATAAATCATTTCTATAGCAAATAAAAAACCCTCTATAATGCATTTTGGAGTGTTGAATCTCAAAATAAGCATTCTACAACTTACTTTAAAAAAATCTGTAGTAAAACTCCACAGAAATGCCAAAGAGTAATTCAAGTACTTAAAGCAGTGCAGTTTTAAAATATAACCAGTATGATAAAGGTCTAAGAAGTGAAATGGTTTTAGCCTGTGGAGCCAGATGTTACATAGAAAAATCACTGTTTCAGAATAGAATTGTAACATAAGTTTATGTCCACTAAGTTACTGCATTCAAGACTTGTTTAAAAGAAAATAAAATTAATTGTTAATGATCCATGAGATTACCAGTTGATAATAACCAGATTCTGTGGCAGTAAGTGTACATGCTGGGTCCATTGTTGTCTCATAGGAAACAGATTAATGGTAAAACTCACTTAAAAACCAGACTAACAAGTGAAATTCCTGAATAGTTTGCCATAGAGATAAATAAAAGAAGAAAAAAGATGGAACAATTAACACACAGCTAACAAATGCACAGTCACAGCTGTCCAAACAGGATTAATAGAGTGTATTAGAGTACAGTGAGTCATGTGGTGCTTTTGCAAAAATATCAATGTGTGTTGCACTACATGCCACCACCCTGTGGCACTGAATAGATGAAAAGAAATAAATATGTTAAGCAGATCCATAGTCTTTTCACTTCATTAAAAAAGCGAGATTCTAGACTATACAGAAAAGACTAGACTTTATCCTTATGGGAAAGGTGAAAAAGCAAAAGTTAATCTAATACATGCACTAACCTTTTTCAACTTTTAAAAATGGAAATAGTTTCTTACATGTTTCATAGCATTCTAATTAGATATGTAGGTGGTGGATATGTCTAATCTGTCATTCTTCTAGAACTCCAGGAAAGTTTTAAACTAAAATAAGTTTACTCATATTTTCCCAGAACTTTTCAGCCTTTTAGTAGCCCTTCAGAAATGTTTCCCACCAGTACTATATTTCTAATCACAGAGGAACAAATTAGGAACAAGGCACTTAAAGTCAAGAATACAAAAACCATAGAATTCCAGAGAAAATTGAACTTTCTAGTATATGGAAGTTTTTGTAGAATTCTATGCTTGAGTATTAAGTACAAGTAAATGGGTATTTTAAATTTGTGTGTGCTGTCTAAAACCTACTATTTGTTTTTAACCTGAATAACGGTTTAATAGTTTGCTTGGTAAAATTTCATCAGTTTTTTTTGTGTATATATTTGTGCCACTAGATATGCAAGTTTATGTTAAATTACTGAAGAGTTATTAAAAGTCTTGTTTTTTTTCTCTGTGGGCTGAGTAGATACTGCTTCTGTAAGAAAGACATCAAAACCTTTTTAACCTTTTTCTCCCATGAGTTTACAGACTGTTACTTTTGTGTCACTTTTCTGATGAGCAGTGACTTTTTCTGTTTGTAAGAAGAAATTGAATGTAATTTATGGACAATAATTTTCCCACCTACTCTAACAGAAGTGTCAGGGTTAATTTCTGTTTGTCCTGCTCCATGGCTCACTGTTCTTCTGGATCTCTATGTGTCAAGGAATGTTATTCCTTTTCCAGAGAATTCCAGTGCTCTGCCTGTATTGTTCCTTTTCCTTTAAAGTTTTGGGAGCCTGTACATTCAAACCTGACTTTCTTAATTTTCATGTGGCTCCACAATCTGGCTAAAACACTGCTGCTTTGGAAATGTTAAGGACACTGTTTGCCTTCAAGTGGGAAAGCAGCTCTGTGTTTATTGTCCTTCATGTCTTTACCAGTTAATTCAGTCAGTTTTTTCTTTCTGTGCTAAGACCTTCTGTGCTTTTTTTAGTATTTCTCCCTGCCTCTTTTGCTATTTTGATCAGTGGTTATTTTGTTTCATTCTTTGAAACTTCTTTTCATTTCAGTATTTTTCCTTAGATACCAAATTCAATTCCCATGTTTTAATTTAAATGACTGATGCTGAGTATAAGAAGTGTGTATATCTTTTAACATTGTGATAACTGGCTTACAAGCCTTGGGTCTGCAGATACAGTGAGATTCCTAAGTGTCAGGTTTACCCTTGGAAGAAGTGCAGCTGACCCTTAATTCTGCCTCTTCATTTATTGTAAGTTTTTAAAAGCCCCAAAACAATTTCAAAAGAAAATTATGGAAAATCAGAGGCTTTCAGGAGTTTCAAAGCCAGGGCTACTTTGTGATTTCCTCATTTGCTGCTGCCATTTTAGTTTTGGGATAGGGTCAGCTTCCTGCTTTTGCACTGCTGTGAGGGCACACTTCCCTCTGACATCATCTGTGCCAAAGGTTTTTTGGGAATACGGCAGCTTTTGAATCCTGGACAATGATCCTGTGGCTGTCATCTGTGTGCAGTGCAGTATTCCATGACACCTGACAAAGGAACGATCTGTGCTTCTTCCTCTTGTGCCTTCTGCCTTGGGCCTACACCTTGTAGATGTTTCCATGTTTCAGAAAAATGTTGTTCACTTAATTAGTGGTTGACAGGCCTTTGATCAGCACAAAGCCCAAGTGTCAGGGTTGGAGGTGCCCTGGGAAGGAGACCTGTCAGCACCATCTTTCAGCCTCTTTTCCTTCTGTGCAAATGCTCCACGGCTGTGGTGGTGGGTGCATCCAGGAGAAAAACTGCAGTTGGAATGAGGTCTTTAAACTTTGGTTTCAAAAGCAGTGCTCTGGAAGAACACTTTAAAGGTTTAGTGTTTACCTTAAGATGTTGTGGCTCTCATAGAAAGGCTGTTTGCTACCTGTATTTTTTTTTAAAAAAAGCTCAGGGTGAATTTCATTTCAGAATGCATTTCATTCTTTTCTGGAATCATTAAGGATTTTCTCAAAAAAAAAAGGTTTCAAGCAGTTCTCGTACTAAAGCTGATTTTTTTCCTAGTTACATTTACTGAAATTATACCTAGAATAGATAATTCATTTCAACTCCCATTATTCAAACATTTTACTATGAAATTTAAAAAACATTTTGATAAAGGTGTCTTAGAGTTTTATAGTGACCAATGAACCAATTGTCTCGTGTGTTTAACCATGTGTCTTCTGGTGTGCTGTCTGTAAGAATTTTGCATCTAAATGTAAATGTAATAGAAGGAAATTTTTCTCTTTCCTAAAAAAATGTTATGATTGTTTTGATCTAAATCTTGCATGCAATTTAACAGGAATCACCAGATTTGATCTCCTTGGAGACTTTGGAAGGTTCAACTGGCTGGGGAACTTCTATATTGTGTTATCTTACAACTTGCTCTTTGCTATCATGACAACATTGTGTCTGGTCAGAAAGTTCACTTCTGCTGTGCGAGAAGAGCTCCTGAAGGCAATAGGTAACACAGCCCTGAAAATTCACTGTGTGCTTGACCACTCCCTTTCTTCA
The DNA here is from genome assembly GCA_013397555.1 of Urocynchramus pylzowi. Taxonomy (NCBI): domain Eukaryota; kingdom Metazoa; phylum Chordata; class Aves; order Passeriformes; family Fringillidae; genus Urocynchramus; species Urocynchramus pylzowi. Next base: position 112,710 of record VZRH01001850.1, read on the forward strand.
CCTTGATGTGCTGCTGGTAAAGTTCTATCACAGCTCACTTTTTTTTTTTTTGGGTGGAAATTTCTCTAAGTTAAGGTGTGAGGATGAATAACGTTGTTTTTTGAAGAGTCCAGAGCTAAGGTACAGTGTTGATTTTAATGGTATGCCTGTGGTACTTATTGGTCTCCAGTTGGCTTTTCAGTCTTTGGAGAGCACAGAAGTATTCTCATTTCTATGAGCAATTATTCCACATTAAAACTTCAGCTTGTGTATGGGTTGCCTTTCTTTTTTGTTTAAAGCAAATTATTAGTTCCCTATAAATAGTTAGCAGAGATCTCAACTTTGTTGCCATACTTTTTTGTGAACATCTATTCAGAAAATCATTGTGCAGAATGTACAGAACCTTCGTAACTGGCTCAGTAAAAACCTGTACCTGATATAATCAAAAATTTGATTGAATCTTGCATTGATATTTCTTGACCATAGAAGAAGGGATTGAAACACATTTGATACTAAGAGGATAAAATGTTTTTTTTTTTTAATTGTTCTTGCCTCATCTTGTCTTTACTAATTAAGAAAGCTCCTCTCTCTTTAGATCCCTAGAGTAGTATTTGCTTAAATTGAGAGGATTAATGGCAAAACTTTAGTATTTCTTTGTAACTGAGTTTGCACCATCTAGAAGTTACTCATGTTAGTTTTCACTGCTTTCAGAGCTGTAATACTGAAACAAAATCCAAGCACTTCCCAAAGTGCTGGTGGAAGATTACTTTGAAATTGTTGTAAAATAATTAGAAATAAAATGTTTAATAAAAAATTACAGATGTTGAAGGCAGATTAAGAAACATAGAAGTGCAGGCATAGTAGGGTAATGGTCACTGGATTTGACACAAGTATGGAGTCACAAACCCTGAAATGTGCAGATTCCTGGCACAAACTGGGTTTGTTTTCAGTGCCGTACATCATAAACGGTATCTGTTAAAAACTGTCCCATGGAATTCAAAGAATGAGAACCAAAATTGACCTATGACCAAAAAATTAATGTGTTGGGACTACAAATAAGGCAATATTAAGGGGACTTTGGTTTTTTTGTAGTGCAGTCAGTTTTGGAATTCCAATTCCAACAATGCAAGAAATTTAACTTTGCACATCATAGCACTTCAGTAAAACATTGTGTAGTCTACATGAAATGAATAAGAAACACTTTCCAGGTTTAATCCTTAGCTTTAGAGACTTAATAGAAACTTCAGAGAGAAACTGTAGAAAGCAAGGAAGGACTGACATCATGCCTCTTTTGAATAAAATATGGCTAAATTTGCTGTCTTTCCTCATCTCCCTCCCCTCCAACAAGAGTAATTTAACTGCTTGCCTGGGGCAGGATGTGAGACTTGAATTAGCACTCACAATAGAGAATTGTGCAATAAGAACAAATGGCTGGAAACAGAGATAAATCAGTAATAGTCCTAAAAATGTAATTAGACATATAAATAGTTTAGAGAAGTGATCTGGTCATTACCAATGACATTAAGATAAGCAGTGGGTGATTTATGAAAAGATGTTATAGTTTAAAAGAAATAATTAATTAATTATCAAATTAATAAAATTAATAATTTTAGGTAATTTTTTAGGTATTTGTAGGTGACAGGGTAAATTATTGCAAGTCTTTCTTGGTTCTTAACATCTGAGTCTGTGATTTAAGCAGTGGGAAGTTAGAGTTCTCTGTCTTCCATGCTTGTCCACTGTAATGGATTTTCTCACTTAAACAACACAGAGGAAATTTCCCTGAAGCAATTCTTACAGGAGGTAGGACATCACTTCTGGTCTTCAGCAAATGTGAAGTCTGCAATCACAAAGTAGGATTTGGGTTGTCTGTGTTCTTTTGAATACCTGTGTGCATGAAACAAGGGGGAGTCTAAACTTTTCCTTATTCTGTTATGTTTTGCAGGATTAGATAAATTTCATCTATCAAACAATCCAAGGGACTCGGAGACAAAGCCTTCTGCCAATGGCCATCAGAAAACACTGTGATAACAATCACCTGCAATCAGCAGAGCTGAAAACATCAACCTCATGGCATTCCTGTCATCTCATCAGCATTTTTATATTGCTTTTATTTGTTAGTTTGGGTCAAACCTTGTCTCGTTTTGATGCTGTGTGCTTCTGAGGAAGTTAGGTGTGTCAGATTCTTCTCTTTCCAGTGAACTTTTGGTCTGCTTGTTTATTTCCCAGGAAGTTAATGCAGGAGGTGCCTTGAAGACTGGAAGCTGAAGAGAAAAATGCATTCCTTTTTATTTGTTGAAAGTCTCACATCTTTATTTTTAAGCTTACTACCATTTGAATGCACAGTACCTCCTGTGTTATACAAACACAGCTATAAAGAATAACTTTGGGACTTGATGTAAAAAAAAAAGAAAAAGAAGAAAACATACACTTGGAAGGCCAATATGACCCTTACTGGAAATGTAAAGTAGCTGGAGTAGGTACCTGTGACAAGAGACACACAGCTCTACTGAGAGTGAGTTAAAAAGGACAGGAGAGATCACAGTGCTGGATGCAGTAGGCCATGCCATGGTGCTTTCTCAGAAGGCCAGTGTTTGCAGCTCTCTGTCCTTAGCTCCACATGCCAGCTTGCTTTACTGGTGGTCAAGTGATGTCTTATGGAAGTCCAAGATGAAGATTAACTTCAGTGTTAAATCTGAGCCTAGCATGCTTTGTAAAAAGCTGTGTAGACCCACTGTCACAGCTCTCACAGCACTGTGAGCTGCTGTGCCCTGGAGGTCCCTTCCCCTACCCAGTACCCCCTATGAAATTCTTGATGAACTACTGTGTGTAAGCAGTACCTGGAATCAAGGCAAGGAGCACAGGCCTAGGGGGCTGCAGTTGCAGTTTTCTACAATCTTTAATTTGAAGTAAATTTCTCTGAATTTATACTTCAGTTGCCAGGATTTCTGTTCAGTGGCATAAGCCAGTTATCTGTCACTAGCCTGATTTTTAATACACATGAACATGTATATAGGCCTATATGTGTAGATATCGTAAATTAAATTCTAAGGTTGTAGAGGTGACAATAGGTGGTTTGGTAAGTAAAATATGTGTGTTCAGTCTTGGTAGTTGGAATTTCTGAAGTGTTTAACTGCTCAGAGGCCTTACATTCAAGATGCCATCAGTGGGTGATAATGTCCTTTCTTGTAGCATTTCCTTGCAGCCTTAGGAATCCTTTAAGCAGTTTATAGTAAAGAAAAATACCAAGTAAGTATTGAAAATCTGGTTGCACTTTTGTCCTGCTCAGCCACAAGTGATCTCCAAACAGACTGGAATGGGGACACCTTCATTGAGTGCCCCTTCATGTAGGGAGCCAGAAAATTTTCCTGTTCATTTCCCATTTCTGTAAAACAAGTCTGCCTGTCTGTAGTTTGAGGTCTTACATTAATTGGTGACAACTTGGTTTCCAGTGTGGTTCCAAAGTAAGGTAAACCTTGTGTCAGAAACTCTTTGGCTGTTCTCTTGAGATGACTGCTCTGGGCTGTAGACCTTATTGCTGTGTGTGTGTATGTCTGCTTTTTTTTTTTTCTCCCCAAAAGTGCTTCAAAAATCAAGCTCCAGTACACATGAGGATTTATCTTTTTTGCAGCTGCCTTTTCTGACTTGAACTGGGGCATAATGTAAATATTTCTGTAGTAAATATGATGCTAGAGAATTACCTTTTTGTGTGTGTGTGATTAGTATAAATTCAAGGTTTATTGAACTGACTATTGATGTATTGTATTAAGTCTTGGAAGAAAAAGTAAAATTACTTGATTTCACTAAGATTTACAAGCATCTTTTCTTGTTTAGTGCTGACACTTTAGTGAGAAATCTTTATCTGAGTCAAAGTTCTGCAACCAATAACAGAGAGCTATAATTAAAAAGTTGTTCTAAAATGAGTTTATATTTAAAATATTGGGAGATATATTATTAGGGGCATCAGTCAGGTATTCTCAGAGCTTGTAGCCTTATGTATTGGCATGATAGTTAGAACCCAATGAAATATGTTCCACTTTTTCATGCAAGTCATTGTATGACCAAAATTGTCCTCATGTCTTAATGGGGCTGGTGAACTGTGGTGTGTGAGGCCAGTTAGCTTTATAGAGGCATTTCTGTTACAATGCTAAGACAGTTAACACACTCTGAAGAAATTAATATTAGGAATAAACCTAGGAGTATGAACCAGCATAGGTCTTGCTCTTTGTGCCTTTGAGAGATGTTTGTCATGGCATCAGTGACCCAAGAACACAGAAAAAGGTGGATTATCGTGTGTGTGTGGCTTCTACTCATGAGTTGGGTAATTACTTCAACTGAGCAGGGGCAGTTCCTGCTGAGAAGCACCCAAGCTTCAGGCAAGACTTAAAAATTCTTTTTCAAAACAAAGGTTAGGGCCTCGACTGTCCCCACCCCTTCTGCTGGATTCTGCAGGCAGATGTGTGGGTTAAAGCTACGTTAGGGAAGACTTTACACTGGACTCTGTGGGATGGTTGAGGTACTGTGTGGTTTCCAAGATGGATGAGAAATTCAGAACTACCCTGTGCAACTACTGACAGTGTTTTGTTTTAAAATCAACTGCTAATGTTGTGACACTGTCTCCATTAAAACATGCCTTTGGCCTTGAAAATGACGTGCTTATGCAAAGCTTTGTCACTGCATGCAAGATACAGGGCACTGTATACTTTTCACAGAATCATATGGTCACTTAAGTACGAGCAACTGGTAATTCATTATTGGATATTGACAATACATTCCTAGTATTTTGACTCATGTAGAGTCAGGTGGTCTATACCTTCAAGGTATATACAGCTGATCTTAGTAACATTAACATCTGCCTCACTTCTTATGAGGCAAAAAGCACATCAGTGCTTCCATCTTCAACTAGATACCACACAAGACCAAAAAATAGATGTAAACTGAGTGTTTTAAGTTAGCTGTTTTTTGGCTTTTTTTCTGTGTTGATAGCACAATATTAAATGCAATTGCAGAACTGTAATACTTGTGGGGTTTCTAAGCATAAAGCACACATGCTTATCACTTTAAGCTAAAAAATAGTGGTATTGGTTACTGTACAAGTAACAGTTTTGCATTCATAGGGAGCTTTGTTTACTGTCTGTAATGTGCTGTTTATCTTAGGCCCTTTTCCTCTGATACCTTTGACCCTGTTGGCTAAAACCCTGTTGGTTTTAGTGTCATAGAAATGAAAAGATTTCACAAGTTGTTTTCCTTGTCTGGTTCCCAAGTACCACCTGGAGCACCAGTGGAGGGAGGGCTGGGCTGCCCATGCAGGCAGGAAGGAGCTCCTGCAGCAGGTGCTTGGCAGGAGGGACACGGGAGCAGATCCTGGGGACATGTCCTCCCCTATGTCCTCCCCGTGTCACCAGGAGTTTTAATCAGTCCCCTATGTCACCAGGAGTGATGTGTCCTCCCCTGTGTCACCAGGAGTGGCACGTCCTCCCCTATGTCACCAGGAGTGATGTGTCCTCCCCTGTGTCACCAGGAGTGATGGGTGCCAAGGGGCTGCAGCCCCTGTCCATCCCACCATGTCTCTGGTGCTCATCCCTGAGGCTGTGCAGCAGCTGATGCTGCTTGAGGTGCTCACATGTGCCCAGTGCTGTGCAGTGAAGACATGATGGCCCTTTTCTTAAAGAATTTGCAGTGTGAATTGGAAAGGAATAAGATAGAAACAGAAAGCAGTTGGCCTCTTCCTGCATGTGGCTTTCCTTGAGTTCTCGAAGCATGCTCTAGGTTATTTCCCATCTCTTCTTCCTCTCCCAGAAGTGGGGTGGTGGTATATGTACAGCAACTGAGGCTTACCCTTAGTGGTCTGGCATCTAAAATTTTGAAATAACAAATACAGGAAAACAGCTAAATCCTCTTTAACGTATTCTCTGATCTTGAAAATAGCATTTTTTTTTTTTTTTTAATCAGGGTGAAATAATCTGAACAGAGACAGGACATTAAGACCACATAAATGACCTCTTCAAAAAGAAATGTGCTTAGTTTTGTTTAAAAAAGTGTTGATGTTAACTGTGAAGCACTAATTGCTTTAATGAAATAAGATTCCCTACCTCCTAGTATTAGGATTTTTGTTGTTATTTTAGTGTGGAGTTGAGACAATATTGCCTGACTTCTCTCCCCAACCCATGAACACTGAATTTGCTATTTGTAAGCTGGCAGGTTACTTCAGCCATTTTGTCAGGATTTGAAGTTTACAAATGTGCTGCTTTTGAATTTATCCCATTCAGCAAGAGCAAGCTAAGGCCACAGACATCAGCCACAGTGATACAACTTTTGCACCCTTTTCTACCTTTCCCCCTTGAGACAGACAAAACAGATGAAAGAGCAGAAGAATCCACATAGATTTCTTTTATGCACTGTAAGAAAACATACCAGAAGGCAACTTTAATGGAAGGCTTTTGAAATATTTCACAATTGAAGCACCTAGAACTCTTCTTTTAAAAAGAAAGAAGAAATGTGTATCATTAGTATACAAATGTCAGTTGTATGTTCTCTAAATAAGCCAGTAATTCACTGACACACACAAAAAAAAAATCATCACTTCTTAAAAACTCTTGTGATTCACAGTGATACAGTATCTTGGACTTTTATAGAAGCCTGTGAACTTCTGAAGGTATCTCTGTCTTGGCAACAGAAACCTGAGGATGCTTGCTAGTTTTGTGTTAATTACCATGTTTTATCAGTAACTTTTTAGTTTCATTTATTGCTCATAATTTTCTTTAATATACATACATTAGATGTTTTAACAAGTATAGAAGGTGACTCCATACAGTCAAAGAGATAGTGTGAGAAATATCCTGTAAATGCTGATATTCTTGACATACTGACTTCCAAGCTATTTAGAAACTATCTGTATGAAGGCCTTTACATCAAATAGAAATTAGGAAATCCTAATTCTTAAAGGCTTTTAGGTATCTGAATGTTGATATGTACCTACTTGAGCACTTTGGAATGCTGCTTCTAGATGTTTGTTGATCACTAACCCCATGCCCTGCTGTTGCTTTTCTCCCTACCCCCACTACATTAAGTTTTACAGTCGGCATCACTGGATGAAGCTCCTTTCCTGAACAGGGCTTTATTTTGCATTCCTCCTCTATTCCCTGCTTCTGTAGATACCAACTATTGAAGTATTGTGGCACCTGCTTTGATTTTAATGTATTTCTTTTCCCACATAGCTTGTACAGAGATATGTTCTTCCCTAGTTAGATACTGTTGTTCCACTAAAAAAAATGTTCACATTTATTAATTTGTTTTTTACCACTGGATTCCATTTAAGCAATCTTGTCACTAGAGGGTCCTCTAAGAAATTACCAAGAAGCTCAAGTCAGTCTGAATCATGAGTGAGAGGGTTTAGTGATTGCATATATTTGTGCTTTTATCTTCCAGTGGTATGAGGGTACAGCCCCACTTCTTAGTGAGGGGAATGAGCTGGTTTGGCCACTGGGAGCCCCTGGGGTGGCTGTCACTGCAGGGTGGCTCCTGTTGTGGACCTGCTCTGCAGCTCATCTGCTGTGGGATGTACAGAGAGAACTCCCTCTGAGGGAGGTGGACACACTTTGTGTCAGCTCTCAGCAGGGTCAGGCAGCGTGAGGTGCTGAGGTGAGGCTCTTCACCTTTCTCTAGATTTTTGTATTTCACATGTACAAGCATATTTTGGGCCTTCTCTCCCCATGTGAATTGGTCATTCAGAGAAGTGGCATGATAGTGATACCTGTGCAGTGGATTCAGTGGATGTGTTTAAATGTTTAAGAAGAAAATTAGCTGGTGCATGACTTCCTGTTTCCCTTAACTATGAGTTTTTTTCAGTTTCGACCAAAATTCTTAAGAGTCACAAAAGCTCTGTGAGTACTTTCTCCTCCTTGGCTTTTATATAACAAAAAAATTTCAGTCACTTTTATTTTCTTAAAGGTAGCTTTCAAAGTATTGTTGCCTTATTTGGTGTGATTTCTGTTGCTTTAAAGAGAAGTGGATAGAAAAAGAAGATACATTTAGGTAATGGGATTTGAAATTTTGGTGTCTGTGTATGAAACACAAGTACACAAAAAAGGGTGCATTTTCTTTCCTGTGGGGTTTGGGACCCAACCCCACATTACCTAAATAGAAATCATGTGTTGTTCTTGTCTCCACTAAATTTTGGCTTTAAAATTCCCAGTGAGGAGACTGAGGATGTTCTTAGGGTGCTGCTGGCACCCTGATCCCTGTCACATGGAATTGGCTTCATGTGTGCTTAGGTGGCATGACCATAAAAACACAATTCTGAGCTGGCCTGTCCATGGCTATTGGTGCTGCTGGCTGGGCTGTGATGATGGCAGCAGGTACCTCCACTGTGCACATTTAGGTTTTTCACTGCAGTGTTACTGGTTAATATCACAGTTTACAAAAACAATTATCAATTACGCACAATCCTAAACTGTGTGAGGCTGGGAGGTGCTGGATGGAACTGGTGGTCCCCTCTTGGTGGGATTTGTGCTTTAGGTTTTGTAAACTCCACAGTCTTGAGCAGCTGGCTTTTCTTTTTTTTTTGGTATCTGACCAAGGTATAACACAGCTGAAAAATTGTGCTTTGAGTGTTACTTCAATCCCAACAGTTTTTGGTGTAGATACCTTCTCCCCATTAAACCCTTCATGGTTCATTTTAGGTCATTCAGAATTATGATTTATAATGTTCTCTGTTGTGGGTATTTTATTGTGTTACAAAAAGGAAAAAAAAAAAAAAGGAAAATATCTGCTGCCTTAGCTAGGCTGATTTTGTTTTGTTTTGTGGAAAGCAGTGGTCATGTTTTTTTCCTTTGTTTGAGATGTTACACTGAATGTTTTGTAGGAAAATTTTTTTTTACTGTGTTTTCAATAAAGGTAAAGTGTGATTTATAGCAGAGTTTTGTGCCTTTTTTTTGTTATAAGCAATGAAAAAATAAGAATTTCTAAGATAATTCTAAATTATCCTATCTGTAATTGGTATGAATAGTTGTGTTCCTCTCTCTTCTTCCTCCTCCCAATTTAAACTCCTTTTGAGATTTTTCAAATGGTTCCATTTCTAAAATAGCTGAGGTAGGCAATGTGATGGAGATTCCTCTACATTGAGGCATCACAGCCCTGTGTTTTAAGACAGGTGTGCAATTAATTGGAACCCTCTGCTTTAGGCCAGTGGGTATTGTTTATAGCAAAGTATGCTCATTATGTAATTTGTAAGTAATTTGTAATTGCTTAATAGTTTGACTGAAGGGCAATTTTTACATGTTAAACCCCTGACCACCAAGCTTCCTAAACTGTCTGTAACTTAAACAGCTTCAGACTTTGAATTCAATTCCACAGGAGAGTTTAGGCTGTTTTTAAAGTTCAAGGATCACGTGGCTGGAAGGGACCTGGAGATGTTTGATCCATCCAGCTGCACAGGATCAAACATAGCTGTGTGATTCCTGATATTTAACCAGTCTGGCAGGGGCTATCTCTGATGGGATTGCTGTGCTGTCTCTAGGCAGTATATTCCAGTGTTTAATTGTCCAAGATTTCATAAATGTCAAATGTGAAGGGACCTTGCCATGCTTTAAGGTTTAATTTTGTTCTCAAACATCCATAGTAAAACAAGTCTTTCTGCTTGCACTAGCTTTTTCCACACCTGAAAGGTTACATTTCCCTTTATTTTCTAGATGAGAAGTGCCCCCCAGTTCCCTCAATGGTTTTATGGAGGCCTCTTAGCATCCTTTTTGCTGTCTGTGGGGATGCTTATGTATTTTTGGAAATGCAGAGCTCAAGTGGAGACAGAAACCTCCAAGCTTGAGCTCTGGCACTGCATCATGTCTTCAGTACTTCTTTCTTTGTATTGGCTTGGTTGGTTTGGTTTTTTTGACAGACAGTGGGAGAAGAGGCATCTCAGGTGTTGTCCTCAGTATAAATTTTGGTGCCTTTTTACTGCCTTGAGTATCTTTCTGCATATTGCATATAGGCCTGGGCAATCTCATCTTCATATCTGAAGATGCTCCCACAGGGGTTCAACAAAATAAATACCTAAAAGGATTGCTTTTCTTGAATTTAATCATCTGGAGTGCAATCCCAGCTCAGTGTGGCCACTTCCTCCTAATGTACCCCTGTATCTGAAAGCTTTGCAGGGATTCACACAAGTCTTATACTTGTCTGTGTCTCTGCCATAAATGTGTGCATCAGGGACATTTTTAAGGGACATTTTGACATCTGTATCATGATCTGGCAATGTGAGCCTTTGTCTCCATGCATTTCCTGTGAGAGAAAACCTGCTAGGAAAAGGAGCCATTTTTTCAGGGCATGTGGGTTGGGCAGTGGGAGGTGAGATGGCAGAAGGGTTGAGCTCAAGGTCAGATAGCCTCATGGCACCTGCACACTTCCCTACTGTTTCATTTAACTTTTTCTTTCTTTTGGTAGCTTTTCTCTACCAGCACATCTGCTCCCTTCCAGCTGTGAAAGTGACCCTTCACAGCATATATCAGAGTATTTAAAATGAGCTTTTCTAGACCCAAAGAAATTGAGAGCCCAAATCTCACAAAAATCCCTCAAATGATGTGGAAAACTCACTAAGAATTTATATAAACTTTGAATTTCCTAAATTTTCTGCGAACATGATCTCATATTCTTTTTATTCTGTGATCTGATTTGCTGCTGAGAACTGTTATGACTTGATCCCTAACACAACAGGATATTTAAAGGATGTATCCATTTGTCAGTAGAAATCAGATTCGTTTCCTTGTTAGCAAATGCTGATTTAGCAATGTACCATAAATGAAAGAAGTTCTCTGAGAGCCTTTGTATTGTGGATGTATTTAAATCCCAAAGGGATGGAAAAAGCAACAGCCCCTGCTGTACTCTGTGAGAGAATTCTGTGTAGCAAAGAGCTGGTGGGGAACCTGCTGCCTCCCCTCACGCCTGCTCAGTGTCCAGAAAGAAACATCCCAGTGTCTCCCACAGGGACGTTCACACTGACCTTCAGTGGTATGTGTAAAACAAAAAACAAACAAACAACAGTCCCACCACAGGCCTCCTCCAATATTTACTCTTTGTGGTCTCCAAACAATCCCGACTGGTGACACTGTGTGCTCTCTGAGTGACTCGTGAAACGCTGCTTATATCTTTAATATTTGAATGTGGCTATGTATTTAATCAATAACAACCCTGGTAAGTTGTACCTGACTGTTGTTAGCTGGGTTCTAGAACTGAATCTCTGCATTGCAAGTTTAACTCCTCTTACTGATTTCATATTCAAATCTGGCTTCAGGAAGAACAAGGTAAGATTACACCCAACTCTTACATAATTTGGGGGTTCTGTTCACCATCAAGTAAAGGTTGATCCATTTGAAAACACTTGTGGCCCTGAGTTATGCTTGGTCTTCATTTATAGTGGTATCAGACTTGACCAGACCTGACCTGGTGTTGTAAGCAAGTGAGCATCCTTGAGCTGGAACTGTAAAAAACAAAAGAGGAAAACTCTTTTCCTGCATGAGACAGGGATCTGTGAAGTTTCTCTGCTGCTAAGATACTATCTTCTTTGAGCTGCTCCTAGATTTTCTGTAGTATGACCTGACCCAGCCCATATCCATCAATCAGTAAATTAAGTCTAAGGTTGGGAAGAAAAAGAAATGCAACTGAAATTTAACCCAGAATTTTGGCTAACTGGCAAATCAGTGTGAGCTATCAATGTGAATGGAAAGGAAATCAGCATTTTGAATAATTTGCTATTGTCATGTTCTAGGATGTAAAAATGAAATTTTAATGCATATTACTGAATAACTTCTTTTAATCCTAGAATAACTGAAACAGAACAATTGATTTTATTTCTGGAAACACCATACCCTGTACATTTTATGTCTGAGACTTCCTAAATCTTGGACAGAGTGGCATAAAGTGACTGTGCAATCCCCCATCGGTATGCAAAGCTGCATCAGTCATCTGTACAGCAGCACAGGACTATGATAAAATGAAACCATGAAACAAAGCACCGAGGTGAACTTTGTCCATGGGGAAGCCTTTTTAAGTGATCCAGTGTCAGCAAATTGCTTACTAATGTGTTGACTTATGGCAACCCTCAAAAGTAAAATGAAAAGGCTGGAATTTACAGCATATCAATGAATCAGTTGATAAGCTTTTACTGGTTTAATATCCTCCTAGTTTTGCTGCTTGGAGCCACTTCAGGTTAGCAACAGAATGTTTACCATCTCTGTGTGATAAAGGAAGTCAAACGACTAAACAAATTCCAGGACCATTATACTGTTTGGTGAGATTTCAATTAAAATCGTTGGGAGAAATCATGTGGAGGGGGGAGGAAGAAACTAAAGTCAACTGCATCATTTCACAATGACTTACCTTGCTTCCTAAACAATGGCAGGATTTTTAGCAGAGCTGGAGATAATGTAATGCATTAGAAAAGATTTAATTGCACCAATAAAAGGCTATACCACAATTAAATGACATACAGAGTGACATTTATAGGTAGGATCAAAGAAATTCACTACCTAACATGCTGAAGCAACACCCTGCTCTCTGTGTATAGGAGTGCTAAAAAGTAGCCTACTTTGGTTTCAGTGACCTTTCTTATCTCCTTTGATCTAGATTATTAAAAATTTTAATGCCAGGTGTAATAACGGCTACTGTAGCACCCTGAAACAAGCAATATGTGTCTTTCCTAGTACTAATATTTCAGACCTTGTTTTTTATTTTGTGATATTTATTTAAGCATATGAAACTTGACATTTAACCTTTGTGATCCCTTTCCAAAGGCAGCAGGGTTATTAAAAAAAGAATTGGGTTTTTTTTTGCTATTGTATTGCCATTTGATTATGCTAATGTTTAGGGAGTGACATTTTAAAAGCACAGTTCAATTTTGAGAAGCAAATTCTATTTTAGAAGCGCTTTTTAGTGTCTGGAAATGGATAGGTCCTTGTGAAAACTTTCTTTAATGTTTTAATTAACCAACACTTTAAAGTGTAAGAGCGAACAGCAGGAAAACTCATCTACAGTTCCCACTTGAAAGCCACTAAGAAAAATAAGTGCAGGTCCTTTAATCACAACTTGCACTGAATTTATTCAAACCTGGCTAATCATTAAGAGAAGACTTTATAAATTTATTCTTAATAGAAGGTGGAAAAGCGGTGCCCATTTTGTTCCCTGTAAAATCCTGCAGCGTTCCATGTGAGAATGAGTTCCCACTGCTGAGGCCTCTCTGTGGACACTGTTGGGAGAAGATCTTCCTGGGGCTTTTGAAATGTGGGCAGCCAGGAAGCAAAGGCAGGGACCCTAAAGCTAGCCCAGGGCAGGAGGCTTGGAGGGTTGCTGCTGTAGCCATCTGAAGTTCAGTGAGAGAGATTTTGGCCAAAGACATTCAGCTGCAGCTTTCAGCATATTTAGGAGCCTTCTCCAACCTCCTATTGCTGGGACCTCGTTTCATGGCTTTGCATGGTATCTGGGGCCCATGGGAAACTGGCAGCCTTCTTGGCAAAGAAGCCTACATCTGCTTCTCCAGACTTTCACACAGCAGGAAAATCCAAGTGTAGTCTGTTCCAGTCATGCTTCTTGAGGACAGTCAAAATCCACTGACAGGTTAATTTATTCCAAACTTAGGGGTTTGAGCACTGTTGAGTGTAATATCAGCGTTCTTCAGCCACCTTCATATTGTTTTTCTCTACTGCAGGGAAGGATTTTGCATTGGTTCTAAAGAGGATGGAATGAACTGACTGACAAAACAACTGAGTGGCTCCAGTGCTGCCTGTTGAGTTGATATTCAGGAGTTCTGGTTTAAGGAAGCTGAATTGCCCCAAGGAAGCAAATACCACAAAACTTTTTTATCAAATAGTTGCTTTCTCAATTTTCTATCCTTAGGAGGCACTGCTTCCCTTAAGTCTTTTGACTCTTTTCTAGCAATATATTACCTCCAGGAAGCTTAAATTCTCTAAGACACAATTCTGCTCAAGAAGAGGAAGCTCGAATTTTTATAATTTAATTATTTATATGAAACAATTATTTATTACATTTTTTTTAAACTTTAACTTTTCTAGGGCATGCATTCTGTCTAGTTTCTTACTAAAAGTGTAATGCATTTGGAACATTATTAAGAAATAAATATTGTCTGGTGACACACCTGTAGCAGAAGTAAGGCTTACCTAATTAATTCAATTTAACTAAGCATGCCCCATCATGTATTACTCTGGTCTGATACTGCTCTTTTCTACACATAGAATATGCTCTTTTATTTTTGCCTGTAAATTTTTCAAAGGTTTTTAGGCACGATTGAAAAAATAATTATACTTACAATTACATACAATATATTTAATCTCATTGGTACAGATGAAACAGGCTAGATTACAGAATGTAAAAGCAGTTAATTAATCAATGAACCCTCTACAACATGCATATTTTTAAAATTAAAGTGTTAAGAGAATTTTGTAAGTCTCCACGTATTCACATGAAATTTCATGGATGAAATTATTCCAGGTTAGTATACTCCTGTATAGCTCAGTTACAAACTATATTTTCTCATTCGCTTTTAAAAAAGATTATAAAAAAGAATAAAGTGCTTCATCATAAAATAGCTTTAAATTATATTTCTTACCATAAAAATCTGGAATCAAAATTACTTTTCAAGATGATTACATTTAATTCATTAAGATATTCACTTAGGTAGTTTAATTAAAAGACTCATGTATTATGTGCTTGAATAGTTATATAAAAATGTACTCCCTTAAAGGACTACATGAAAACATGAATGCAGCACCTGTTTTTTCAAAGGAAAGAAAACAACCCCAGAACCAAACCTGACTTTAAAGCATTCTAACAGCTGAAAAGGAAAAAAATGCTGACAAGAAAAATTCTGAAAGGTCATCAGTTTCCTTCTGTGATTACTGCGATCTTTTGAGGGAAAATCAAATTAGTTCGTGAAATTGTGAATTTTGTATTAACAACACATGGGGTGGCAGAAAGCAAGAAATGGCAACTGCTACTGGCTGGAGGAAAAAATTATAAACCAAATATTTAAAATGAAATCTGATTAATTTTTCTCCCCTTTCCCAACAGAGACATTGCATTTCAAGGGGCGATGCACATCAAATGCAGCATTTCTCACATACAATAAAACAAAAGAGAAAATAAGTTGACAGGCTACAAGAAAACTTCACCTTTATCTGACCTAGATTCCCACCAAATGCTGATGATCTCCGTCCTGACAAAAGATACAGAGTTGGACAAAAAAAGCAGTTGGCTCTTAGAGGAAGGGGAAACTGGGGAAGGAGTGAAGCCCAGAACAAGCAGTGAGCTCTCTTGAGCTGGCAAGCACAAGAGGATTAATGGCCAGCAGCCAGCTGGAGGGAAAGCTTTCAGATCCAGTGGCTTTTTCCCTTGAGGGGGGAAAGCTAAGGAAACACCGAGGACAATAAGAATTCCAGAGGCATTTGCCTTTTTGTGCCAAATCTAAAGTAACCTTTTTAATGAGTGCTGTCTTTTGCTCCCTCTGGTGAAGTTTCAGACTTTCAGGGTAGCCAGAAATTGGCAGATCTTTCCAGAACTCTCCCACCTGTCTGTGGACAGTCGTTCACCTCCAGCTAATGTTGATATAAAAAGAAGCAAAAGCCCTTAATCTAAGGTTATTCTAAGACTTTGATTCACAACACAGACTTGGCTGTGAAAAGTCTTCTAAAAAATTTAAAAGGGGAACAGGCAGAAAAAACTACCTTAAAATGCAATGTGGAAAGAAACTTCTAAGCAATTGGGATAATTCTTCTGCTTACCATCATCACCTCTCTGAAGCAGCTTTCTGTTCCATCAGTCACTTGTCTCTTTTGCTTATTTTCAAGATGATAGATTAGAGAATGTAATAAAGCAGGATGTATTTATGCCCATGCTACACATGGGCATTGAGCAGGCCATCAAGGTAAAATGCAGGCATTCATCAAATAACCAGAGGAAGTGACTGTCTGGCATTGGGTGTACACCTAGTTTGTTTCCCAAATAGAAATAACTGTTGTACTCATCTAAAATTAACAAAGCATTTGAGAAGACAAAAATATCTTGAATTATACAAACAGCAAATATTTACCTGGTGAATGAAGGCCAGAATCCTATCTAACAGGAGTTTATTTGAAGCAGAAAATAGCCTATACCTGCTTTGCAAGAACAGTTATAAAGGCTTCCCTACTGTCATAACGTCAGAAGTGCACAAATACTACCAATCTTTCTCTGCTATGTCATGTTCAAAATAATATTAGAGTTGGCCACTGAGTTGGTCCACTTATTAAAAGCTAAATGGTGTCTAAAAGTAGAATCTTTCCTTCATTCCTTCCTCCAGCTGGTGACTTTCAGCAGTACCTCAGGAAAATAAAGTAAGTAAATATAATTATGAGTCCACACAATTATTCAGTTATATTTGTACCCTGGGTTGAATTGCAAATTCCTTCCTGAGTATTGGACAACACTGCATGGATTTTCCATGCTGTGTAGATCTCTTTCTTTTTACCCATTCTTCAGCAAGAAAACCTAAGGAAGGGTGCTCAGCCACTCCTGATTTCTGAGCAATAATAGCAACAAATCACTGAATAAACCCCATTGGCCTTTACAGACAATGGATTTTCTTCATATGAAATTCATTAATAATGAATTTGCTTAGAAATACTTTATATGGATACTTCATATAAATCTATCATCAACCAAAGCACCATCAGGCAATGGATTTTTTACTATTAAGTAGCTAAAGGGGCCACAAGAGAGCTGGAGAGGGGCTTCTGGCAAGGGCATGGAGAGACAGGACAAGGGGAGAATGGCTTCAAACTCTAAGAGGATAGGTTTGGATTAGATATTGGGAAGAAATTCCAATGGTGAGGCCCTGGCACAGGCTGCCCAGAGAAGCTGTGGCTGCCCCATCCCTGGAAGTGTTCAAGGTCAGGTTGGATGGGGCTCTGGGCAACAAGGGGTAGTGGAAGGTGTCCCTGCCCATTTCAGGGAGTTGGAACAAGATGATCTTTAAGGTCCCTTCCAAGCTAAACCATTAATATTTAGCTATTCAGTAATTATCAGAACCTCTTTTACATACAGGATTTATACAGGATTTTTTTAATGTATATTTTTACTTGCTGAGTAATTTGAATTTATTTTTATACTTTTCAGAGCCTTTAAGATAGGATTAACTAAAGAATGTAACAGCAATATAGTTTCAAATAATCAGTATAAATAAAATCTCATAATTGTGAAGCTTTCCTCAGCATTGCATTTATGCATTCTTAAAAGTTTATCAAGTAGTATAATAAGGAACTGTGGCTGCTGCTGCAAAATTCTGAAGTTTAATGAGGCTGTGACATTAGAAAGAGAAATAAAGAGCATGAAGAGACAAAGAGATGGTCACAAGAGGCCAGTGATACTGTCACTGTTGCAGCTGAGCTTGTCCATCTCCAGCAATGAATGTGAGGTGCCTGCTGCATGTAGATGTGACATCTCTGCTTTCTTAAAGAAGGAATCAGTGAAAATACTAACAGTGTTCCTGCCTGCCCCCACAAGTGCCAGATAAAGTCCAGTGTCAGTACCTCAGCAGTAAAAACCGTGTGCTAGCAGAATATAGAACTTTATCATCTTTGAAGACCAGAAGAAGCTGCTTGGTTGACCAGAATTCCATGGAAAAACGTCCAAGATTTGTGTAAGAAGGCATTAACTTGAGTCCATGATGAGGCCTTCATGGTGTTTGACAAAACAAGAAAGGAAGAGCGACATACAACAATAATTGCAAATAATTAAAATGCAAGCTGATGACACCTAGATGAAAGCTCAGTCCCAGATGGGAAGGAAAGGGTAAAATCTTTCATTCATGCCAGAATCTTTGCATAAGTCTGACAGTACTATGCAGCACATATTTATTCTGTGTAAGCTTTCAAAACCCCCATCAGGCAGCTTGCGCATCCAAACTCATTTCTCATGAAGAAAAAAGGAATCCTAGCAAGTCATGGGATTTTGGTGATCCCCTTGCTCAAGTATCTCATTATTCTAGGGCAGGATTTGTTAATTTTTGAGGCTAAAATTCTTCTTCTGAGCTCATCCATCTACAGATGTATATCGTTAATCATCTAAAATTTGCACAAACTGCCTTTGATCTTTTAAAAGAACTTTTGAGAGGTACTAAAGGATCTATCAGGAATACTGTCTTCCCTTTAGTTGAACTATCTGCCTAACCCACTTCCTTGTGAGGTCATGACATCCTTCAAACATAAATCAATTTGAATCCGTGTTTTAGAGCAGCAGCTTTGAGGTTTCAGCTGGGTCAGTTCATGCTTTTGGAACAATGTGGGGACTGATTTGCCTGCATGTGGTTTGGTTCACCTAGACCCCACCTTGTTACTTTTGTTATCCCATTTTGGTAGCCCAATCTATCGAGTGATGGCCTCTGTGATGAGAAAATCTGGGTTCAGGGGGAGTGAACAAGAAAGCAAAGCAGTGACAGCATGAAAGACACTATCACCACCTAAAAAAGGCCTGATCTTGATTTCTTTCCAAGGCACTGTGGTCAGAGACTGTTTTAAGGAAGAAAATGAGATGGCTTTGTGGAAAGCCTTCTGTATACCCCCAGGGTAAGAGAAAATTCTTATTTAAAGCTTTCAAAATGGATTATTTAAACTGCCAAACAAGAAGAGATTGGCAGCAAAGCTGAACTTCTAGATAATACAAACCAGATGGGACACTTGTGAGAGACAGGTTGTACAGGTGTTTTGAAGGAAAACTTTTATACAACAGAGTTTCTGAGGGAAAACTGGTGGCAGGACACACAAGGAGGGACGTGTGGTCAGAGCAAAAGGTTCTCTGGAGATGTTCTCAAAGCAGCAGTTTGAAAAAATACAAGCAATGAAAACCTGCATTTATCACAGCTCAAGACATACAAGAGTTTTCATCCTTATGCATCAAGTTTAAAAGCCCAACCCATTTACTGACACACCCATTTACAACCAAGTTATTTATCCTAAAATAAACCTTACTGAAGTGTTGACATGCATTAACCTTTAAACTATTACTGCTGGATTTTAGGAATCAAATCCCTATTGAAAAAAAAATGAATGACACAGACCTGTGAATCTTTGTTTTATTACCCATAAACTCAAGAAAAAAATGTTCCATTAAATTATATTTTCAAAGTTGTTTTGTAGTTTTACTGTTTAAACCACAAAATCCTTATTCAAGAAGAGTAATTTTGACAGATGCATTTTGAAATAATATGAGAATATTGGTGAAAATACTACAAAGTAAAACCCAGAAACAATTGAAATTTCAAAAAGTATTTCAGCACAGTCTTTTGAACCCCTTTCACAAATATTTGTGTGGGAAAATTCAGTCAGTGCTGTGATTTAAAGAGAAAATACTTAGTCTTTCTAATAACAGCAGAAAACATGCTCACACCTGGGCTGCATTTTTTCACTTCAGCCTTTAGCTTCCATAATCACTCATTACTGATGTTCATTTTAACCCCAATACCTCTTTTCTGTTTTTCCCCCTGCTATCCTCTCTTCAGAATGAACCAAAGAAAAAACCCTGCCCTCTTTAGAGCTATAACCATGTAAATATAGTGCTAATTATCTCATCTTATTACCTTTGTGCTCTCCCTGGTTACACTCCCTTGTTGTGCACTATCCGAAGTTTCCCTCTGAATCTTCAGCTGATTCCAAAGGCAGATGTGCTTGGATGGAGCCTCCCTGGTTTGATGGGTTCCCTCTGGAGCTGGGACTACTGTGACAGTTCCTGTGGCAAAGCCAACCTGATCTTCAGGGAGGCCAAAGAGCAGTTTGCATAAAAAAGAATAAATAAAACTGTTATTAATGACGATGAAAGTTTATTACACTCAAAACTGCAAATTTTGGAGCCAGAAGGTTCTTTAAGTAGTGCCTAATCAAGGCAGCAGAAAGGATGGGCACAAGAAGATGTTAATGGCAAAAATACTGTTGAAATCTTTAGAAAAGTGAAATACAGGGCTGAAACTGAGAGGCAAGAAGCACATTTGATCTCCTGGTCTGTTAAGATGCTCCCTGGCTTTGTTTTTCTAAGCAATATCGTCTGTCTCTGCTCTACAACTGTATTATTATAACACTATTTAAAAGTGAGTTTTCTCACCAGGCATCATTCCAAGCCCTCACATCTGTGACTTTTATCTTGCTGCATGTTTGCTTCTAAATTTGAAAAAGGTATTTAGCTACAGGTGTTAATTCTTCCCTGGTTTAGCCCCAGGACCATTGTAAAAACAAACCTTTTTAACTTTGAGCAAAGCTGGGTATATATTAACAAAGAATACATTTCATGCAGCGTTATTAAATGTCTTTTTACAGAATAAGGAATAAACCAGATCATTTCAAATAGACTTTAAAAAAAGCTTAATGCTATAACCTGTCCCCAGCTAAATACAGTGAGAAAATCACTGATGCTTTCTTAAAAATAAAATATAAAGATAGTTATGACATGCAATAGACATTAAAAGTACTTATTGCTTATAATGAAGAATATATCTTCATCAAGATGCCCTAGTTTCACCTTTTTACATTCATTGTCACAAAAATAATGTTTTAAATGCATTTCAGATATGAAAAGACACATTGAAGCCACTGATGGCAATCCCATTTTTTACCTAATGGCTTAAACTGCTGAATTTTGATAAATTTTAAAACAAGATACCATGCTGTTTAGCATTAAATAATCTTCTGAACTGAAAGCTTAGCTTCCACATTTTAGTTTATTTTAAATAAAAACAAAAATTTCAAATCAGAATGGTTTACCTAATGTCAGCTGTGGAGCACTGGGGTCAAGAAGATTCTCCTTTTCTACATCTTCCTTGCTTTTGTGCTCTTTTTTCTTTGTCCAGTATCTACAATTATTCTGAGTATTTCTTTTATTCATGAGATTTGTGAAAGTTCTTGGTATTCCTTGTCCTTGACTTAGAAGACTATGTTGAAAGATCCTGCAGCTGATGATTGTGTATTATATGATCCTGTAGAGCAACTGCAGAAACTGCTCTCACCTCTTGTTTGGAGGAGCAGCCCTAAAAAGCAAAAAGAACCCCAACCAATCTTGAATAATTATTGTTATAAATTATTTAAAACCATACCTATTATAGTAAATTAAATGAAACTCTGCACCTAGCCAATATTTTTGAATTGTTAAATGCTTTTATACACATACAACTCCAGTAGCTGAAGCCTAACATGCAATTACAGTAATATGAAATTTAAGATTGATGTTTCTGACACATCATAGTTTTAACTTATAAAAAGTCAAATGAAATCTTTGATTTATCATTTATATTAAATAAAATAACAGTAATTTTAAAGTTTTAATTACTGAGCTCATAATTATTATATTCAATAAACTCATTATGAACTATAAAAGTTTGGCATGCCCAAACACATTTTAATTTCATACAATTAAAAACAATCCCAAAGGCTAATTTTACCTTCCAGAGCACTGAATATAAACAAGAATGTATTATTTTTATAAAGAGAATGGGCTTATCTACCTGTTCTTCCATTTCTCCCCATGCTTATGCTTTGTTTTAGGAGATGTAGAATAGTACCCTGTAAAATCATGATGTTACACTGATAATCTTTAGCTGATTTGACAAGAATAGTATTCCTTTACATGCAGACATGTACAAGGACTTCAATAATGTTTCTCAGGAGAAGCAGCCTCCTCAATAGCATACAAGAAACCTACAATTTCTGTTGTTTTCTCCTCAGGATCCCATGAGAAAGAGCTGAACATCTGTTCCAGGCACAGAAGTTAACTTTGGATCCATAAATCACCAAGTCTGTTTCTCTCCTGTCGACCCTCAGTGGGCTGCCTGCACTGTACAGGGAAGGGACTCAAAACAAATGTCAGGAATCACAAATTTCAGGCTGAGCTGATGAAAAGATGTGGCTGCAGCAATAAACCCCAGAACTGTTCTGCAAGATTAGCTTGTTGTAGAGAGGGAAGCCTGTGATGCACAGAGCAGGGATGATGCTGGCAGCCCCTTTGGGCTGATCCCAACACCCCCCAGGTACAGCAGGAGGACGTGACTTGGGACCAGAGTGGAGGCTGCAGGGGATGAAGTGAGACCCCTTAGCTGTGACAAACAGGAGCCACTGCTTACAGGGCTGCTCTGATTCACACTCACAATGAGGTTTAATTGGAAGGGGCCTTAAAGATTGTTGGAATCCAAGACATTCCTCTCGGTGCCCTGAACCCCAGACAGGGGTCTGGGCAGCCCTGGCAGGAAGCCAAAAACACTTGGGGCTTTGATTTCAGCACATGGAACAAATTACCAACCTTATATGAGGAATCACAAGTCACAAAAGTTTAGACAGCACAGTAGCAGTAGTCATAGGGTGAAAGGAGAAAATTTGGGATTTGGTACAGGGGGGTTTAAAACCCTAAGATGGAGGGATTGGGGCGTGCCCTGTCCTTCTTCCTTCTTCTTCCTAACGTCCATCTTTTAGGTGATGCTGGCATTTTTAGATTGGTTCAGAGTAGAAAGTCACTGTCTAACACAGGTGTTAGGGATTGGCACACAATTGTAAATATCTAATAGGTAGTTCATGGTATAAAAGACAGCACCAGCCCCGTGGGAGGCAGTGCACCTTGGACTGACCTGCTGGCCAGAGCTCGGCGGGTCAGACAGAAAATATTTTAGATAAGAGACAATAAACATCACTGAGAACACGAGCAGAAGACTCCTGACTCCTTCTTGGACAGCTGGGTTGGGAAAAGCGGCTTCCACCAACACCTGGGGTCATCTCCAGCAGAGAAGATCCCAACAAAAGATCACCTTGTTCTACCTCCCCTGCCATGGCTGGGGACACTTGCCACTATCCCAGGTTGCTCAGAGCCCCATCCAACCTGGCCTTGAACACTTCCAGGGATGGAGCATCCACAGCTTCTCTGAGCAATCTGTGCCAGGGCCTCACCGCCCTCTCAGTAAAGAATTTCTTCCTAATATCTAAACTAAATCTACCCTTTTTCAGTTTAAAGCCATTCCTCCTTGTCCTATCACTCTGTTCCCTCTCCTGCTGTCCCTTAAGGCACTTGAAACTGCTCCAAGGTCTCCCTGGAGCCTTCACTTCTCTAGGCTGGACAGCTCCAACTCTCAGCCTGCCTCCACAGCAGAGGTGCTCCAGCCTCCTGATCATCTCTGTGGCATCCTCTGGACTCACTCCTCCAGGTCCATGTCCCTCCTACACTTGGGACCCCAGATCTGGATGTTTCAGTTGTGGTTGTTCCTTTGCCAGCACAGCCAGCCCTGTGCTTCTCCTTTCACAGCTCAAGATGGGGTGACCAGAGGGGCTCTGTGTGTGCTGCAGAGAAGTTGTAGGTGTGGTGCTTGGGAACATGGCTTTGTGGTGTACACAGCAGTGGTTAATGGATTAATGATTGCACTCATTGCTCTTACAAGTCCTTTCCAGACATGATGATTCTTTTTTACCTCTTGTCCCTTTTCCCCCACACAGCCCCAGCCCCACAGCCCCACACAGGCTCTGAGGGAAGGGTGGCAGGGGGAGGTGTTGCTCCCTTCTCCTCAGAGCATAGAACAGAGCCTCTCCTGGCTTAATACCAGTCACTGTCCTTAGGGAAGCCCCTGGGAATGATGTCTTTCTGGTTTTCCCTACCACTCCCTGTATCCCACTGTCCCTAGGCAGTGTTTTCCCCTTTTGCTCCATGTCTGTGTGGTAATGTGGAGGTTAATGAGCATTAGTTGTGTCCCTCTATGTGCATTTGGATTTGAAGACTTTTTTTTGCTGTGTTTTTAAATTTTTAATGTGTATTTTTGACCTGGCAGGTAGTAAGGCAGGCCCTGTGATTATCACAGATTTATAGAATCGTTTGGGTTTGAAATGACTTGAAAAGTCCAGCCATTAACCCAGCACCAATCCATCACTAAACTGTGTCTCTAACTGCCTCATCTACACATTTTTTAAAACACTTCCAGGGATGGTGATTCCACCACTTCCCTGGGCAGTCTGTTCCAGTGCTAGACAACCTTTTCAATAAAGACATTTCTCCTAATTTCCAGTCTAAACCTCCCTTGACCCAGCTTGAGGCTGTTTTCTCTCATCCACACTGCTTGTTACCTGGAAGAGGGGACTGACCCTCACCTGGCTAGCACCTCCTTTCAGGTACTTGTGGAGAGCAGCAAGGTCCCCCCTGAGCCTTTTCTTCTCCAGGCTCTCCATCCCCAACTCCCTCAGCTGCTCCTCACAGGACTTGTGCTCCAGAGCCTTCATCATCTTCCTCACAGCCATTTTGGCTGACCTGTGTCTTTGGCAACCCTATAACAGTCACCACTAAAAAAAAAAAAAAGAAATCTTTATAAAGAGGACAAGCAAATGGTATCCATATGGATCAAACAAAGATCTTTGCCCCTTAGTATCCTGTCTTTGTGCAAGGCAAGAAAGAAAATGGCTCAGGGACATGGTAAGGATGTGTTTAGTACAGCATCAGCTCCTTCAGGTCCTTCCCACATTTTAAAGTGTGGCTTCCTGAGCCTGAAGCACTGCCCATGTCTTTGATTAGCACTGATGTGTTTCTTTGAGACTCAGAATTGTGTGGAAATCCTTCTAGTAGGAGTGTAGGCTTCCTCTGGCCATTTTCCTGGTTATTCTCACATGGTGGCCCTTTATTTTTCACGAGGAGGACAGGCACAGATGGTGCCTCAAATCCAGGTGTGCAATTTCTTTGATTTTTTGGGTTTAAATACTTGTCAGAGTCCTTCTCAGCTGCTGCTGACTTGAGAGATTTGTTTTCCTGTGGAAGTGACATTTTCTGAGCAAAAGCAGTTAGGCTGTCCTGAGAGTAATCCTTTGAGCAGCATATAAATGGAGTGATTAATCCACTGGATGCACTTCTCTGTAATTACAAGTAATTACTTTAAAGTCAAATCTGCAAATGAGAATACCTCTCTCTACGGTAGGGGAAGATGTAAAAAGCAGTTGAAGTGGCTATCTTTAAAATGACATTAAATCACTGATTGTTTCTGAAGGCAGGAATAGAAAGATAAAATAGCAGTTTTTAAAGTGAACTTACACGTTATCCTGACACCAAATATGATGAAGGGATATTTTTCAGTATAAACTTTTAAAGATTTTCAGTAATAAATTTTAATCAGGCAATAAAGTAGAAAACTCGATTTTCTGCAGTCTAAAATTTAAAGGAAATGGTAAACGCTGAAATATTTTCAAAACCCAACCCACTGATGTATAGAAAAATCACTAACATGTATCATTATGGATATAAAGATACTGAAAATTATCTCTCTTGTGCCTTTTTTCAGTTTCAGTTTCAGTTTTATGCTTGAACATGATTCAGCATTCTTGTGTCTTTTCATTCTTGCATTCAATTTTTTTTTAGAATCTATGACTGACTTTCCTAAAGTTGCTAATAAGCTTCTTTTCAAATAGTGCTTGCCATCTCTTCTATTTCTGTCATACCTCATTAAGGTGATCCTATACACATGTATGCTTAATTAAGGCTTTTCGTTAAAATAAGCCTTTAATCCAGAGGTGCTGGGCCTTAATTGAAACTCAGAGAAGATTAGTGTCGTCTCTTATTTTGGTTTCCACTTTTACTGTACTTCCTACTGCTTCTAAACTAAAATGCCTGTGTTAGCCTTAGCTGATACATGGCCAGGAAGAAATTAAAATTCATACTGCAGTCTTCTGGAGAGTAACATGCCTTAGTAATTGCCATTTCTTATTAATTGCCACCTTTTACGGAGAGCCTCCACTTCAAATGCAAAAGGTTGCTTTAAACACTCCAAGGACATTAACATAATGAACACGCTGCCTGTTTTGAAGGTGACTAATAAGTGACTAATGATACCTGGTTTTATCCATGAGTATAATTTTTAAATGTTAATTGTATGTTTAAATAGTGCTGAAATCTCAGATCTGTCTCGAATGACTGACTTTTACAGAATCCTTTTTAAGAAGACTTAGCAAAAATGAGGATTTTTAGCCACAGGTTAGCTGTACTCAGCTGAGATACTGTACATTGCAGTAAATTTTAAAACCTTTTTGGAGGAGTAAGACACAGATTCAACAGCTTCTGGTCTTCTAGAATGAAATGCATCAGCCAAAGAGCCAATCTATTTTCTTCTTGTAGAGCTGCAACTGGGCATGGTACTGCTAATTAGCAGAGGCAGGTGGCCTGCTGTCATCAATGGCAGGAGAGTAACTTGTCAGGAAGAGCTATTAAATTGTGTGGGCTGAATAAATCTGATACAGAAACAGCAATGTTGGGGCAAAGGTTTGAAGCAAACTTTTTAGTATAGCAACTGTAATGTGCTTCACTGATATCTTGCCTTTACATCATGAAACTTGCTGCCTGTAATGTGTTTTCACTCTTAGTCGTGTTAAAAAAGTGCGATAAAAATGAGAATATTAGTGAAAGGAAAGCTGTACTATTGTGCAGGTTGGTTAAAACTGAATGGTGGTTTCTAAAAGGATGTGTTATAAAAGTGTGTATTGGCACAATAAGGAAAGCCTGTGTGGAGGGCAGTGAGCATGGTGAGGGCTCCACCTGCCCTGAGCTTATCCCTTAAAGAGTTTGGTTAGGTAGGGCAGTCCCAGGATGCTGGGCTGTGTCCCTGCCTCCCAGGCAGGCTCCAGGGTGCAGACACTGGTGACTAGGATGATTTACCCATCCTAGGTGACTAGGATGGGTAAATCTTTGCCTGTGTAAACATACAGATTTTTTTTCTCAAACTGGAAATCAGGACACTTATTCTACGGGAAGCCTACAAGCCAGTGTTTCTTCTGAGAACCAAGGGCATGAACAATGAGAGCTGAGTCTGAATGCATTAAAGAGGAATTCCAGCTTGAAATACTTCTGCTGGCTGAGGAGGGCAGGTTTTGGCAAATCTGCACGTGAGCCCTGCCTTTGACTCAGCAAGGAACAGTGTCACAGACCTTTGTAGTTGCCCTGTTAAAGGTTGTTTTAAGAGAACTGAGTCAGACATCCTTAATTACAAAAATACAGTGTCTGCCCTTTCTTCTCAGGAGTTTGAAAATGTTTTACCTCGTTTGCTCTTTGTTCACATATATTAAATATTTGTTTGTACATGGGCATACTATGGCTTTGTCATTGTTGTGTTATTTTCCTACTGTTTGCATTTTCTGTGAATTTCTGTTAACTTTCAGCCATGTGCTTCCAACTCAGTAGGAAAGCTGAACAATTTTAGTTTGTAAGGGTAGTAGAGATGTTATTAGGTCTCATTTAAAGCCCTTACAAGTCAGTGAAAAGGTTGTC
This sequence comes from Urocynchramus pylzowi, assembly GCA_013397555.1. Lineage (NCBI taxonomy): Eukaryota > Metazoa > Chordata > Aves > Passeriformes > Fringillidae > Urocynchramus > Urocynchramus pylzowi. The sequence continues at coordinate 139,974 of VZRH01001850.1, forward strand.
ACTTGTTCGTAGTTGAACTAAAAATCTGCTCTGTTAATAAATATTACTTCCTGCTCAGGGAGAAAAAGTTTAATTTAAGGGCAAATTTGTATATATACAATATGGGATCAAATTAGAGTCTAACCAAAATGTGATTTCACATATGACCATTGATTTTTATTGAGCATATGTCTTAGTGAAAATCTTTTTTACTCCAACAGTGCACATTTAGTAAGGATTTATAGATCTAATGTGCTTTATATTTTTGAAAATGTTAGAATATTTTATAACAATGCACTGGCAATTGCTTAGGTAATGCTGCTATAACAAGAACAAAACACCTTGTTTGCAATGTTTCTGATGCCTGTGCATTAACCATGTGTGGTTGGAGGCTGTGTAATGTGGTAGACATAGGAATGTTTAGTTTTGGATCTGTTTATAAAGTGCTGAGAATGTTCTAATCTGTAATTTCCAGTCATATTAATATTTGCTTAATGGAGACATTTTTCACTTTGTGGGATATCCATTTAATTGTGTAAAGGGTGAATTTTCTGCAAATGTGTCCCATAGAGTGCAAGCCTCGAATTCATACCATTGTCAGCATTTAATGCACTGATATTGTTTCTTCCTTTCTGTTTGTCTTTGGAGAGGTCCTCATTCCTTGGGGATGAAGTAAAGCTCTGGTTCCATCACTGCAGCCTTCAGAATTAGCACTGAAAACACAGGATTCTTTCCCTGGATTGATGAAAGTAATTTCTTGTTTGCTGTGTCAAACAAAGCATGCTATTTGTCACATTGTGGTTTGTGTATCTTTTAAGAAGCTTTCAACTTTGATCTGAGCCAAGGTACACTCAGTAGCACAGATGACAGAAGTAACAAACCAGTGATGTGCATTGTCATTCATACAAACTCTTTAAGTCAACAAATACTGAGACTTAGATGTAGAAAACCATACTGCTTTTGAGGGGGCTTGTGCATTCTTGTGAGAAAATGAAGACCTTTGCTTTTCTTGTTTCAGACAAAGGTGTGGAACAATTTATTAGTCAAGGATTCAGTTCAGTGTCTGCAATCAAAAGGTGCCTCATCTAGTCCAGATTCTGGCCCTTGCTGATATTTTCTAGGTAAACAGCTGCATTTAAAAGACATTGTGGAGATGGGCTCAGTAGCACATAAAAGCTGCTTTCTTCAAACTGTCATCACAGAGGTTTTCAGAACATGCTTTTAATACTTCCAGAGCTGGTGTTTGTGTCTTTTTCTCCCTCTTCCCCCTCTCTCTCTTTATGTTAAATGCTATTTGAAATAGGACTGTTTTTTTAAATACAACTTTCACCTGCTTTTTACCTGATATGTCTGAAGGGAAATTAACCTTTTGTGTAACAAGACTGAGGACTAAAAAACTGTTCTACAAACTAAGCATTTAAAGAAAATTTAAAAAAAGAAGAAAATTATAAAAAGCAGCAGTAGTTATGAATGGTTGTGTGGTTCTAGAAACTGGCACATATTAAAACTTTCAGGTTTGAGGCACTGTTTGATCACCCACTTCGGTGTTCTAAGATTGTGCAAAGAATTTTATGCAGTTGTTTAGGACTTAAACCATTTGTTTAAATCATGTATTTCAGAAAGACATCCAGTTTTCATCTAAAAATTTCATAACGTGGAGGAGGTTGTTTGTTCAAGTGATTAATCATCCTGACTGTTACTCTTTATTATATCTCATTTGAATTTGTCTGGCATCAGCTTCTCACCATTTGCTCTTTTTATGCCTCTCTCATCTAGGCTGAAGAGCTCTTTATTAACTGGTATTATTTTCTCCTTGAAAAGATACATTAACGATGTCATCAAGTCATCCCTCAATTTCTGTTGTTAATCTGAATAGATTGGGTTTGTCAGACCACTCTTGAGACATTTGCCTAGGCCTAGAATATTTTCCTGTCTTTTTTGCACCCTGTGCATTACATGAATTTTCAAGTTAAATAAATTAAGAGACTTGAAAAATATAGTTTTCTGTTCTTTGTTTCATCAGCTTATACAAAGCAAAAATATTTCTTATTCTTGCTTAGTGTTACACATTTCCTCATAGAGCAAAAGTGTATGCAGCAAAAACAATCTTTACAAGAAAGGGTATGTTCCTGTAATTTTGCTTTTTTCTTCTTGCATTTGCAGATTAAAATGTTCCATTTCTCAAAGGCTGCTCAGACCTCTCATCTTGGCAAAATACACCCAAGAACAGAAGACACGATAAACAACTGCATCTGTGGTGCAGCAAGGGGGAAAAACACCTCTAAAGAGGACAATTTCAGTAAAATAATAAAACTTGCAAATACTGCTGTAAGAAGCTTAAAGAAAACTCTGAGTAGGGCTTAATGTCTGGCATCAGGATAATATAGGTACAATTTATCACATGTGAAATATGGTGCTAAGTTAAAAAATCAATGAAGTACAATAATTCATTTTTCTATACTGTGTAGGAAAGAGATTGGGATGTGGAAGTGGGAGGCTGCTCTATAAATCCCAGAGGGTTTTTTTTTTTAGACAAGAAAATTGAAGAGTTCATAGGACTAGGAGAAAATATATGGGCAAAATCCTACCTTGAATAGGTCATGAGTGACAGTAAAGAACACAAAGCAAAGACTTTTCTTCTCTGACGGGGTTTTAAGGTGAATATGAGTAAAGATGACAACATTAGTGTGTATTGTTAAAAAATAGGGGTTTATTATTATTTCAGAGCCATTTGCTTGTAATACAAGTGTAGTTAACCTCAAATACTTTAGAGGAAATTTGAAGAATGTTTATAGTGATAACATGCTGAAAATACATGAGGAGTCACCAAGGCACAGAGGGAACAAACTGAAAAGACAAAGAGCTTATGCAGAAACAAAGTGTTTTGGTGGCTTAGAACTTCAGCAGAGCAGATCATAAGGAACCACTTGCCTTAGAATTTGCTATTTACAAAGAGCAAGTGTTGCCAAAAGCAGTGATGTATATACAGGGTTTGCAACAACCCATGGGATTAAATGACAGTGAAAGTCAGAACTTGTGGCATTCATCCAAGGAATCTGAAGGAGCTAAAGAATTGCTAACTGAATTCCTATTAAAACTTAGGTAATTAATCAGGAAAATGTGATACAATAGAGGAAAACTGGAGGTAGCCAGCTTCATACAAAACCCTGTTGGGATAAGTGGTTCTGAGAATGCTTCCAGGAATTACAATGGTGAACTTTTTTGGTGTCAGGAAACTTAATTGATAAAGTCATTAAAGATAAAAGACCCAAATCTACAAAGAGCCTAGATGGAGTATAACTCTAAGGAAAAATAACCCTGATTGTTGCAACGGTATATCTTGCTGCTCCAGACTTATAGTATATTTCAAAGATTAGCAATTCAATGGAGAAGTTTACAAGTACATATATAGTTTTATTAAAAAGACATAATTTCCACAAAAAATACTAGACAAAGTTTTTCTAGAGAAGCTACTAGCACAGCTCAGTGTAAAAATAAAATCTTAATAGTTAAGGTGAGACAAATAAAGCCAATGAGGGGGAAAACTAGGTTGATGATAGAAAACAAAAGATTTCCTTAGAAAAATACATCAGTGGGATATCCAAGGATCATTGCAGATGTGTTTAAACTGCCACAGGGACAGAGCATGTGCCACCTCTTTTCCTGACACAGCAGGTCTAACTCCCTGAGCTGCACTGTGTGTGTCCATTCCTGCACCTTCCAAAACCATGGAGGTGTCACAGACCTTTCTGTGCTGCACCCTCTTGTGAATCTGATTTTGGAGGAGAGGCTAGAAGTGGTGACTAACGACATCCCAATTTGCTGATGAAACAAAATAAAGAATTTTCTCACCATGTTTCTAGGATAAAAACCCAACCTCAAACACAGGAAGGGTCAAGGGGGAAAATGGGAGTGATTAGAGGCATGTGGGGAGCTTCTTTACAAGTAAATTAGCAAGAATGGTCCAGATTTGCAGCTGATGAAAATTGGCACATTGCCATGAGAACCAGGGCACGGTGCCAGTTTACACCAGCAGAAAACCTACCCCAATATGTTTTTAATATGAAAACCAGGGTGATTATAACAGAGACCTAGAGCAAAAGACTAACATAATTATGAAAGCAAGGCTGTGCAAAGGCTACAGGGTGTGTATTTAGAGGTGTGGGGTTTCTTGAGTGCTGGTTAGGAACAGTTTTTGCAGTCAATGCAAAGTTGCTTTCTAATTTTTGCTGTAGGATGCAGATTTCTTCTGTCATATCCCAGTCTGCTCCAGTCTAGTCCTTTCTCCTACCTTTTCCCAGTTCCAGTTCTGGCATCAGGGAGGTTTTTTTAAACTATTCTATATAGGCACCACAGTGCAAAAGGGGAGCACTGAGAGTGCAGTAGGCAGTTCAAAAGTCCCTACAGCTGTCAGGGTGTTTCTGCTCCTCTGCCATCTGCCCAAATTACCTTCAAGGTGAGGGACTTGCCTTCTGCCTCTAACTCTGCATCACACAGATGGAGTGGGAACTAGAAGATCTTTCTGGAAAACCAGGTTGATACTTGAGTGGGTGGCCCACACTGAGCTCAAGGCAGGCTTGGTAATGTGGATAAACTGCCCAGGTTGTACCACCAAGCTGTGGATCCACAGATCTCAGGCTGTGTAAAAGCCACAGTTTTCCTGACCGAGGTGCTTATGCTTTCCTACAATGGTGCAGAAAACATTCTGTGTAGACTACTAGGACAAGAATAAAGACTGGTCAACTTCTGGGGGTAAAATATGGTCAAAGTGGTTCCATTTCCAGAGCTCTGGGAAGATGGAACATATTAGCCAAAGACAGAGGCTTTAAATCTGCCAACTCCAAGAAGACTCCCTTGAGCACATGTAGAAGGACAGGCCCCAGTTTTATCTCTTTTTCTGCAATTACCACACCAGCAATATCTGAGAAAGGAGTAAGTGTCTTGAATGTAGACAAAACAGTTTTTCCACTCACATAGAAAGCTTTCACAGAAGTTTTCCAGAAAAGTTTCTTCCTGAGACAGAAACCTGGCATGGAAAACAACTCAAGTTTGGCAAGGTTGTGAGCAACTGAAAATATGTAATAAAGTGGTGTTAAACCACTTAATTATAAACACAGTTACCAGCTAAATAATTTGTGTAGTGAAGATGTGCTTGATGCAGCTAATTGCACTTCCTGATACTACCTGAAATAAAAGGTGAATTAATGAGAGGGAAACACAAAGTTAATGAGAGTTAATGAGGCAAAAAACCCATGCAAATCCACATGGGGGAGAGAGAGAACCAATCCCTGTTGGTTCTGCAGGGCAAGCCACTGCATGGAACAGTAATACCTTCTATAATTTTGGGATAGGGGTTACTGAAGAAGAATTTCAGATGACATCATTAATATCCAAAATTATTTGTTCCAAGTCATAGTGACTACAGTTCCATCCAACTTCAGATCAACCCAAGGTTTTCTTCTAACACTGTACTGCACAATAATAGATCTTTAAAGGGACCATTTCTTCTTCTAAACCAGAAGTCACTTCATATTTTAGATACTGGTCAGTGGGTTATTTGTGCATGTTGATGCCCCAGTATTTCTCATTTAAAATTAATTTTTCTCCCTTTTTTTTTTAATTTTAAATGCCTGTGAAATGCCTGTTTAAATGTGTATGTATTTTCTAGTTTAATTTTTTATTAACAGAGAGTAAAATTTCCTAATGACCCTCATATTTCTAATTAGAATTCATCTCTGAAGTGAAAGAACCAGCATAATATTTGTTGAATAGGAGACACAAATGCTGTTGCTAATGTGATGTATCTATTGTGCCTGTGTGAGGCTTATGTGCATGAGAGAAAATAAATATTTATTCCAAGTATATCTGTTAATTTGACAAATATTATTAAATCTCTTTACATACATCATCTGTCCTAAGTAGAGCTTTGCGTATTTTTTCTTAAATTATACTTTGGATTCAGAAGAATGAGTAAAATCAGACATTCTGTCAAAAATATGCTAACTTTTATGGTAGTCCATACAATTAAAAAAGTAATTTGCCATTTAGGTTTAGTGTTGTCAATACTGATGGAAAGGTTGCTGAGTAGTTCTTGTTGAATGAGATTTTCTCTAATGTTTAAGCCACCAATAAAACCTCCAGTTAAGCCCTTCACAGGAAACTTAAGAATTGACTGATGGGAGTCACATGGTTAAATCAGTGCTTGTTATTCATAATTTATTCAATGGTTGATGGAAAAAAATTGTCCAATTATTTGACAAATACTGCTTGGCAAGATGATTTACAGAGAATAATGCAAGTATTTGTTGAAGAATTTAAAGTGACAAAAACTGCTAAAATTACGGCCTTTATTCTCAATGCAGTGATTAGAGCTGATTGAATGATATTCAGACAGTTTGACTAATTTTGAATAGTCCTTACACAGGCAATATTCCCATTGACTTCAGCTGGAATTTTGCCAGAGTAAGGACTACAGGATTGGACCTTTGAGTGTAATGTCTTGAAAGGGTCCCTTTATAAAGCAGCAGCTTAAATTCTGAACTGCAATGAAAACCCATTTTCACTTTCCTCTGTTACTTTGCCTGTTCTGTGGAATTGCTCTGTGTGAATGTTAATCCCATTCCCTCTTTATCAGCAGAGGGTGCTATGGGAGTTTTGTGCTCTCCAGTAGCCTTTTGTTTATGCACAGTTCAATCTAATTTAAGTTGAACTGACCATTTCAATGGGAGTCAAGTGTGTATTTAAATGGTGTGTGGGAGAGCCATAGTTTAATGGCAAACCATTTCCCTAATTGATCCAAGTTAAAGAAGGGAGACATTTTAAAGTGGATATTTTCAGATTCCTGGCCTCTACCCCCCATTCCCTCCTAAATGGGTCACTGAACATGGTCTTACACCTTTGCTTGATAAATGATAGCATTTGCATGTATTTTTGAAAGGCAGGTTCAATATTCTAAATTACTATAAATGTATAATAAACTAATATTTTTTGAATATAATTCATATTTCTGTGAATTTTTAAAGTTCCTGATTTTTCTAAATGTTAGTAGGACTTCCATACAAAAAAACCAGTGTTTACAAATCTCTGATATGGAAGTGCCCAAAAGTGGGAAAATGTATTTTGGTAAGTCAGTATATCATACACTTTGTTACAAGTGTTAAGGTTGTAAAGTCAAGTGTAGAGAAAACAGAAAATACTTAGACAATCTTCATTCTGGTTATTTTTTCAATCGTTCACCATCATCCTGACAGGGATATTAAATTACATGATTGCATAGCTACTTTTTTCTATGAGATATTTGTGCCTTTAACATATACAAAAGAGATGGCTGAATAGGAGCTTTATGAAATGTTTCTTTTTATCTGAATTGCTCAATGTATGCCACTGAGTTATTTGCTGCACACCATTCTGTCCAGCATTGAATGCATGATTATCAGCTTCCTCAAGTATCTTTCTATATAGTGCTACCATAAGAGGGTAGCTTATTAATCCTTTGGTTAATCACTGTTTAAATGTTTTTTTTGCTATTTAATGCACAGGGACAGAAAAAATGGTGAAATGCTAGGTAGAAGTGATCAATTTTATGAATTTGAGATGCCTTAAACCTCTTACATTTCAGAATACTCTTCTTGTAGGGATAGCAGGTCTCTGGCCAACTTCTGCAGTTCTGGATTCTCAGCTCTTTCATAAATCATTCCTGTGATTTCAGGCAATCTGGATTTTCAGAAAGTTAGGGCCAGACAGTCAGAGTTCAGCAGAGCAACGTTCGGGGCGATCTTTTCAGCGTCGTGTAGGTTGTGGCTAAAACTGACCTGACCCCAACACTTGGGGATTATATTCTTTTATTTAATGACCTCATTTTTAACATTCCACTACCCATCTTTCAACTCCTGCTGTAAGTGAGAAAGGGTCCTAAAGATGGCATTATCATTTCCAGCTCTGATGGGCTCCCAGCCTGTTGGCCTCTTGGTGCACGGAATGCAATGGCTTCATGTAGATGAAGTCTAAAGATCCAAAACTACTGAGGTGCTGGAGCAAAGTTATGGTGGGATTCCAGAGTGCTGGGTTTTTTCCAGCCTTATTTTTCATAATGCCATCCTGTGGAAGGAAGTGAGACTTCAAATTTGTTGGGAAGGTAAAGCTGTACATGTTGATTGTTTGAGACACTGGCAAAGACAGAATCCTTGGATGCACTGGACACTCTGCTGCCATTTGTTGTTCTTCATTATGTGGCCCAGATTCCACTCTGAACTGTGTAATTTAACTTCTTTATCCAATCATCCTTAAACTTTTCTGCCTGATTCTCATTCTACTGGATAATTTACAGTGTTCCTTTCTAACCATGACCAAAGAGAGGGGGGGACAGCAGACAGAGGCAATAAAAGACACAAGAAGGAGAAAATGTACAGCTTTCATTGCTAGTGGGCCTGGTGGGTGCACACAGACAGAAAGCCCTGCAAAGGGATGGACCTGTGATTCAGAAGGATGAGGTACACACACACACTCTGCCCCAACAGGTTTCAGTGGGTCCAGCTGTGCTTCTTATTTTCTCTACAGTCAAATTTTCCCATCAGTCTGTGTGGGCAGATGTGCAGAAACTCATCACTTGGCTGAATTTGTGGACATTTTCACAAGAACAACAGAATATTGATGCTATGGCAACTGCTGTGCCATGTTTCCAAATCCTGATCTGAGTCATGGAGGGAGCAGTAGCATCTCCACCAAGCAGCTGTAAAAGGTATTTTTTACTTAAAATTTAAAAGCTGGGGGGAGGAGGGAATAGGGAAAGGAATGTCTTCATCCTCCAAGCCCTGAGAAAGAGCAGAATACTACTAGATCAATATTTCCCAAAAATTTCAGCCTTAGCAATTTTCAAGTCTCTCAGCCCAAATCATTACAGTTTGGGGAAGATGGGAACTCCTGTAAAGATGGTATTTTAGTGGGAAATCTGAGACAGCCTTGTCTAAGAGCACTGCCCTCTGTAGATAGTATCTCCTCTGCCATAAACCATTTCTTCTGCTGGTGAGAAAGTTTTGTTCATTGCTTTTGTAGTGCCTCCTAGCCACCTTAGAAACACCTATTTTGATTAACTCCAGTCCTTGATAAACTCCAGATAAATTCTGTTTCCTCTGGCATCATCAAAAGCATTTTTATATTTGTTTTTTTGTTTTAAATAGTGTTTTGAAATCCAAAGGTGATGCCTGTATTGTTTGAAGCTATTGCTGGAACAGGTGTAAGATGATGAGTTCCCTGAAAATGGTTGTAATAATAGAAACAAAGATTAAATTTCTAAATTGAAGCCTGCCCATTTTTCTTTTGTTCTTGTCTGGCTCTGTAACTAACCAGTGTGCTTCACTTCCAAATGTATTTACCTGGAAATTTTGCTTATTGCTCATATTCACAGTCGTGCTCTTAGCACTTCCAGTGGTAGAATTTTCTTGTAGGTCAAATTAATGTCATTCTTCCTTACTGATCTCTAAAAGGTGGTCTTGCTCTCTAACTGCTAAGGAATAAGAATTTTATTGTTAAGGCTATTTTTACTCTGGCATGTCTCTTAAGTAAAAAGAAGAATTTCTTTTTGTATTTAGGTGGCTATTTAAGAAGTAAACCTAGTGCTAGAGGAAAATATTTGACTTGCTGTTAATTTGTTAATTCTGTCATTGAAAGAGTATTTTAAGTAGTGGCCTGTACTAGAACAAAACAGATTCAGAAAAAGTTTTTCTTATGCCCACTGAGAAGGATAATTGTGGCTGGAGATTTTTCTTTGTTTGTAAATATTAGGATGTGTATGTGTTTTTTCTACTGCTCTGACTCTCTTAAGGAGAGCGTTGCTGAGCACTGAGACCTAAGCAGCCAGGAGAGACTAAACAGATGAAACTGTACTTCTGCATCAGGAGGAACTTTTTTGCCAAGTTTTCCAGCACATAATGTATTTTGTTTTATTAGTTTTTACTGTTGTAAAAGTCTCTTTAACCTGCTTTTAAGCTGGTTACAATAAGGAAGCTAAATGCTTTCCTAGTTTGTTCAGATGACTTATAAAGTTATTGGTACCAAAATTCATATGGCTCCATCTTTATTTTAATTACTGCTAAGCTCTTCTGCCATGCTGTGTGCTCTTATTTTATATTACATCCACTTTGAGTGAAACTTGTACTGATTCTTGTGGTGACCTGCCCATCCCTTCACTTTGCCTACACTTCTCCATATGCAAGGGCCTGCTTTCTTTGATATCCTCCCAGTTCAATCAACAGCTCTTCCCAGTTCCTAGGATGTTTAACTTTTAGATTAGGCTATCAAAAAGCCTTAAATCTCAGGCAAATTACATGCAAGTATGTTTAGTACAGATGTTTATCAAATTCACACTTTTTTCCATTCTGTGTCTCCATTATTTCTGATTGCATCCCACAGATTTTGTTTCTTCTTCAGCCCAGCAGTAAAGAAGATCCCCTGTTTTTTAGGATTTTCATTATTTTTATATGGTATTCTTGTGTTGAAAGCATTTGATCATTCTTTCCAAGAGGGATGGAAAAAGGAGGCATTTCAGAAGGAAGGACTTACATGGGAGAAGGAACCAGAAGAATGAAAGAAGAAAAAAGAAAGCAGAGAAGTCTATTGATCTCCCACAGAAATATGATTTACAACTAGAAGTAAGAGCTCCGTGTGGAAGGAGTATTTGGTCCTTCATTACATAGTAAATGCAATGTAATATCCTTTTTCCAGTATACCTGTAAAGTATTTATTTATCAGGTATCAATGCATTTGTATTTAGGTTTAATCACCAAAGTGACCTAGGATATTTTGTTAATGATGATCCAAAACCTGAAGGAGGGCAAATCTTCCCAGTCTGAATCACCTAGCTAACACAAGAAATCAAAAGCCTTGGGTATTCAGGGGGCAGAGCACCTACAGGGTGAATTGGAACAGTGCAGAAGTGAGTGTTCCCCTTCTGATAAATCTTAATGAAGAAACATTTTGCAAACGAAACAAAACAAATTGGAAAAATATTTTGGAGAAAACAAATTGGAAAAACTTGTGTTTCTCATATGGTTTAGTGTGTTCATTAGTTACCTTGCCATGTTTAGTCAAGAGGAACCAGGAAACATATGAAAGTGTGATTGTTCTTATTTGCAATAAAGCCCTATAAGAACCAGGACTTAAAATTCCAAATTTCACTGACCTGCTGTTTCTTTGATGCTAAAGGCAGTCTGATTGGGAACTACTAAAATATGCCCCATTCAGTAAACAGTATAGGAAATTCCAGTTTCTCCTGCTTATGGAAGTTTAGTCCTGGTCTAAAGACCACCTGAGGTCATTCTGTATTGCATTATCTCCCAGTGCCTTTATCCAGGGAATTCCAGGAAGTCATTTATCTCATGGTACAATAGCCTTTGGTCAACAGCTTGTACCCTTTGTGCAAAAATCAGATAATGGCCAGTACTAATTATTGTCCTGGGAGCATGGGCTGTAAATCCCTTCCAGGAAGTCTGGCAAATACTTGGGTATTTGGCATGAAGAGTATCTGAGCAAGCTTCATTCAGGACAGGTTGTGGATGGCTTTGTGCATGGCAGTGACTGTGTGTAGATACTGTGGCAATGCACATTATTTTGAGCAGCAAACTCCATCAGTTTGCCAGCATAAAGTTCACTCATTTTGGTTACCTACATGTTTCTCAGTTCTACCATGTGCAGAACTGTGGTTAAGATTTTCCATGGTACATTAGCAATTCCATCACTATTCTTGAATGGTAATCAAGGACAGCTGACACCTTCTCTTTGTGAATAGAATTTCATAATGCTGATGTTATCAGGTGGCTACTTAATTCCTCACCTGTCACCTTCAGCCTTATCCTACTGATGGCAGAATAAATACACACCCTCCCTTAGGAAGCATTTTTGGAGCAGTCCAAGAATTTTCCTTCTTTCCATTTTTATTTGCCCACTATCATTCTTTAAAGAGCCTGTTGATGTCATGGTGGTACCATCCATGTAAGTGAAAGAACATAGCTGAGATTTTATGTCCCAAAGTGTGCAGTGTTTTTATGCTCACTTTTTCTTGTTCTTACTTTATCTAAAACCCCTAACCAGTTCAGTTTTTGTTACTTTTTATTTATGCTTGCAGACCTGTTGGGAATGACTTTCCTGGAGGTGTCAGTCTCAGCTGAAGGGGTTGGGGAGGAAAATGCTGTGTGCTGCACTGCATTATCCCTTCCCTCTTCCTCCAAGGCCTTATGTTAAAAAAGCCCTGGGGAGACACAGTATGGAGAACCTTGATTCACACAGTCTAATCTCCACTTATTTGATGCTTTCTGTTGCTTGAGATTCCTTGAAAGCCCAAAGAGTTGCAGTTCAACTTGAGATGGAGTTTGGGCTGTAAGAATGTGGACCATGAGACCTTAGGAGCTGAAGAATGATCACCAGAGTGTTCCCTAGAGATGTTGCTATGACTAGTCGGGAGTAGAGAAGCTGGTTTTTTTGTTAATAACTTGAGGCATGTAAAATACTTGAATAGTAAGATAGTAACAGCACTTGACAGCATCTTGTGACTTTAGATTGGAATGGCCACCTTAGATGAAAAGGTCTGTATTTTTTCAGACTTGCAGATGTTACAGGTATATCCTACTAACACAGTCTGTTCTTTATCAGATGTTTGCCACTATGTTCCTGTTTATCTGCTGTAATGAAACTCTTAATGAATTGAATGAATTGGAAGCCACCTCTGAATAACACACCAATTTTTCTTGAGTATCCAAATCTAAGATTCCATGGGTGGGAAAATGCTTTTTTATGTTGTTATTAGGAAGTGGTAAAAATCTGTTCAGTAGGAGAACTACGGTACAGTGTTTCAAGGTAGTTACAT
>VZRH01001850.1:152868-290742 GCA_013397555.1 Urocynchramus pylzowi
AAAAAAAAAAAAAAAAGAAAAAAGAAAAAAAAAAAGATGTCTTTATGTCTTTGTAACCTGCCCAGCACCTTTAGATAGATTTCTTGGAATATTTTCTATATCCAACCTTTAAGCAATGACATGATGTTACATAATGCTAGATTTTATTGGTAGCCCTAAAACTTTTCTCATCTGGGAAGAAACTTCCCAGACCATATTCCCACAAGAAGTTTTAATATGTATCTCCCTGATCCTTTTTTTTCTTCTGTTCAAAGAAAATGTCAGCTCTCTTTACAATTGGCCAGGAAGCATTTGCAAGAGGTTAAGTGATACTACAAATATTCCTTAATTGAGTTTAGATGCATTCCATGCATTTTTACACCAGCATCAAAGAAAACATCTTTCCAAAGATAGGCAGCTTCTTCTCATATTTCAAAAAATCATCACGTATTTTCATCAAGCTTTCAGGAATGAAAGCTGCTGGACTGCAGTGTTGTCATAATAAAAAAGAAAGGTGCACCCAGAGGTTCTGTGATCCAGAGGTGACAAGTGCTGAGCAAACAGCCCGTGCAGACATCTTCCTACCTGACAGCATCCGTCTCCATCCGTTATTGCTCTTGTACAGGCTCAGATATGTTTGATCAACTTTCAGATGATTATCCTGTCTGGAGCAGGTGAAAGCAGTCATGATACTTTGATTCAGAGTAAAGTACAAGGCAGTCTGAAGGAACCTTTCATTAGCAGTTGATACTCTGTTGACAGCCAGATTCGTACGAGGAAGCTGGGATGAAAACAGTTTTCCATTTCCCTCCTTTATGAGAGAGGTTTGGTTAGGGTAATGTGGGTAAGGAATTTCTGCTCTCTGATTTAGATATTAACACATCTGGTATTCAGATTTATTGCTGCAAGGTATGAGTCTGGTTTGTCTGCACCTGATATTTCCAATTAAGTGACAGGGTTATTCTTCCACTTGGGTTTAGGTTTTTAAAAGCTATTTTGAAACACACCCATTCCTGTGGGAGAACCAATGCAATTCCCTGTGAGAAATTTGAAATCACTCCAATTTGAAGAAGCTCAAACTAAAACCTGACCTGAACTTGTCCAACAAAGAGTTGGTTATATTTGCTTGTTATATTTTAGCATATATTGGTACTTCGGGATTGGTTACCTGGTGATGGTTTTGCCCTCTGAATAGACTACATTGAATTGCTGATACACATCCCAGGGTGTTCACATCAAGAATGATCCATTGAAATATTCTCTATTTATGCAAATGAAAATGAATTCAGGTAAATATGCATGAATGGAGAACAAAAAATTAGAAATCTAGTTAGTCTGAATAGATTTTGGAATATGAATACTTCTTTTTTTTTTTTTTTTCATTTTCTGTATTTAACCAGTTCTAGTGTAAAATAATTTAATTTTATTGAAGAATAAGATTTAAATTCTCATCAGCACTAAGCAGATGAAGTCATGCTCTTAAGTCCAGCGGAGTTATGGATTTTTAATTTTCTTTCATTCAAAGCCACATTAAACAAACAGAGAGGCATAAAGACTCCATAATACAAATGAGAATCAGGCCAGTGATGTATTTTCATATTCTTAATGTCTGTGCCTCTTTTCAGCATTCTTCTTGTATCTCACATCCTACCATTTTTGTCTTTTAATCTGTGTCTATCTCTTCATCACCTCTGATAATTTATAACTTTATTTGACCCTAAACTTTGAGTGCCACAACCTGTCTTAATCAGACATTAATTAAATATTAGCTACTAATGTTATCTGCTGACAGTTGTTATCCTGCACACATTTGATAAAAGAAGTGCCTTTTGGATTATAGGTGTTTGCATTTCACTTTAGCATTTTATCAAATACTCATATTTTGTCACTAATATAACCTATTAAAATTCTCTCCTCTGCTACAAGGAACTGTGATTTTAAAAAGTAAATAGGTGCTTATGTAGGCTTTAGTGACTGCAATCTTTGCGTTTCTTCCTCACAGTTTCCTCCATGAGAAGACCTCTCCAGTTAATCTTCCCTGAGCCATGAATTGTCCAGGGTGAGGTAAGATGGAACCGTGCTGGTGCATCATGAGAGATCCAGGCTGGTTGGAGAAATTGAGCTGTGAAACAGAGCAGGAAGGGTACAAATGGCAACCGAAACAGTTGAATGGATTTTTTTCCTGTGCCAGATTTACAGAGTTGCATCAAAATAAGATTAGCTCCTCACATGAATAAAAGATCATGAGATAATGAAATAAGACTCTGCATGTCTAGATTCTAGAGGTCCTCTTCTGCATTTTTACAATAAAACCAGGAACTCACGTGAATAATTTACCTTTTCTGCAATACCTTCTCAGCTCTTACTGCAATTGAACAAAACTTACCATAAATCAATGTTTAATTACTTATAAAATTGTAAAAGGATTCCATATTTTATTCTGGATGCCTTGGCATCATATTCTTCAATAGGCATGTGAAAGTGGAGATCTCTCTGGCCTCAAAAGATAGTCACAGTGAGCACAGTTAACTAAAATGTTCTCCTGCACACAACACCTTCAACCAACCATTCCCTCAGGGACAGAACCAGGAGCTGAAAGGCCTCAGTATCCTTGTGACTGTTTTGGGCTTGCACACCCAGCTTCATGGTGAATGTCTGGCTGTGAGCCCTGATGTGTTCAAAGTTTATTTTCTTTGTCATCCTTTTTTATGGTCTTTGCTCAGTGCACTTGTAAATACCCTCCTATGTCCTGACAGCAAAAAGAGAACTGTACAAGAAAAAGTCTTAAGCAATTTGTCTTTTATTTGCTGTAATAACAAGCTGCATTTCTGACTTTCCATTGTTTTTCATTGAAGAAACTTTGTTCTTACACTGCCTGGTTCTACTGTGGTACTCAGACCAGCTGCTGTAAATTAAGCATACAGCATTTGCCTCATAGGGGATACCTGGTTCTTGATGCAAAGGGCATGAATAAATAAATAATCTTTACCTTAACTCTTGATACTGATAATTTCTGACTACACTAGCAATGATTTTGAAAATAATTAAAAGCTTCTTAAAAAAAAGAAGAATGTGTGAGGTACATTTTGTAAGGATATTTTGAATTTGAAATGGATTTAGACACAAGAAGGTATGCACTGAAAGTGGAAATTTTCAAATTCCAACCCAGACAATCCCACCAAATGCCTAATCCTTTTTACATGTCACAGGGTTGGGTTGATTAATTTTTCTTACATGGACACATTAGAGAGAATTTGGGAGTCTTTGTTCATAAATTGCTCATATTCACTCTCAATGCTAAATAAAGAAATAATATAAAATCCAAAGGCAACAGAAAATGCACCCATAAAACTTTCAGGTGCTGAAGAAGACAGGGTGTTCTCAAAGAAACAGAATTTTTCAATCCCACAACTGGTTGTCTTGCAGGCTGTATCATTTCAGATGAAACTGAAGTAGAACACAGCAAAATACATCACAGATTTGGGGACCCTGGCTGTAAGGGGGATTTTCCTTCTGGTGACATTATTCCTTATTCCTTATTCCTTATCCATTATTCCATCCTTATTCCTGCCATGCAGAAACCTGCCCAATTTCACCTGATTTTGGGTAATGGTGAGACATTACAGTGAGAATGCAGGCACAGAAAATTCTTGCACTAAAAATTTGTAGCAAAAACCTGTTTTCTTTCAGCTGCACTTGCTTCTGGCATATTCTTTTGCCTGCATGGTTGAAGTGATCATTCTTAATTAAAACCCAATAAAACATGTCCCATTCCCCAGTGTGACACCCAGCACTTCACTGGCTTTGGCAGAGGTCTTGTTTGGAAAATGCCTGGGTGCTCCCATGCATTTGGGATAGTTACATACTGTAGAATTCTTAATGTTTAACCTTATTTTTTTCTTTATTTAATTATGTCTATTTTCCTTAACTGAGTTTGCATCCAAGGAATATTTTTGGCCTTCCTCTGAAAAAGGAGGACACCCAAGGCCTTTCTTACTGTTTACATGCATGAAGGTGTGACGAGAGATAAGGCAGAAAATTAGAATGCCACCACTTGCATAGTCTAAAACTCTAAATCCCCACAAAGTGAGGTTAATTAAAGTCCCTGTCTTCACCAACAGACTGTTCATACTCTGTCTTGCTCCAAAAATGCCATGTACGTGGGGGATTAGTGAGTGTCTGCATTAGCAGATATCTGGCATCAAGTAACCAAGCAAGAAGTCCAGACTTCTGTGATTCACTGGAGCTGTTTATATTTTTCCAGCTGGAGCAGGCATTCATCAGCTCTGGGAAAGCAGGGAGGGAAGTACACCACACCTCCAAATCCCGTTTACTTTCTCCTTTCCCACAGGAGAGAATCACTTTGTTGAGAGACAAGGTGGTTAGAAGTTAATTGCAATTTAATTGCCCCCTGTGTATACTTTTGCAGCTAAAGAGAAAGACAACCTCTCAGTTAGTATCTTCATGCTTTCAAAAACAGCCCAGTGAGGCTTTCAAAAGAGATCTGCAAAGCTGGGATGCACATTTTACACCTAGAGCCAAGTGGATCCCTCAGTCCTGCTCTCACAAATGCCTTGAGGCAGCAGGTTTTGCTTTGTTTTTTGAAGATGTTGTGTCTCTGATTAAAATGGTAAGACTTCTGAGACCAAGCTAAAGGTGTCCATCAATCAATGAGCACAATATTAATGAAAATATTGCCAGGATTTTTTTTCATTATTTGTAGGATTTTGACAGATACAGTGCTATAAAAACACGAAATAAAAAGACAGCCTTCCTCCAAAACCACATAAAATCTTAAATAATAATTTAAGGGGAAATGTTCAGATAAACCTCCGAAAATCTAACTATTCTGTGGCCATGGTCTTTTTAAAATATAGCATAATTATTAGTCTGATAAAGACTACCTTCTAGCAGCTCTTTATTTTGCCATTAACGTGAAAATTCAATTATTGTCATGTGGTTTTTATTATTGCAATCAGAGATTGTTTTTACAGGATGGGGTGTAATTGAAGCCCATATAGAAGCCTCCAAAGTGAAATTCAAATATTTGTCTGATTTCAAAAGCATGCATAAAATCATAAAAAAAAAAAAAAAAAATTGCAGTTTACTCAGCATACCTGCTACAGAGGCTGAGTGAAAATATGTGTAACAAAGCAAATGTTAAACCCAACATTTTCTGGAGAAGATTGATGTGTAGTAGATACAGCAGAAGACTGAGATTCAGGAATCAAGTGCTGGTTTTTTTTGTTATTGTTTTCTTTTTAAAATGTTTTAAATTCTTGTGTGAAAAGGCCTATGTAAATGCTTAGTATTGGCTTGCTCCCATTCCTTCCATGAGCTCCTTGTTTAACCAGGACTAATAATAACTTGGCTTTTGTGTGCCTGCATTTACTCATGAGTGTAGTCACTATGAGTATTTTGACAGAGGTGTCTTTATGTTACATTCCTTTTTGAATCTGAAGATAAAAGGCTTTATTTCAATAACTGTCTAATTCCTGAAGCAACACTGATGTATTAAGTAAAACAGTACACAATATTTATACTGCCTTCTTTTAAAAATGCTAAGCCCAGAATGCATTTTACAAATATATATTTTCTCCTTCATATTTATAGAAGAGGAAAGATGGATGCTGCTAAAATTTTTGAAATACAAAGAGAGCTGGTGGTAACATGGTACATCTACAGTGCTCTGCAAGGCTCTGAACCCTGTGGACTAATAATTTTAAATGCAAACTACAAAATTTGGCACCTTACAGGATAGTTTAAAATTACCTGAACAAAGTTCTCAGGCAAAGTGACAAGAATATTACTTTGTATTTGCATTACCTTTTTGCTGGAATTGCTCTTAATGCATTTTGCAGATGGAGAAATTGAAATGCAGAGGAAAGGCAAGGCTTCAATGCAAAGAGACAATAAAGTGCATCTTTATGATGAATAATTTTTCTTAAATATATGCCCACATGTTATGCTGGCTTGGGGCTGAATTATTTATTTGAGGTAGTACAGCAGGCAGTTCCAGAACTGAGACTATTGGAATCTGTAGATTCTCATTACTCTTTTTTTTTCACTGGGTTGTGATTAACATCAACAGCAAAGATGAGAAAAAGCAATCAGAAAAGAATAAACCTGACCAGCAGGTGGTTAACACTTTTACAGAATAAGACATTTTCCATCTTTATTAGCATTAAACAACCAAGTGACACCAGTGGTGATGGAAGAGAATATGCTAGAAATAGAGGTATTCCATATGCAGTTCAAGGCTATATGTGCATTGAAAAAAAGACCATTGAA
Organism: Urocynchramus pylzowi; assembly: GCA_013397555.1. Taxonomy (NCBI): domain Eukaryota; kingdom Metazoa; phylum Chordata; class Aves; order Passeriformes; family Fringillidae; genus Urocynchramus; species Urocynchramus pylzowi. The sequence goes on from VZRH01001850.1 coordinate 159,139, forward strand.
CTCTCTAGAAATAGTGTGACATTGAGAGATGTTGTGGTGATTATATTCTTTGACATTAATCCTCATGAATGCTAACTAAAGTTTTGTGCTTGCAGCTCTGTGAAATAAATATATGCATTTGCCATAGAATTCCTACAGATCAACAGCATTTTTTCATAAAAAAAGTGTATAGTGTTCAACAGACACTTTAAAAATAACATATTTTTCCTGCTTTATAAAGAAGATTTAAATTGTTCAGTGTGTTTGTACAGCTAAGATATTTTTTTGATATCACATTCCACAATGTCCGGCTTTGGGCTTTGGAAGGGACCAAATGGTTTCTGAAGGTTTGTTTTGGTTTTTTTCCTTATTTTTTTTTGGACAAGATTAAAGAATGTAAAAGACTATTTGTATTAAACAGATTAAGCTGTTAGTAAACATGTCCCCTTTAAATTAAGTGGTGGTGAAGACAAAGAAAGTGCTTTGTTGTTGTCAGATGGATTTGTCTTAAGTCAAATGGGCAAACAAGTTAAACATCAGTCCTCTTTAAATCCCTAATGGCTGTGCAGATTAAATCTCAAAAGGTCTGTAAAATGAGTAAAAAAATTAAATTGCTTTACTTCTTCCTGTCATTTACTTCGACTAAAGCATTTTTCTTCTTCCTTTTCTTTTTTCTTCTCTATTTTCTTCTCATCCAGCTTTTGAGAACTTTGTTTTCAAACTGCATTAGCATACAGACACATATTAAACAAGAATTTCACTTCTCTGCAGTCTTGTCACTTGTGATGAATACATCCTTGCTCGGTAAGTGCTGGTGACACATCATTGTGGCAGCTTCTGCCTCTCAACAGAAGTATAATTAATCTTGCTATCAACACTCCTAAACAGGGGTAGCTGGTTCAAAGTTTTTATTCCATAGAGCTGCTTTGTGTGGGGTGGGATTCCTTCATTTGAAATGTCTGCCTGTGAATCGTGGCTATTCTGTGATTAGCTTTTCTTTAATGCTGGGGGTGTTGATCTGTGTGGGAACAACAAAATGAGCAGGTTTTGTGCTGTTCTGACCTGGCACTTTTATGCCTTAATAAAGTGAGAGGGTGCAGAAAATATACCAGGTCCTAAGGTGGCCTCACAGGAGTGTGAAAGGGAATTCAATGTATCCTACAGATTCTTCTTCCATCCCACTGACTTCAGTGGGGATTTGTGAGGTTGGGTTTCTGCCAGGAAGACCTCTGAAGTATGTTGCTTGTGCACCTCAGATACGAGTGTGAAAATATTTTCTGTGCACATCCAACAGCTGTCAAGCATCAGAAGTATTGGAGAGGGGACAGAATGCTAGCTGGCTATGCATTTAAAACTGACTATTCACCAATATTCCCCCCAAGAATTTCATCATCCCAGCAGCTCTGTAATGATGAAAATCAACCAACAGAGTATTTGCTCCAATTGGATTTTCATTCAGTTTATTAATGATAAATAAACTCAACTTCATGCATATTAAAAGAGTGTTGATTGAAGGTCACAGAGGTGTTAGCTGTGGTGTCCTGGCTAAATTCCAGTTGGCTAATTACAATCTGCCTTCCTAAAAATCCCTTGTAGTTTCATTATTTAGATCATTATCTTTTTATATTTAGTTCCAAACTCTTGGTAGCACGGCTCTATTTTTGTTAAAGGGCTCTCACTCTTGAGCATGTTGGGCCCTGGGAAGGGAAATGGTGAGGCCAAATTTCTGCTCCTTGAGAGCAGTATTGGTGGGATATGGGATTTAAATGGGAATATATCCAGCTCCAGTACAAAGGAACTGAGGCACGTGTTACAATATCATGTCCCACTCTGACTGTCAATTGTTGTTCTAGAATCAGAGGGCACCCCATGGAAAGGTGTATCTTTTAGCTACTCACCTCTAGTTATCCAAACACATAATTTGACGTGATTTCTCCCCCCAGCCTTTAATTTTTGAATTGTGTGCTACTTACTCCTGCTTACCTGATACTTTCTAATTTTCTGGAGAGCAGCCTTTATTTTTTTGGAATGGTTTGCTAAACCAAGCAGGTCAGATGGAAAATCTTTTTTTCTGACTGTCTCATGTTAGTTGTTTTTTTCCCAAGACACGTGAGCTGTCTGTGGCCCTTCTAAAGGGCTCGTGCTGGGTAACCCAGGCATAGATTTTCTGTTTTGTGGTGCAGAACAAGACTGCCCTCCACTCCAGACAAGCCCCTGTTTGGTCAGGCCTCCCAAGCTCTCTGCAGGAAACAGAGAGGTTCTGTGCTCCATTACCCACTTGGTTTTGTACTCAAGGAACCATGTTGCAGCTTGCAGAGCTGATCCACAGACTTAGGGGGTCATTTGGTTTCAGCAGTATAGTTTTCACATTTAACAGGGCTCACACATCCTTGGTGCTGTCTAGTAGTAGCAGGCTGAAGTCAAATTTGGCTGTGGCCTGTAATGGCTTTACCACCACACTCCATTCGTGGTCTTTGATTGCTGAAGGTCCACTCTGAACACTGAGAAGAAGCAGTGAAGCAGCTATTTGGAAATGGGTTCAAATGCAGTTGAAATAATTTGCTCTAGAGATTAAGCCCATGCTCTTAATTGAAAAAGGAAAGGAAAATGATTTATCAATTATTCAGCATGTTTTCTTTGTACGAAACACTGAGGGTTTTTGTAAGTATGTGTGTCTCAATATAGTGTTTTTATTGAACTATTAAACGTAATTAGAAACCAAAGGTAAATGGTGTCTCAGTGAGTCAAGAAAGCCACAGAGGAGATGAGTGGTGTCTGTAGCTTTCTGAGCATTGTCAGTTCCCCAGGAAGCCTACCTAAGGGTGATTAGCTCTTTACCCAGGCTTACTTCAGCTTGTTTCTAACTAATGATGATTTACCATTTAGCTAAATGCTAAGCAGCGTTTGTTTGACAAAGTGCAGGCTCAGAGAAAAGCAGGTAAGGATTCACTACAAAGGGCCTGTCAAAATACTTCTAACATAGACTGTCACAGCCTTAAACAATTTATTAATAAGCCTATTAATACCCAAGGATTTTTTTGGTGTGTGTGTCTTGAGGTTCTGTTAAAAACATCAGTGTTTAAGATGCTATCCACACAGGCTTAATGCCAGAGAAAGCAATCCCATTAAATTGGACCTCATAAATATTTCATGAGGTCCAATTTAAAATTAATCTTGGCATGAAGCCAAACCAGGCAGTATATTTGCTACTGTATTAAAAAGAAGCAGCAGATGAGGTACTTTTTCACAATAGTAATCTGACTGGATTTTTTGCAGCATCCTATCAATATTTTTAATAATACAGCTGTTAGTTTTGGCAGGAAGAAATGCATTTCTTTCATCACCCGTTCATGCACGAATCATACTGCAGCTAGTGTATTTTAAATGTTGTCACTCTAGAAAATTATTTTATTTTCCTGGTGATGAAATCTCTGTCTTCTGAAAAAAATGCCACCTTGTTACTTGTAAGAAAATAAATAGTCAGATCTGTAAATTAACAGGGAGAGTGTAGGTTTCTTTGGGAAAGGGCTATGAGGGAATCAGTTTTCAGAAGGGATTTAGGCAGGTAGGAGGTTTTCAATGTGATTTGAATCTGAAGTACCTGGGTCATCTGGGAAATGAAGTTTAGGTTTTTAAAAGTCATTTTGATTGTGAAATTTACTTCTTAGTGGACAAATTGGAAGAAATGCAACTTGACAGCAGTTGAGACTCAATAAAAATATATCCTCAGTTATGCTAGATATCTTCTCAGGAAGCCTCTATATACTTTTTTGAGACAATGTGTCCTGATTTTAATGCCTCTTTGAGTCATTCAGGACACGGAATCTGAACACATAAGACACAGGCAGAGAAAAGAGAACTCATTTACTTTGCTCATTTAAGAGATCAGATGGTTCTGGGGGACTGACTGATGGGAAAGGAATTCAGGCTGCAAAAAAATTACTGCAGAAAGAAAAAGTCTCCTACTCTTGGCAATAAGCATCAGATGAGGTCTCTAAATATTTACCAATTTTTGACAAGAATATTAAAGAATTTCTTTTCTGTCTTTCATATATTGCTTGTTTTCCTAGTCTTTGTCCAAATTCCAGTCACAAGAATTTCCTTTATATATTTGCAAAACACTTATAAATGTGTGTGTGAGGAAAGGGAATAAATAATAAATACAATGACAATATAAAAGCTTGAGTAACAGTTTGTGTTTTATGGCTTTAAAGCTGGTGTGAAGATGAAGAAGAAAGCCTTTTATGCTGGAATAATTTCTGGGAGACACTGGTAAGAAACAAGATTACAGGGTGTTTAGAGATGTGCGTTTCAATAAGGAGCAATCACCATTCATATGCATACGTTTCATTTAAATGCATTATATACACCAGCAGATTGGGAGGCAATCCTGAAACATTGAAGATAATTTATTTGGATTTGAAGAAAGCCTTTGCTTTTGTGCCTTACAATGGATTTGATTTACTAAGTCGGGAGACATAGTGGAAGCAAATTCAAATGGACTTGCATTTGACTGAGGAGAGGGGAGTAGTGGTTTTGTGAATGTGGAAATGGACAAGGGTGGTGTGGAGGCAGTGCCATGGGGTTCAGTACACCCGACATGCTGCCTGAAATTCTTGTTCAGATGTGAAGGGGGAAGGGGACGCTTCTTCATGTGGTGACTTGTGCCTCCTGTCCTAGAGAACTGGATCCTCTTGTGAAGCCCTGCTCTGCCCCATTTACCACAGATGGAGCCTACAGACCCATGTTGGACTGGAAGCCTCATGTGAAACTAGAGGAGGTGAATATCAAATTGGTGCTTTCCTGTAGGTGTGACTTGTCTCTTTGCTTGATTGCAATGAGTGAGAGACTCAAGTGGCCATTTGATTTATCTGGACTCTTCTCTAGTGGTTTTTGGACTGGGCCCTGTGGAAAGGAAGGAAATGAAATGCTTCCTGTGAAGGCAAGGTGACTTTGATCAAACACTGCTTAGAGTGGCAGTACTGGATGGGTTATGCAGGGCAGCTCTGGAAACCAAAGGGGGTTCACTGAGGAAGGGTCACCTCCAAGGTGACAATGAGAGCTAATCCCAGCTCAGGAGTGAGCTGAATGTGTCCATGCTGCAGTTACATGTAATAGTCTCTGGGATCTGCATTTCAGAGTCTCTGACATGTGAATAAAAGGTCTCTTAAGAAACAAGATGGGTTTGATCCTTCCAAAGACAGGTTTTTCAGAATGGGGAAGTGAAAGATGCAGGCTTTTGAGAAGTAGGGATTTCACTACTTCAAGGAACTCTGGCCACGAGATTTCTATTGTGTAGCAAAATTTGGGCAAAAATTTAGTCCTGTGTAGCTTTCAACTTGCTTTCCCAATTATAAAGAATCAGATAATTATTGAGATTAGAAGGCACCTCTGGAATTTGTCTAGTCCAGCCCCTCCTGCTCAAAGCAGGGTCAGGACCAAGTCAAGTTGAATTTTGAATACATCCATGGATGGAGACTCCACACCCTCTCTGGGCAACCTATGGCAGTGTTCAGTCACCTCTACAAGGTAAAAGCTTTTTCTTATGTATAAATGTAATTCCTTGCTTGTATTCCTGCTTTCTTGGATGCCACTGAGAAGAGTCTGGACTGCCATGTGCACACCATCTCAGCAGTAGTGCATGCAAGGCCACAGTAAACTTTGAGTCTTATCATTGCTTTGGGCATTCTTTCCTACCTAATCAACATGCAGTTCACAGTATCTTTCTCTAGGTACCAGATTTAAGTGTCCAAATACAAGAATTAGGTTGTCTTTCTGAAGATAATCAGCTTTTTCATAGGCTTTTTCCTGCTTCTCTCTTTCTCACATCCTCTCAGCAGGAAGAAATACTGTTTCCTTTTTGGCCCAGGATGTAAATTCTGAACTAATAATGAACTTCTTCAGTTATGCCAAAGAACGGAGAGTTTCAAGCAATTAAGAGTTTAGGTGAAAGCTCATGTCTTATGAAAGAAAGGATATACTGGATTGTAATATAGGTATCTTAGTTGGGTATATAAGAAGGAAGAGAAAAAAATTAAATAAAACATCATGATATGAAAGCAGTTAACAAAAAGAAGTTGCTGTAATCTGGAAACTCACCCACACAAAATGACAAAGAGGGTAGAAAGTCTGGAGTCTGGTAGCTAACAACAGGATGGCTGTGATTCACCCAAGTGACTGCAGAAAAGACAAATAGAAAGTCTCAGATCCAGTGTTTCCAATGGTGAAAAAGACTTTTAATGTCATCCCAAAAATCACTGTTAAAGCCTAGGGTTGTTTAGCCTAGCAAACTCTGCAGAGTAAGTGGATATGTCTTCCCTGTACACCCAGCTAGGGAGGAAAACCACAGGTGCTGGTGAAGCTGGAAGATGTTGACATTAAAGCAAATGGGCTTAACCATCCATGAGTAAGGCTGGCAACATGAACAAGATTTGTATCAGAAAGAGCAGGTAAAGTTCTGGAGCCACCCTCCATTAGAAACTGTGAGTAAATAAGAGTGGAGTGTGCTCAGTCTGTGAAAGAGTCCACTGTAGATTGTGCCAGCTCACTCTGTGTCCCAAGAGCTTTCTTGTCATCATACTGCTAAAATCACAAGGGGGCATTCAGCTGCCCAGCCATAGATATCTAGTGCCTTTTGGGATACCTTAGGATGTCCTGGCTGTCCTTCAGGTGCCACTCCTGTGTCACATCTGATGCTGCAGCATCTCTGAAGGATCTCCAATGGCATTAGATCCTTGTGCCTGGGCAGCTGAGTCAAGCCCTGACAGTCAATAGAGGAGAAGTTGGGAAAGTTAAACTCAGCTGTGCTGATCTCTGGTTTGTAGGGCTGCTGAAACATGAGCACATGATGCTGATATATTGTGCTCCTCCATCATTAGCCTTGATATGTGTTCAAGGGATTTTTTTTATGAACTCGTTAGAAATGAAGGAATTAAAAATATATGAAGCATATTTTGTGAGCTATGAAAGAAATATCTATTGCTGCTGAGTACTAAACCATGCTATAAAGGACAATTTAGGAGCAGCCAACAGATGACTCTATTCAACACAAACATGTTTATCACTGTCTGGAGTCTGTACTGTCCCCTTGTCTTCTACAACTCTTTCTTCAGTAACCAGTGTTCTCCAACATTTTAAATTGATGAGTAAACAGTGACATCTTCAATCTAAGTGTCAACTTCCTGAGATGTCATTATATATCATTTATAATAATAATTTTTTAAGATATAAGCCTATTTTAGGTCTTTGGTGCCAGTGAATTTGCCTAAAAGTAAATAAAATTTAGGGTGACTCCAAAGCCTACTGAATGAGCAAAATTAGTTGAATATTATATTGATTTGCTGAGACTTAGAAAAAGCTATGCATGTGAAAATAGAATTAATAGGTTTCTGTTGACTGCAACATAACCAGAGCAAATTCTCCAAGAAGAGGTAGAGGTGCTCTTAGAAGTGGGACTGGCTGATATTTAGTGAAACTCTGGAGCTGATGGTAGATAAGTTTGGCACTCTACGAAAGGAGATCAGCATTCCATTCAAGTTGTCATACTCCCTGTTCAAAAGTAGACTTTTATCTCCTGCCATCAGAAGGAAAGCATGTGATTTTTTCCACCAGGTGTTTCTGACCATACGCCAATATTATTAATATCAACACATTAATAATATTAGGAGATTATCTGCTGTGCACATGGAGCTCCATAACACTTGCAATTTCATATGGTAATGAGTGTTTGGAATAAGCTGCAAGTTGAAGTAGATTTGTATCTACAATTGTGAGCAGTATCCTGACAGCATGCCACTGTTTCTCCATTATATGGGCTAAGATTTATACCAGCACTCAAGGTTGCTAGAATTATCTTTGGCTATATATTTTATAGAGGATTTTTGCTGAATAGAAGGAAGTTGCTTGATTCTAGATAAGATTTTCTGTGGGAATTATGGGGCCACTCAGGTAATTCCATTTGTAAGCTACACGTGGAAAAGGAGAAAGAATTTGACTGGATGGCATGATGATGTCTACCTGTGATATCTCAAGAATGTGTTTGAGATACAGATGATGTACCATATAAGATCAGAACTTTTGTTTTTGGAGGAGATTTGCTGTCAGTTCTGGCAATGCTTTACCGTTGTTTCGGTTCATTCTGTGGAGTTTTGGGGATGAGGCCATTGTAGAATTATGGTGTTTACAGCTTTGCTGATCTTGTTCTACACTAGTGATCTAGATATTTAATCCACTCAAGAACTAAGGATATTTTAGATTTTTCATGGCACATCCAGATCCAGCTAACCTTTTTATCTTGACTGATTTTATGGCGTGAAATTTTCTGTGCCTTTGAAATCTGTTTCATTCCCCTTCTCCTTTTCCTCTTTAAAATAAACCAATAAACCTTTAGACTTATTTCCTCTGCAGATATGTTTTAGGATTGACTGGTGTTACCCTATTATTCCTTAACTTGCAGTCTCCTTTGTTTCCTTTGGTAGTTAGAGCATTCTAATTGTTTTGATGTATTTACATTTTCATATGCTATTTTTCCTTTCTTTGAATAAATACTGGAACATGTCTTAAGAGACAAAGATTGTCATTCAAGCACTCACCTTCTAGAATACGTTCTTGATTTAATTAAAAAAATATAAGTTCTCTTGTGCAAAATCCACAATTTAGTCTGTGCTGAGTAATCATGAAATGTTAAAGCATAACAGTGGGAAAAGCCAATTTGGACCCATACTTTGCAGAGGCATTGAACCTACAATGTGATTACAGCTAGGATTAGTAAAAAACAAAACACTGCTTGCATAGGCAGGCTCAGGTTACAGCAGAGGAGCTGTTTCTTACCTTAATTTTATGGAGTTTATGTACTAGAGATAAATAAGTCTTCTTAAGTGGAGTGAAAGATCTTTTGAACTCCCTCTGGAATTTCAGAATTGAAATTACATTGTTCTTCTGGTGTAGATGGGTATAGACAGGTAATGCGAGGCCAGGTGAATTGTATCAAGGAGGCATTTTTATTAATTTGGCATACTTACAAAATGCTTTTAATCTGGATGGCAATCAAAGCCCTGAGATCTGAACCAGTGTCAAACCCTTAGGACAACCTTTGGTATTACCACATAGCAGGATGCTTGCAGAAAGCTAAGGAAATCTAGCAAGTATTGTGTGTTCAATGAGTTTGGCATACCAGAAGAATTTTTTTGGATCCCCAAGAGTAAATTTCTGGGGAGAATTAGATATCCATTTTTACAAATATGAGTTGATACAATGCTTGGCCCTGATAAAGGATTATCTATGGAAGCAAATTTTAAATGTATCTGGTTTTAAATGTTGCAGGGATTATGAGAGAGTCCATTCATGTACTCAGAGGTGGGATTGATCACTTCTTAGATATGGCTTTATTATGAACATCAAGACTTCTTGAAAATGGACTTTGTGATTTACTTTCTTTAAGGCCACAGCAGCCATGGATACTTTCCCAACATCAAACATCAGTTGCACATTATAAGATGTGATGTCCATGAATTTATGCACTCATGCCAAACTGAGCAGCTTATATGTCTAGAAAAGGTGAAGTTTTTATTCCACAGTTGAAGAAGGAGAATGAGAGAATTTGGTAAATAATTGAATTTGTTCCAAACAAATTGGGTGGTGCAAAGTAAGGAATATACATGAAAGGTGGTGAAGGGGATGGATTTGCCAGAGCTAAGGAGTGTAGGAGGAGATGAAAGTAGAGATGTGGCTTTGAAAGAAAGCTTTGAAAGAAAGAAGAAACATGGATGTGGGAGATTTGGAGGAGATACACTGAGAGAGAAGGGCTATAGAGAGCTGAGTTTCATGTGCAGTTGAGCTGGAAGGCAGAGTGAGAATGTGCTATGGAAAATAGGAAATTGTGTCATAGGAATGAGGATGACAACAGAGGACACAAATGGAGATATAGAAAGTGGAGAAATTTCAGTGTCTGCAAGGGAAAATGATAGGGATTTCATCAATAAAAAGGCTGGTGTTATCAAACAAGTAATAAGGAAAATAAATATGATATTATTCATGTTGGGTCATATTTTCTGTGAACTAAATGAACTTCAATAGAGAGACTTTACCTTCCAGGTACACTATGAAGTGGTCTTGAGGATTAATGATATCATAAAAATATAGACATTTTAGGAGCAGAATTTAGAAACTACAGGATCTGTAGAACGCAGGGAGACAAATTTTCAGGGTATGGCAGAGGAGGTCACCTAAGAGACGGAGAGAGGTAATTAGAGTAGAGGAAATTGTCTGAGAGAAAAAATCAAATTAAAAGCTTCAGAATGCAGCCTGAGAAATGTCACTGTTTTTTATCAGTTCTACCTCTCCTAAAGATTTATAAAAGACATTTATTGCACCAAGCAGTTGCTACTGGTGGAACACAGATACAGAAACAGAAAGATTGGTGTTTAGAACAAGCGAAATTGCTTCTTGAGAAAAATGGGTGATTTTTCAAGTCTGCACATTTCATCCTGTTTTAAAAAAATGGATTAAATCAATTTGCATCTTCCAATAAAACAGAAATAAGTTGAATCTGAATCTCATTTTATGACCAGTCTGGGATCTTGGAAAAAAACCCCTGATTTTGCCTCAACTCTATTTTGAACCAGCATGCATTTTGAGAAACTCTCATAGCTAGGCAGACAGGGCTGCATTTTTGTTTTGTTTTACAAAGTGTGTGTGTTTCTTTGTGGTAGATATGTTCAATTAGTCTTTTAAATCACCACATTTCAGGAAGTGTTGTAGTGTAAAGCCCATAATTTCTATTTTTCTCTGGATTTTGTAAATATGAAATCACTGACTGCGATTTCTTGTGAAAAAAAAAGTATTGATGTCTTAAAAGTAGCTAGAGTAAAGATGCTTGAAGAAGGGTTGGTGTTTGATATCTTTTGAGATTCTTGGGGTGTCCTGCACACAGCCAGGAGTTGGGCTCAATGATCCTGAGGGGTCTCTTCCAACTCAGTATATTCTATGATTCTTTGATTCTAACTCACAGAGTAAATATTTTTGCCTCTTTTACAGGTTACATTTATGTTTTTTTTTCTCAGGATTAAAAAAAGTGTTGGGAGAAAGCTGATGACTTTTTGAGGACTTCACTATATTGCCTGCCTTCTATAATTACATTGACTTAAATCAACTGATTTACTCCACTCTGAAACTAAGTAAGCCTTACTCAGCCTTATCACACATATTTATCAGCACGGTTCTGTTTTGAAAAGTTATTGGCTGTAGCAATTACAGTCTTTATAATTTACGATATTATAATATAAGCTCTTTTTTGCCTGGAGCACTAGAATTTATTTGTGTTTTTATTTACATAACATATTTATTACTTATGGAAGAGGCTCCAGTGGTAATGCTGAAGAGTAACACAAGGAATGCATACACAGATAAGCAGTTTTAATGTGTGTGCCATCTTCCTTGAGATCCTCTTGTGAAGTGGGCAGTTCCGAGTGGCATCCAGAAATTATTCATTCCTTTCTTCTTTTCCAGTGTATTCCTGTTTCAGTGAACATGTTTCATGTAGGAACATGAGTAGCATGTTTCCAGCATGCTTTCTCTGTGTGTATGTAGTGTTTGGACTTTTGTGGACATCAATAGGACTTTGGCTCAACTTCAGTGCATGCATCCAGAAATACAAACCCAAAAAAATGGAACCATGTCGGAGTGTGTCTGGTGTTTGTGAACAGACTCACTTTCTGTTTGCTGCTTTATAAACATTCCAAGGCTGAGCATTTAGAGTTGTAAATCCTGAAAATCGAACCAATGATTGTTGCTTCATTGCTTAATGCCTCCAGACTGCTGATATGATCATGTAGATGTGGTCAGTGCCACTTCTTGCTTAAACTTTCTGTATTATGAGACCCTCACTGTCATATCTGGAATACATAAGCTGTTGGTGCTCCATGGAATTTATCTTCTATTAGCCAACTAGATCAACATTAAGTACCAAAGAGGAAAACAAAGGTTCTGGTTGCTCTGAGGAACTTAACTGCCATAAATGTGAAAGGTTTTAACTGAATTTAGTAAAATGGCTCCCAGAAAAGTAGCTGGTTTGTGCAGGCTTGTAATGTAAGACTGTGTGTGATGTGAAACTCATGCAAGTCTACTCTCAGCTTTTAGGATCGTCTCCTCGCATGTAGGAGTATTTTCAATGTGTATGTGTGGTCCCAGAGAAAACAGCAGGAACACTAAAATGGATAATGGTTCTCAGGTTGAGCCTCTGCTTACAGTAAGAGAAGTGGGTGAATCCCAAAGCAAACAAAAGCATGTCAATACAAAAGAGTGTGGTTTCCGTGGGCACATCATCATAATGAAAATCTTACACTTACTCTGTATCTTAAATTCCAATGGAATATCAAGAGTTCTCAAAATGTGATCAATAAGTTTGCCTTAAAATATGACATATTGAAACACAACAGAGTGTCTTGCTTTTAAAAATGAATGGGATCAATACAATTTGTTTAGATGTCCACAGTCATGGGATTGATTAATCTTTAATTCTGAAAGGTAAGTGGAAGTTCCTGAGATGTTTAATATAATAATAATAATAATAATAATACATTAAGACATTCACTATAAACCATGAGATGCCAGGAAGGAACGTGGTTTCCATAGGCAATGCTTCTTGCTCTGGTTGCAGTGCTTGCTCTGCAGGTCATCCATCCAGCAGGACATGTTAATGGCACTGGGTGTCATTTAGTGCCACTGGCTGCATGGTACTCGAGTGTGATTTGTCCTGGGCTCCCACAGTCATGTGTGACTTGCAGATAAACAGCAATAATTGAAGCTCAGAGTGGAAGTGTTGGCATCGTGTTTGGGCACTACAACTTTGCATGGTTCCTTGCTTAAATGGTGGTGGATGCATAGGAAAGTTCTGCTGAAAATGCATATTTCAAAAAATAGAAGGTTGGACTTGAGGAGTCTGCTTCAGAGGCAGTTTAGCCAACTCTGTGCCCATCAATAGGAGTTGAACAGTTTTTAGCAGGAGTTTTTCTTTTTTTTTTTTTTCCCAGTCGGCTGTTAGGAGACTCAAGGCCAACTCAGTCAGTGTCTACTGATATGGACATGAACTTCTATGTCACATGAGTATGCACTGTAAAATATTTCACTCATACTACTTATATAATGGAAGAAGATGGTCCCACTTCACAAGCAAACTTCCCTTGGCTGTAAATGTTTCTAGGACACTTCTTATCCTGACATGAGTGTTATATCTTCAGTTGTAGGTGGTCCAAAATGATTTGTACCACTCTGAAGCAAAGCTGGTTTTAACCAACCAGCTAACATTAGTAATAAAAGTGATGTCCCACCAAAGCATGTCTCTAATATAACCTTAATAATCCTTCCATTGCCTTCTAAACAAAATATTTGTTTTGAAAAAATGTAATTTCGGGTGAGTCAGAGCAATTTGTGAATATAGGTTAGAGTGAATATGTTTTCCTGAAGAAACTATCATGAAAAAGAACATGCTTCATTGTAATTATGCATCCATGCCTTATACAATTTACAGTATCCATGCCAAGATTCGAGAGCTTATTTGCTAATTGCAGATGAATATGCTAGTTAATTAATTAGGAACTATACACCCTCAATTATATGTATCTATCAGACTGAAATAATTTATAGTGATACATTTGTCTGGATAATTTATTGTCCATGGAGGGACGTAACCCGTGCTGTTTATTTAAGGCCTCTAATTTAGGTGTGATTTAGCACACCAGAAGTTAAGAAATTCAGTTTCCATGTTAGGGAAGAGGAACAGGTACCTCTGAGGACAATTCAAATCAAGCACATCTGGACACATGAACGTGCTTCTGGTGGGCAGCAGCAATGAAATGAAGGAGTTTATCTTACGAGACAGGATGAACACTAATCACTAAGCAGTCTCGTGAGTTTCCATGGCCTTGGACACAATTCCTTCTCATCCTAGGTTTTTTATGTGTTCATGGAGCACCTCAACTTGTTCTTTCCTTCTGTTTCCAGCTTGTACTACTGCAGTGACTGTCCTCTGTCTTACAAGCTGACAGTCATCTGTATTTTGAAAATCTCATTCTTGCTTGCTGAAACTCAATTGTCATTTTGTACTTCTTGGGATAGTGGTTAGCTTGTTTATTTTCTCTCCTGTATCATTACCTACATGCCACAGGAAAACAGGAATCACCTGTGCTTTAGGAATGGCCATAACTGGAACACAGCAATATTTTGGTGTGTGTATATACCTATATGTACATAGTTGATCATCTAGGTATAAGGTTAATGATGTGGTCCAGGACACTGCAAAGGCAGAGTGATGTACATAGTGTCACCGGTTTTAGTACGAGGCTTTTAAGAGTTAGCAATTTATGAAGGAACCAGGCAGGATCTTAACTTTTTTTTTTTCCTATGACATGTTTATGACTTAATAAAGATTTCTAAATTAAAATTTTTGCTAAGCTTTGGAGGAGATTCTCACTTACAAAGTATTGCCCCAAACAAAACCAAAAGGAGACAAACAGCAGGTACCTATAAAGGAAAAGTATGCATCCTGTTCTAATAACTCTGTTTAAAGCTCACTAGGAATGCTTGTGGTGTGCTTGTCAGAATATATTGCTGCCCAGTGACATGTAAATAAATAACAAATCATGTCAATACATTTGAGAGATTTTAATAATGTTAAATAATTGATTACTAAATACATAATTTGATGGTTTTAATTAATAATATGCTGTAGTGTGGAGCTCTGTCATGGTGACCCCAAGGTCAAGACCTGTAGTTTATGGACTATTAATTAGCCATTAAGTAATTCACTCATCTGACCTGCAAATCTATCAGATTGATGGATAGCAGAGACCTTTATGCTCCTAATAGGTATTCTATTTAACTTTCAAAATTTTCAAGCAAAGTTTGATGCCTGAGTAAAATGAAGTGAGAAGCGAGCTTAACAATTTTTTAAGGCTGTTTCATCACCTTTCACTTGAAAGCAGATATTAACTTGAAGAATGCCATTGCTGTCTTCACTGTTCTCCCAGGACTATTGACTGAAAGGTACAACTAGTACCTTAATTTTGTTCCTTTAAAAAGAGGAAATCAAAATGATTTTTACAGATCTTTTGAATGTGTAATATCAAGCATAAATTTTAATTGCACTTCATTTACTAAGTGGTGCATTACCTCATCCTTTGGTTTTAACAATGGATTTTCTATAAATCTTCATATGGTTAAACATGATAAACTGCTCAACATATCATGGAACATGGCAGTGCTTATTAGCACTTGAGAAGTTATCGATTGCTTATCTTGATTAATATTTTATGGGTCTCTGTAGTATTAATTCCACAGAAAAGGCTTTGGAAGTTCTGTAGCATTAGTCTCCTCATTCATACATTCACTTTCAATTACATGGATTTCTTTGACTGCTCTTACTAGATTAATTATAACCTCTTTGTCACCAGATCTTGCTTTCAGTTTATCAAGAATTAGAATTTTAATGAAAAATACATATTTAAAAGATTCTAAGAAGGAGTGGTGTTAATGAGATGAGATGTTTCCTGCAATTTGGTATAAGGAAGAAATTCTTAGGTTTCTGACATATAAGGAAGAGAAGTTTTAGAGGCACAGTTTATGATGCATGGGTTTTGCCAGATATTCAGCTGCTTCATTTCAGGTACAACTTGGGAAGTTTCCTCTCACTCATTTTTAATGTAATGACAAGCAGTATTAGCTTTATCGTAAAGCAGAGACAGACTGCCTTTTGCTCACCAGTTTTATCTTCAGGAAGGCACAATTCCTATGTCCCAGAGAAGTACCTGCTCTGCTCAGCTTTAGGCTATTAAATGGAAATCCTGGTATGTTTGCATCTTCTTCCTGTTGAAGAGTGAAAATATATTATCGGATTCAAAATTCCATGATGTCTTTGGTCTTGGACAATCCTAAAATCAAAGAGCATAGCATTATACAAAATTCACTGGTAGTAAAAGGACTTGGTAAACTGAGGTCAATCTAACAAAAACATCCTAAGAAACTTCTTCAACCACAAGACCTGAGAACTTATTTGAGAACAAATTAGAACTATCAGTTCTAATTTGATAGGATGTCATAATTTCATGGTCAACTACTGATGAATACTTGGGCCCTGTGGCTTTGCCATCACCATCCCCGTGCATTCTTGGTCTCACTTTTTGTCCTCCTTGTACTCCAGTTTTTGATTCACTCAAAATACACATTAAATAAACATTGGGATTCATGGAGGAGGGGAATACAAGGCTTTGTAACTGCTAAGTGTCCAGCCTGGACTGCTGTGTGGCAGTATTTTAGGCTTTGCATTTGCTGCCTTTTGTGTGAAGACACAAAAGAAACTTACATTTATCATATGTACGTATTAAAACCTTAAAGGATTGCACAGTTATGGAGGAGTCCTAATCTGATGTTGTAAAACAGGAGGGTGTGGAAGTTTCCAGTGATTTACAGTTGTGTTGATCCTGCTCCAGTTCAGGAGAATGGAAAAGCTGTCCCTGTCTGGAATGGACAGGGGTCAAACCAGAGTCACTGAGGCATTACTTGTAATGATCTCACTTTCTTATGGATCTAAACCATTGGCAAGAGCAACAGAGCTCTGAAGTAAACAAACAAAACCCCCATAGCAATAAAAGGCTGGCTTTATTCTGAGTTAACAACATATTGAAGGACTAATGAGTCATCTGCCTTATTAATAATGGGCAGATTTTCAATACCAGCATATTTTATTGTTATCAATCCCTGTTGCATGTGTAGGAGCTGGAGTACAGCCAAAAGGAGAGGAGGAGTAAAAAGGTCCCTTGGTTTCATAGGTTAAAAGAAGAAGAAAAAAAAAAGAAAACAGATGAGCTCAATTTCTGTTTCTATTTAAGTTGAAATCAGAACATTTTTTGACCTTGAAAAGACCAATATTCCACCCTGAATGAGAACTTTTCCCTTTTCTGTAACATGCTTTTATATGCTGTGCTAGTCCCTGAGAGCTCTGCCATCCTCACAGATGTGCTGTGGGAGAGGCTTAACTAATCCTGGTCAAGGTCTTCACATGGCAGATGCCACAAGAATGCAAATCATAGACAATATTGGTGGCTGAGTATGCATGGACATCTGTGAAGGAATTTAGACATAAATGATATTTAGACATCCATTGCTTTCCTAGGAACACTTTGTATTATGTTAGTTCTGAAAGCTGTTAACTATTGAATATTAAATTTACAAGGTTGCTCCATTGAAAAGCCAGGTCACTTCTCCAGAGACACTGAGCAAAGAAATGGACCTGTGGTGTCTTCCTGTCCCTAGCAGTTTTGTCAGTCACACAATGAGGACAAAGATTTCGCCATACAAATCCTTTGGATTGCCTGTAGTGTCAGAAAGGGCTTAAATGCAGAAGTTTTATTGTATGGGAATGTGCAGGACATACAGACAGAAAGCAACCTGCTATGAAATGATCAGTAAGTTGGCATAAAATAGGATTTATACTAAATGGGAACATTAACCACAAGATCCCTATAGGGAAAGGAAGTGGGCCATGACTCTAGTGTAGCCTGAGGGTCATGGCAGCAGCTGCAGAGCAATTGTTCTTTGTGTCATGCAAAATGTTCATCTTGTCTTGTTTCCACATGGGTCTCCACAGAGGGAAAAAGATTTTGTTTTCTAATAATATTGAGGAATTTACACCAGTAATTTTCAAAGGGTAAACACATGATGTTTCATATTAGGATATACTGTCAGTGGAAAAAAAAAAAAAAAAGCAGTCTGAAAGAATCCTCAAGTTGGTTTAACTTTATTTTGTAATAGTAGATCAGAGAAATACCTTCTAAAATCAGGATGGTCATGTTATGTCTCTAAATTAGTCTCAAATCAAGGTTATATGGAAAGAGTTTTAATTTTCAAGTTGGCTTTCTGAACTTAGTAAGCAACTTTGATAAATAGGTAACTAAAGTGAATTGCTGCAAATACATGGCATGTCCATGTGAAAAATGTGGAATTTGCCCAGGGTAGAGTTTAATTTCAAGTTTTGTGAGGTGGTTTAAAGTTTTGCTATTTATCTCTAGGATATTTTGAGGTAAGAGCCTTCAGTTTCTACTTTGGCATACACAAAAATGTGCATGGGCAACACCAGTATAATTCTTGTGCTGGACATCACTTGTGCTTTCTCACAGCCCTTTCCCATCTGCATGCTCAGAACATCTGCATCATACTCCAGCCACCCTCTACCTTATAGAGGTCCCTTTAAAATCAGTTAGGGAAGTCTTGTGAAATACTTTGCAATATTTGCTGTTTGAGTTACATGGTTTTACTATGCTACACTGTGTTTTTATTCTTTAATGAAAGGTGCTTTTACTTGAAAAACAATTATTTCCTTGGGAAGCTTTTTTTTTTTTTTTTCTCAAAAACATGCTACACAACATCAGAAATGAACATGTTAAAAATTAATTTTCACTTACAATCTCTTCACTTAAAGGGTAACCCATAATTCTTATAATACTCACTTGAACTTAATGTTTTCCTGTCTTCTAATGGACAGTAATTGAGAGGGATCCATCATCTAAATTATACTCTAGTGCAGAGAATCACTTAGAAAAATGATGCTATAAACTGGAATCTCTATGGTAAAAATCAATCCATGGAAGCTGGTTAGTTTTAAGGAAAGATATTACCTGTCTGATAGACTTGTATGTAGCTTTATTATGTTTATATTGAATTTGCATATGGAGTGTAAGTCCATTGTTTTTCTATCATGAATTACAATGATGGCCCTCATACTTAATTTTTCTTTTGTTTCCACATGCTTCCATGGAAGTCTGTGTCTTCTTCACTGACATAACCAGATAATTTGCAATACTTTAAGGTTGTCTCTGATTCTAGGTGACTACATTTACTAAAATGAAAATCCTAGGAAGTAAAACCTGAGGTAGGAGCACTGTTGCTCTTCCCTGCTGCACAAGGGGATCCTCTCCAGCTTGAATTCATCTGTTTTAGCAGGGTTAGGTCCCTTTTCAGTGAGAAATCACCAAAATGACTGTGGTGCAAGACACCTGGAGGAAGCCCTAACTCATGGGCTGTCAGATGTTTGAGAGTATGTTTTTGGAAAGGGATCACTTTGTACCAGCCCTGTCCTTAGTCCTCCTCTTAATTCCTACTCATCCTGATACCAGGGATAAGTGGATGTCCCCCTGCCAACCTGCCTATTCCTCACTTCTAGTTTAATGAGAGACAGAGGGAGGTGCATGCCCAGGGCATGCCCAAATTCAGCCTCCAAACTCTCCTTTTCCAGATATTTGGTGCATTCCTTCCAGCTATCATCAGTGTCCAAAAGCCTTGTTTCCCAAGTGGCTGAGAGCAGCCCTAGGAAATCTGTGGGAAGACCCAGGGATAAATGCAGCACTGAATTCCAGTCCAATAATTGAACTGGAAAATATCTGTGTATTGTCTTCCTGTCTCTTGCAAACTCCAAGGGCCAGTAGGGCTAGGTGAAAATTTAGCAATATGTACTGTATGTCATATTTTAAAATTATTAAGAAATTCATCATAAAAGACAGAAATTAGTCTCCTCTGACCAGCTCTGACCTTGAAATATCCTTCTCCCCTGACACATCAGTTTTTGCTTTCAATAGCTGTGAAGCTTCTTTCTCCAAGAAACTGTGGCTATTCTTTTTGCCAGTTTGTAAGCAAGACACAAAGCAATTTTAAAAGCTGTCAGCTTTTAATGACTTCTTCAGGTTAAAAAATACCCTTTGTTTTTCCAGTAACTACTAATATTTCAAAGCACTTTCATAAAAATCTTCTGCACTTCAGGGAAAGGGCTAGTTTTATATATCTTTATTGGAAAAAAAACCCAACAACAAATCTCCCCAAATCCAGGAGCCTTGATAAATGAGGGATTTCCTTTTTCATTTAAAGAAACTAGTACTACAGCCTCTATCTTTACTTTTTTTTTTCTCCTCCGAGATTTAGACAGAAGCAGCCTGATGGTGTCTGGTGCTATTCTCCTCCTTCTCTCTATTCTCCTCCTTCTCCTCTGTATGCCTGCTCACAGACTATGATATCACAGCTCATTAATCAGGTAGCAGGTTGGCTGGGAGTGAGATCAGAGCATGGGCCAATGCCAGTGCTCCTCTCCTCTGATTCATCAGGTGGTTTTTTTTTTTCTTCTTAGTTTGGTCATAGAAGTGTATAAGTAGGAACAGTATTCAATATTTTATCCTCAGGCTAAATTTAAGGTTTTCACTGAGATCAGGTATATAAGGTGGGCTGATCATCTAAAGCAAGGTTCATCAAGCAGATAAATGAAGTGACAATGCAAAATACTATTTAGCTAGAGAGATTTTGTTTAAGAGCATGTAAGGGAGTCCATACCAACTTTTATAAAGAAATGTGTAAAGAAATAAGGAGTCTTCACTTGCTTTACATTCTCATGCAGGGGCCAACCTATTTTCTGGTTTTTTTTTTTAGTGAGCTACAGCAGGCAGGTCACTAACCAATGTCCAGATCTGCTAGCAGGGTTACCTGACTACAGAGAGAAAAGCCAAATAGTTCCAAAGTCAGGCAAGAATTACCCTGGATGGATTATTTAAGAGCCTCTGTGTTTTTTCTTTAACACTATCATGTTACTATTTAATATATTTGGGAGCATAGTCCTAAGGATAAGTGTTGGTGCTTAAAGAAAATAAGTTGTCACTGAAGGATGGCAAAGAAGATCTGGAAAAGAAATGCTGCTGGTTTAACTTGCCATCTTTGTGTGCCCTTGCAGGTGGGGAGAAGAACACAGGCAGGTGGCTGAATTCATGCCCTTTTCCCAAAAGGTTTTTCACCTCATTTCAAGTGGACCATCTTGGCTAAATGAACATTCAGCCTCTTCTGGGGGTGACTGGTCTGTTCCAACATGACCAATCACTCCCCAGCAGTGACCTAGCAGTGCTAGGACATTCCTTTTCCAGGCATTCACTTCAATTTTACCTTCCTCTGAACAAGTTCTGAACTGTGGGAAAGGACAGTCAGTGGTTAAGGACAGAGCTGTAGCTGCCTCCTCTGCAGAGCAAAGGCTCTTGAGGCAGATAAGGAACACAGCAAGGGGAGCAAAGGAGTAAGATCTTGCCAGCCTACAGATGACAATCTGCAAGCAGCAATGTTTGAGACAGAACAGAGAAGAACACTGCAGGTTTTTTTTATTTTTCCAATGACAGCACAATTTACAGTGGGAATACTGTGTCACTGCCAGCCAGAGCTGAGATGATGCCCTACAAAGTGCAGAAAAAATACTTATAATTTTAAATTAAAAATATTTGCTCTCCAGGAATATCTGGTTGGTCCAGGCTACTATTTTCACAGAGCAAATGACTATTGATTAATAGTGTGTGGCTCCTGAGTGAATTTTTGTTTTCACTTTGTGGCAATAGCATGGCAGCAGCTGAGTTGCAGAGGAGTTGTGTAAGAGGGAACCCAAGTGTTATCCAGTGGCACAGAGGGTTCATGAATTGTGCATTTGAGGATAAACTGTTATAAAATCATATAGCAACCTAGTTCTCAAAATAAACCCCTTTTATTCCTGCATCTTGATTACTGTGAGCTTTTCTGTTTGCTTTTCTACTTATTATGAGGGTTTTGCTTTTTTCTTGTGCATCCTGTTTCTTTGTTGCCGCTGCTGTAAAAACCTTCCTTGCTTATCTTTCCAGCTTTTTTATTCTTCAAAAAGCTCATTCTTTCCTGCTTCAAAAAAATAAGCAGGCTTTTCATTCAACCTTTTCACACCTCTTTCAGTACCAGTCTGCCTATTCTTGCCTATGATTTCTTCAGTTTCTTTTGAAGCCAGCCAAGTCCATTTCCCTATGTGTCCATATTTTTATTTTCTCTTCTCTGATACAAAGAATTCTGGTCTATAGCTCTCTGTTCTTTGTGACTTAATCTCTTTTTAAATATCTATTTCTGATGTGCACCTTTCAGGGAGCTAGCTCCCAAGCTTTAAGTAGAAGGTTATAGATACATAGCAGTGTTTATGTTAGCATAAAAAATAATTAGGTAGACTGGCCAGTCTTGCCAGTTCAAGCCTTTGATTGTGCATTATATGACTTCCTTTCACTCCATACTTGGTTTGCATGCTGTCTCAGATGTTAAGCACTTTAGGCAATCTAATTAAAAATATTTGAATGGCACCTTACCCCAAATACCACACAAGGTCAGCCTGGCCTGTCAGCAGTACCAGTAGCTATCTCATGTCTCCAGAATTTGGAATTTCTCTTCCTTTCCCCACTATGTCAGAATTAGCTGGTCTGTGTCTACAGTGATTTCAAAGGTAAACTTGGCCCAAATTTTGATAAAACATTCTTCTGAAAGTATTGCAGTATAGTCAATACTCTTATTGTTTCCTGCTGTGTCTTTATTTGCATGTTAATGGCAGATTATTGTTGTCTTTTCCAGTGTACTTCCCCAGAGACTCTATGCATGTTTTTATTGATTAGTTCCTCTTCATTTAACATTTAAATGGATATTTTCAAATTGGTGCAAAATTATAATAGTGTGTTTGCTCAAGGCAGTTAACTGTGGTATTAGCAGAATCATCCAAGTCTGCTGATTATGCATGCTCCATACAAAAGAGTTCCAGGACTGCAGTGCAGACCTGCAATTAGGTCTGAGTAACACAAGCAAAAGATTCCCAGGCCAAAAGCACCCATCATCTCATTGATCTTCCCCAAATGTCACTACAGGTGGAGTATGAAAGTAGAAAGTACATGTTATAGTAAGAAGAACATAAATCTGAGCTTGTAACCTTCAAAAAAGTTCCTATTACTATTTCAGTTTATCTAACTGTTGTATGCCAATCTTATCCATTATCTAAATTATCTCTTCCTGTTGTAGAAATTCAAGGTTTTATTATTTATGACCATACATGCACTTACTCCATGCAGTAGTGAAAATTTTTGCTGTGTGAATGTGCTCTGTAATGATTGGTTTGCAGCTTTAAGATTATGGGCTGCATTCTCACCAAATTCCATAGAATTCATCTGGCCTCACTGATATCTAAGTAGAAGAAGGAAGAAAAGGAATAGAATAAAAAAGAATACTTTATTTATCTAACATTAAGGGGGCAATGTAGAAACATTTATGGAATATATTGCCTTACAAATTTGATTTCTTCACTGTTTCTATAATACTGGTTCCCTGTTGGTTTTGAGGCCTGAGGATATGATCATCTTTGCTTTTTGCCTCCCGAGTTAATCTTATTTCTAGCACTCTTAAGTAGTCTTAGGTTGGCATTGGGTGCCTTCTAGCAGATCCCAGCTAACAGCTATAACCTGTTGAAAACACACGTGACACCACAGACATTTTCACATCAGACAAATCCAGCTTTTCTGAGTGAATTCACTTTCATCAATTAGAAACAGAATCATTTAGGTTGGAAAAGATCATTGACTCCAAACGTGTCAGACATTACAGTCTCCTGTGGTCTTATTTTCTACATTTGTCTCCCTTTCCCTCTGTTTAGGTGAAATAAATATAATTGTTCTGCTGAACACTTTCTCAGACTTGTCCAAAAGGTTCTTTTGGGCTGAGTGATGAGTCCTGCTTGGAAAGCATCTTGGTGCTTGGGAGAGGTGCTACCTCTGTCACTAATGTTCTATTGGTGTGTTTCTTCCCTCACAGTAAATTTTGCCTTTCCTGTTTAACTTTTCCAGGTTGTAGATCTGAAACTCAAAGTTATGAACAATCCTAAAGTCACGACAGAGCAGGTTATTTGTTCACCTGATGTGAAGGAGGTAAATGGCAAAGCTCTGAGTGATTTCTGTGTGATGAACTGTGAATGAATAGCCTACACAGGTAATTGTCTCTTGGGAGAAAATGAAGGTTTTCAGCCCATTGGGTGGAATTGGTGGAACTTACATTAGAAGAGTTTTGTATAAAGAAAACCACTTCATATTTCACATAGAATCGGAATGTATTTGCTAAAACTGGCATATTCCTTGAATGTCTAATCAAATGTTTTTAATGCTGACATTCCAATGCACTGTGATCATTTCAAGGGTTGCATCTCTATTTATTAAGACACTTAAATGACTGATTCTCAGTCTTTCTTTGGTGGCTGTAAGGAAAGGTATCCAGAGTCCTTCCTGAGCTGGCCTGCTCAGGAACCCGCAGCAGGAGGAAGGTGAGGGGTCCCGAACCTTGTGTCAGGAAAGGAGGCAAACACAGAACTGTTGGAGGTCTCTGTGGTTCAAGAGGACACTGCATAAGGTTCCTTTATGCTTTATAAAAGAGTTGCTGAAGATAGTTTAACACAGCTAAACACAGCCCAGAAAACTGGGGCACTGAAATCAGGCTCTAGCTGTTTACTGTGGCACAAAATCACGTGTTGCTTGCAGGATCTGAAATTACATAAGGATTGGTTAAAAGTTGAGTTTTTGCCTTTTAACTGTGCATTTCCTGGCTGTTGTCAGCTTAAAGCAAGCCCTAATGTTATTTTAATGTAGTTTGGTGAGTGGAATGCATCAAAGTAGGTTATATATTGATTGCTCAAACCTCAAAGCTCTGGAGGTAAATCTCTACTGAGAAGTGTCAGAACTTCAGTTAATACACGAATTGATAGGCATAAGATGTCACTATTGTGCTTACTGCAGAGATAACATTTGTGTTGAAATTTTAATGCCCATAATGTTTAGCCTTTCTAGATTATGGTGAGCTAATCAAAGAAATTTCTCTGGTATATAAATCACTGCACACTACTGAAAATTGTAGACAAGATAAATCAAGATTTTCGATCAATTCAGTCTTCAATCATTTTTTCCAGCAGCACAGAAAATAAAGTCCATGTTGTACTCACAATTTGGTAGCAAGGAGTAGTTTAACATCAAGGCTGGAGATTAACAGTGACAAGTTATATTGTGGAGAACGTGAAATGGTGTTTAGGCTGAAATATTAATTTCTAGATTGATGTAGAACTTCATAAGTGAGGCCATAAATCAGTGCTAAAATCAACTGGATTATGCATCATTTCAGTTAATGCTCCAGGTCAACACATTCAAAAATTAGTCCACAGATTTAAAATCTGGAAATTACTGTGGGAAGATAAATCTGTTTTTGCACAATGTAATAAATTCTCAAACCTGGTAGCATTCACCACAACAGAAGAAAATTTTTTAAACTCTTAATTTTCACAGATTGTTTCTCTTTTTAAAAAGACTTTTGAACTGTTTTATTTAAAGATCTGTATTCAATCAATAAAGGAGGTGGTTTATCTGTGATGAACACCTTATTGTACTCTTCAGTCTCTTTTGCTGTTTGTGAGTTATCTGCAGGTAGTTTTTGACCTTCATCATTTGTTTATTTTATGGCAAGATTTATTTGAATACATTCCAGCCTACGGACTGCACTTACCTTGAAAACAGAGTTTGTCATTGCTGCTGTTTATTGTGCATGACTGGCCACCAAAGGCATGTGGTTTGGGGTTTTTCTTCCAGTTTCTGTGCTGAAAACCACAGAAAGCTTTTAAGCTGCAGCTACTTCTGCCTGAGAACTTAGGTCCACAGTGGATAGTGAAGTACAGAATAATCTTTAGTAGTTAAGTTGAATGATAATATATAGATAATCTAATATTAAATTTGAAATATTCTCTGGTATCAATAATGGAGATGTGTCCAAAGTAGCCATTTTCAGCGATACCCAGAAAGGAAAAGTGTATTTTTTTTTTTTTTTAATAAAAGTTTTTACAAAGGAATTTATCACACATTTGCCAGCAGAGGACTGCATTGTCAAACTGTCCTACATTAAGGGTCTTGTCAATGGGAAGTATGTAGTGGTCAGAACTACATTTCCCAAAATGCAATTAATAAAAAAAACCCCCAAACAACACAAAACCAAACAAAAACCCACCTCCTGTCATGAGCTGTGAAGGTGCATGCTGGGACTTGTAGTATTGGCTGTCAAAGCAGTTCTGCATCAACCTAAGGGTGCCTTTACAGACAGATTGATCAATTGTGATTGCTTTGGGTTGTCCTGTGAAAGACCTTTGGCCAACTAATCTCTATGTGAAGACAATGGGACAAAAATTTGTGAATTCAGAGATAGCAAGTGATTAATTTCCCTTCAAGTTACACGTGGCTTTCCAAAACTGGTGAAGTGAAATGATTGTCTGTCCTGGGTGGACAACTAAGAAAATGCATCATGGTTTTGGCATGATACATTTTGAACAGATTAGAAAATACTCTGCTAATTAGGGGAATTCCAGACATGTACAGGAAGCATATTTCAGTAACCCACGATTATGCTGGGTTTCATGTAAAGCTATTTGCTTGGCTGCCAAAGTGTTTTATGGTGTGGTGCCAACTGTAATATATTCAGAACACAAGCTAAAAAAAACCCCTCCAAACTTTGATGTTGGATGTGTTCATAGGATGGGAATACAAAGAACCTTGAAAACCTCAACATGAATAATTAAGGTAAATAGACAGACTTTTGTATTGTGATTAAAACATAAGGAACTTTTGGGCATCACAGAGCTATCTAGAAATTCAAAACTTCTTAAAACAAAAGCATGTGCTGAAGTATCTCTATTATCTAACTATTACACTACATTTTATTATGAGCTGACTTGCCTCTCCTTTGGGGAAGGAGTACACTGCCATTCCATCATTACTTCCAGCCTCAGAGAATTACTATCATCCTTTGAAAATACATTGAAATAAAAGTCACTGGCATGTTAATATTTTCTAGAGGATCCTTAATAGTGGATTAGAGGTGGAGCAAACAATACAACAAGTTATATTTTTGAGTATATTATATGCACTTAGGAGTCTGTAGTAAAGTTTTGCAAGAATCCTAAGCTGTAACTTCACGGTCAAAGTTCTATGTGGAGTCCCCAGAGTATCCAAAGCTCTTGGGAGGAGTGAGATGTTGACAAAAGGTTGTAGGGGGAAAATAAATAAATAAACAGCAATGAACCTGTGATACTCAGAAACAGAACTGCACGTGAAGGGTGAGGACTGGCCAGAGCCCCAGTTCAGGCATCACTACATAAAGTCCTGGCTTTAAATCACTTAAAAACATTTTGGGGAAAAATCCCAGGCCTGGCTCAGATTGCTATCCCTGCCTGAGAGAAACTTCCTGTTTGGATGACCTGGGTGATCATAGACTTTCTGAGTCACCTGCCAGGAGCTGCTCCCACCCCACTCCAAAGGGTTCTGGGGAAACGTTGTCAGCCCACAAAGACTGAGGTGGAAAACCAGTGAATTCCCTTGGACTTTGGTTTTGGAGGGTGGGACAGAGATGACTGCCAGGTCTGCATGCGTCAGGGCTTCATCTCCTGACCTTTCCCAGGGCTGATGAAACATCCTCAGCCCCGGGATGGGAGCGATTCCCTGCACAAATCACTCCAGGCGTGTGCCAGAAATAAGAGCGCAACAGCATCTGCAGCCCCTCTTTCCCCCGAGCCCAGCATAATGAGTGTGGCCAGGGAAGGAGGGTGTGGTGTCAGCCAGCTGCCAAATTAATTAATTGGAATCTGGAAATACATGGATTGACTCAAGGGCTGCTATAGGGTGGGCACTGGGGGATGGATTTGACACTGACCAGAGACAAGGAGCCATAGGTTGGGCTGATAGCAGCTGGTATGACCTTCTGAGATACCACTGAGGGCCTGGCTCCCAAAATAGTTTTAATAGGTTGCAAATTTTTGCCATTGTTAATTGCTTTGTTTATAATCCAAATCTGCAGGGTCGTTTTGTTGTAATGAATTCATTGTTGAACAGCAGCTAAAACATTAGTCTGGTGTCAGGTTACATTGCCTCTGCCTGGGTTATGGTGTAAAAATGTAAATAGCTATTTCCTTTCTCCAGCCAAGGAGCAGCAGGATCTGTGGAGCACAGGATTGTAGAACAAGAGCAATCTTAGGTCTAAAAGACAGGAGCCGTGTCTCCTTCTTGCCTCCATCATAAACTTCTTGTTTAGTCTTAGTGAGATCATTTGAGCCCTGCATAGCTGACCCCCAGGATCACAAACCATGGAGGGAACATAAAACCAATTCTCCTGGTGTCAGGCCCTCCAAGAGAAGGTGCTATGGGAAATGAAAGAGATTGTTGTTATTTTATTGTGTCACTCAGCACCTAGCATTGGAAAAATCCTACTGCTGCTGTTTTGCTCTCTGTAGAGGTTGAATCTCTGGCACAAGGATGAAACAAATTCCTAGATAGATGCACAATCTCCTGGATATGGGACTCACTGGAGCTAGAATGTATGTTTGTTGTTTTAACCTGGAGAGCTGGTTCAACCACACAGCTGAGGACTGGAGCAGGCTCTTGTGCTGCATGAACAGGGTCATCTGCATTGCAGTGTCTTCAAAGGTGGGGAGCAGCAGAGGATGCATAGGGAGATGTGATCTGCTTGCTCTGCTTCTGAGCACTAGGAATGGTGAATGGTGTGTTAGCTCTCCTTTTTAAATGTGTGGGTTTTGGTCTAGTGCAGTTGGAGGCAATGTATTAGGTGGGAGCAGTGACTCTGCTGGCCCAGCGTGCAAGGGCGTGTAGGACCCTCCATCCACTGGCTCTGCTCCTCCCCGAGGGACAGAGGGATGGGAGGAAAGACCCAGGCCTTCAGCTCTTCCCCTAAAAACAATGGATTTAAATCAGAAGGTTCCTAGAAATGCTCCAAAGCTAGAAAGCCCCCAGTTCCTGCTGCCACCTTTTTCTTCTTGTGAAGATCCTTCTCCTTGGATGAAGGCTGGGGAAGATGCTCATGTGCCAGCTCCTCAGAAGCTGTTGGGGGTCGGGTGTTGTGCTCCAGGGATTCCAGCTGAAGTGGAACAGTGGCACTCCCTTGTCTGTAGCACTGCAGTCTGTCTGTGCCACAGGAGCTGAGGCCAACTCGGGCTGTGCTGATGCCGGTGCCCGAGATCCGTAACCTGTGCAGAATTCCCAAGTACAAAAACAATCTGCCTTATCCAGGGCAATAGGGTGAAGAGAGGAAGAGAGGTGATGGGATAACCCAGATAAAGATGCAAGATAGATAATGAAAAGCCTTCATAAACTAGGGCATCAGAACAAGTTTAGTACTTCTGCTGAGACAAAAACCCACTTCTTTTTAGAGAATAAGAGCAGCGCTGATTGGAATAGTGCAAATTGTGCCAAAGTTGACAAACATGGAAAATTGCTCCATCCTTTTATTTGTTCCTGAACCTTGACAGTATTTCAGTTTCTATGGAAGTGTTCTCTTAGGGATTAAACCCTTCTCATCTCAGGAGGGTCATCTAAGGCAGGCTTGGGAGGAGAAGAGGAGAGGTGGCTGATGAGGTCCCTGAGGCCAAATAGTTCCACGAGCCACAAAAAGGCAGTGGGTTGGCCTCAAGCTGGAGAGGACCTGGCAGTCATGTCTGTGATCTGCCCGCTGACAGAGCCTGTCCTTGGCTGGGTGGAGCTGAGTGAGGGGTGCAGGCAGTTCTTGCCAGAGTTCCAGCCACTGCCTGAACAGCTGCCAGGAACATGTGCACACTGCTGGGCCACTTGAGTCTGAAGCTGTAGCACTTAACTTCCCAGGACATCGTGCGTGTTTGTGTACCTGCAATAGCCATTTATAATTCATTTATAATCCTGGCATGCTCCTCAGCCTGCAGATGAAAAGGAAATTTCAACCCAAGATGGGGTTTGCCACGATGTTGCAATAATTATGCTTTACTGTGCATCATTTCTGTAAGGCTCTGTCAATCAAGGAGTTCAATGTCTTCATTATTCTGTAGGTGCATGTCACGCTGGAGGGGAACACCAGCAGGCTGAGTGTTGGGACTTGCCCTGAAACAGCTACAGAGGGAGCTTCCCTGCGAATCGACAGGAGCTTATCTGTACTACAGGCCTCTTCTGGAACGTCAAAGTAACATCTTGAGTTCAGAAGCCCTTAATGAACACAGCAGACCAAATTCTGCTTCAGAATATGCAAGTGCGGCTCCTATTGAAGTAAATGGGCGCTCTGCCTGCATCTGAGATAAGGATCTGGCTTGTAGCAAGGCTTAAAGGGGTACACACTGGGTTTTAATGGACTGTTGCTTACAACAGAATGGATTTTTAAGCTATTTTCAGTTATTTGCAGTGTTGCAACAGATTATCTTTTCTTGTTTTGATGCTACATCTTCTGCATATTGGTTTAATAAGGCATAGAAATGGAAATAAAGCAATCCGACCAGAGAGTTTATTGTGGTTTCTTTAAGGCAATGTCAGGATATTTTACAAGCTTGCAAAATTACGTTTATTACACTCCAATCATCTGGCAGACCATAAACACTCTGGAATATTTTTAGTTGGAGGAATGGTAATTTAAAAAAAAAAAAAACCTAGGTAGGGAACATGAGTTTGTTTGAAGAATGAGTGAATTTACCTAACATCTTTTCATTTTCCTTTAATTTGGCCTGTTTGGCCTTTAAAAGCTGTGCCTCTGACATCTGTTTTTTCTTTGCTGACACCATTGAGGCAAGTAATCAAGGAGAAGTCTGCCACTGGTTTCGCTGCCTTAAAGTGTGTGTGTATTTGGAAATTTCAAACCTTTTCCAAGGAGGAAATCAGTGAGATGCAGGAAAGAAATGATGAAACAGGATTAGCAAGGTAACAAATAAAACAAATTCTAAAGGTAATATATCAAAATAATGGATGTTAAGACAAGGGAAAAATACCACAAAATTATAAATGTTATAAAAAATAAATATATATAAAGAAGCAACAGTAAACTTAGAGGTATGATTCATTTTCTTTCACAAAACCTAAAGAGAGGCCTATTTGGGACACCATATCTGTGTTGAAGGTGTGACGTAGGTGAAAGCTGAGTGCCCAGCCACTGGTCCTGTGATGCTGCATTCTTCCTTTAATGCTTTTACTTCATGGGATGCCAATCTTTCTCATACAGCAGAGGACTGGCAATTCTGACCCAGGATTAATGTCCCAGCTTTCTGGGCAGCACTGAAATGTGCATTTCATAGGCAAAAGTTCTGAAAAATATGAACACTCGTGTATGTTGACATAATGGAGAAAGCTTGAGATAATGCAGACCTTCCTATGCTTATATTTGGAGCAGCCTCTGACATGAGTAAATAACAAATGAGCTCTTCCCTAAAAGGGAACTCATAGTGGGTATTTTTAAATTCAGAGTTCAAGACTTTTATATGAATGGGATCAGATTTAATGCCACTGTCAGTCTGTGAATGTGCCAAGTGTAGATTGGGTATTTCTTCAGGACTTATGGTAAATTGTGTCTTTCTCTATAGAGAGTGTCAGTTCTATAACTATATGATAGACCAAAGAGAAAAAGAGAGTGAGGGGGAGAGAGAGAGAGAGAGAGAATCTCAACTCAAAAAAGACACATGCACGTATTATTTTGGACCTTTATAATTTGTAAATACATCATGCCTATTACTTTGACTTTTTAGAAATCCTGTTTCTCTCAGTAAAATTATAAATCCTGCTCTACTGAAACAAGACAGTGTATAAAACCTCTGGGGTGGATCAAGAAAAGGGCATTTCAGTTCTCATTGTCTGACTATGCTTGGAGAATACAGCTCCACAATATTCCAGAAAAGACTGTGCCAATCACATGTAGTTGGGCTAATGAGGAGCCAGTGATGGGAAAGAAGTCATTCCATCAACAGCAGAATTTATAGGGTCTAATTTTTATATATATATATATATATATATATTTTTTTTTGTTGTTGTTGTTGTACATTGAGCAGTCCCATCTCTCAGCTTGCTCGAGCAAAACTGGAGCTTTTTCTTCACTGGGACATTTAAAATACCTCCCTTTTTGGGTTTTCCACCAGGATAATTGTGTTGAATTCTTTCTTGCAGTGGGAGCTGAAGATTCATTCAAGTACCTGTCCTCAGGGTGATAGCTCACTTTCATGAAGGCATTTATGAACCTGGCCTTGCTGAAGCTCTGCTGCTCTTTCAGATAAGACTGAAATTTTCCATCAGCTTTAGTAGTCATGAGGAACTAGATAAACATTGTTTACTTCATACACTGGAGTGCAGTAAAAGAAGAAAAGCCCAAGCCACAGGAACACAAATTTTTGAGCTGGAAAAAAGGGCAAATGGAGCATCTTTAAGAAATGGCAGAGGAAGGAAAAATGAATCACATGCTGGGCTTACAACTGAAAATTCTTCAAAGAAAACAAGCATATCCTCCAAAGTGCTGAGAGATAATACCAATGAATGCCCTAAACCAGCAGGTGAATGTTATACATGCTGGAGTCTATACATCACAGTTTTGAGGAGATGAGCTGTGCAAACAAATACAAAGCATCCCAAGTCATGTATTATTTTGGTAACTCTGCTATTATCAACATAGTTAGACTGAGAGCACCCCATGCCTGCTTTGAAATCAGATGGAGAGAGACTGGTGAGCTGTGATTGCAGAAGCTATGGGTGGTGGGTCTATATTTTTTCACTCCAAGGAAGAGATATTTGCTTGAAAATGTTTCTGAAATAAATATTGACAGACATAAACACACTCAAGTTCTCTATGTACTAAAATTGTACATCTCTGCAAAGCAGCTCTACTCTCAAACATATAATAGGAATTATTTAGAAATGTGATTATCATTTATAAAATTCAGTGAAATAGAATTATACAATAACCCTAACAAAAGCAGAGCTTGGAGTGTGCCCAGGCTATGTAAAAGATTAGAAAATGTGAGCAAAGAAAAGTTTAGCAAGATATTTGCATACTGCAGTTAAAGACATGTAAAGGAAGAAAGAAAATACATTATGAAAAAATCCCATCATCCACTCTCACTGTCCTGTGCCTGCCTCTGAAGGATTTTTGAGAGGGATCTGGGGTTTCAGTTACGGGAAGTTTGATCCCACTGATTCTTCTGTTAATGTTTCAAATACAACCAGCACAAGTTCTTGCAAGGACCCTGAGTCCTAAGCCAAACACTGTTACCCGCTTGACAGCTTAATATTCCCAAGCCTGGGACCTCTGCCAGGAGAACATATGAGTGAAGTGGGGATGAGGATATTTGTTATTCATCTGTACAGAAAGTATTTCCATCAGAACTTTACAAACTGAAAGCAAAATTGAAAGAAAAGCAGGAATTAGGGAGATAAAAAGGCTAGATGAAATAGTCAAGGGGCTTTTAGGAATGATTATGTTGAGTATAGCAGTTTTGGATTTCTAGCTCTTTAAGGTTTGTGATGCCTGAAAAGGTTTGTGATTGGGAAAAATGCATTTTTTTTTTTTTTTNGTACAGAAAGTATTTCCATCAGAACTTTACAAACTGAAAGCAAAATTGAAAGAAAAGCAGGAATTAGGGAGATAAAAAGGCTAGATGAAATAGTCAAGGGGCTTTTAGGAATGATTATGTTGAGTATAGCAGTTTTGGATTTCTAGCTCTTTAAGGTTTGTGATGCCTGAAAAGGTTTGTGATTGGGAAAAATGCATTTTTTTTTTTTTTTTAAAGCTATCCCCTAAAGGTGGCAGGCAGCCTGGCCTGTGCTCTGCTGGTCTCAGCTGGGTAAATTCCAGCTCTGGAACACACTATCCAGGAGCCCACCACTTTCTGCTGAACTTTATCACTTCCAAATTTCATCAACTTTCCTTCCAGGTTATCCCTGCCTCTGCTCTGCTCAGGGGAAGCTCACACAGGGAGACCCTGGAAATTTCAGCAGCTACATAAAATAACCTTGTGGGAAGGCAAGGGAGATTCTTGAATATAATGTCAAGGAATTTTGAAAGAAGGATAGTTTTGGCTCCAAAAAAAATTATACCAACCCTAGTTTCCTCTGTTAGGAGGTTAAAAGCAGCAGGGAAAAATATGTGCTCACCTTGGCTTTCTAAATAGATCTGGAGCAGGAAGCAAGGCTGTTTTCCTATCTACAGAGTTTTTTTTTTCCTGCTGTCTCATTCTGGTTAATTGGGTAACTCTTGTTTCTTTGAAAGCACTTTGATTCACCATATGAACACTGGAAGTATAATAAAATCAGGCTGTTTAAGAGTGTGTCTGGAAATGGTGATAAACAGTCCATTTTCTGCAGTTTGTTACATCTATGGATCATGTTGAGTTCTCAGCCTCTGTTAGAGGCCAGCTGATTGCAGTGGGCTTATGGAGGTGTTGATTATTCATTATTTTTCTTGTGACATTTGCAAAGTTTATAAAGTTAAAGAGGTTGTGCAATGTAAAATCAATAAGTAGAAAATTGCAGTCACATGATGGAAAGGATTGTTTTTTCTCCTAGCATCAGCTTCAGGCAGGCTGATGCTAGGAGTGGGAAGTGGGAAAGCAAAGAGGGTGAATCTGGGATCTGAAGAGTTTTGCTGTGCTCAGGACATCAAATAAAGCAATATTTGCTAAAAAATATTTTTAGGAAAATTGAGAAATGGAAATCAGTGCCTGGAAATTCACTCGTGCTGAATTATAACCCTGTGTAAGTGGTGGGAGGAGGGATGGAATGGTGATGCAGGTAAAGGGCAGTAAGATTGTTTTGGATCACATCTGTGTTTGGACACTGTGATGTGTCCTTAGAATCTACCCCTAGTACTGAATAGCTCAGGGATGCCATGGCAGTGAAACAAGAAATAAAAGGTATTATTGGTGCTAAAAGAGTCAAAAAATATGGAAAAGGCATTTTGAGGGTATGTGAATCTTTTCCCAGTTTTTTCCAGTTCTAAGTTGAGCCCTTTGTGCATCAGAACTTGGTAAAGCACAGGGGTTGCTCTTTATCCTAATATTATCAGTAAGGTCTGAAGTGACTTTATTTGAAAAAACCACTCAAAACCAAAAAGAAAAACAGCAAGCCATTATACAAGAGGTATGAGGAGCTGGGCCATGTGTTTTTCAGCAGGCTGCAAGGGCCAGTGCTGGAGAAGCCTCCTGGGTCAGGATAGGTGCACAGCCTCTGGTGAGTGCATAGCACTAGTGTAAGCCTATGAGGCTCCCCTTTGGTACCACAGAGCCAAATCTCAGGGTAAGGTTTTGGGGTGCTGCATGTCTAACATTGCTCAGTGCCCTTTAAAAATCCCAGCCTTTGTGTCTAAGTTAACAAAAAAACTCATTCGCATTTTGCTGTTTAGAGGAAAAGTGCAGAGTGGACGTGGTTACTTGATACTAATTATTTAGCAGGTATAAAAGTGTATTCAAGTCCCTAATCTCCTTTCTGAGCAGGCAGGCATGCTCATGTTCAAATAGTTGCATAACTTGCCCATATCCAGTTGACAAACCCTTCTAACTTTGTTTTCAGATCTGATGCAACCCCACCCCTGGACAAGCTCTGTGCATAGCTGGCCTGGAGTCGATCTTGCTGTTAACCTCATCCTCTTTTTTTGCTTTTTCTGCAGCTTTTTGCCTGCTTTCCATGTATGTTTAAAATACCAGCTGTTGAGGAAAAGGCTGCTCCAGCATTTGCTCTGGGCCTGGGCTTTGTGTGGCTGGACTGGTGTTCAGGGCTTTTGGGAAAGCAAATGAAAAAAAATCAGGACTAGGTTTTGTACTGAATTGAGATGTGAGAGAACTTCACTGCCAGATCACTCTCTGTCTCTTTGTACATCTTACATGTAATAGCTGTATCTGTCTATATACATCTGTTTGTGTGTGTATAGTTTTGAATAGCAGTTTATGGTACCAGAAGGACATAGCAGAGATCCTGGGTGTTGTGACATGAACACAGCATGATGCTGATATAAATTGTGGAAAATTTCTCATTTCTAGGTCTTTTCCTTGACTCTTCATATCTTCCATTTGATGAACACATTTGATGACCAAAGTCAGTGGGATCACAGAGAATTCAAATCAAAGTAAAACCTGGGCTGAGCCTGATACTGGGAATTTTTGCTGAATTAGGCATAAATTAGATGTTATCTTCCAGCCAGTTACAGTGATACCAAAAACAGATACTTCAAACTATTTACAGTGTGTGAGAGTATCTAATCTTCTTTCATATAATTTAAAAAGGGACAGGGTTGTGGTTTCAGGTTGTAGATGGAACAGACACTGTATTTCTCTGTGTACCAAGGAGGTCAAGGAAATAAAACAATCTTCTTTCAGCTCCCTGCATTATTATCACAAACAATAGCCTGCTGGAAAAAAACAAGTTTTAATTGATTGTTGTTATTGATTTTACAGGAAGCAAAGCAGAAGGAATACAACTTGATTTTTGTAAGCCAGGGTGACCTGAAAAATACAAAGGAGAGAAAGAGATTATAAAGCCCTCTCATATTCTGCTCACTCCTGTGAGTTTGCAGCTGAGGACTCCATTAAAGCCCTCTTCATTAATTGTCTATTTATGTTTTTTGACCATATTGATTTTCTCTTTATGTAATCCCTATCTGAAAGTTTTATTCAGGTTGTTTGTTTTGTGCTGTCACCACACAGATCAGTCTTGTTCCTTATGACCAATAATTTAAACACATCTGTTCCTCCTGTCTCCTTCTACCCTCCTCAAGCCCACATGAAGAAGAAAAAGCTGCACATAAAAGTTTTAGGCCAGATGTTCCCATTACTCTCTCCTTTCTGCTGATCATCATTTTTTGGAACACTTCCATTTCAGGCTGAACCCTGGGTATGGGACTTTTTTCTGTACCTGCTGCTCTACCAGAGCCTGATTGGGAGCAGAGGTTTTGGGCTGTGAATAATCACAGACTGCCTGAATAATCACTGCAACCCCATCCAATAGCCCAAGTGGGGCCACCTTGGCTGTAGTTAGACTTTCTCCTGGAAGGGAGGAGATGGTGAATTTCATGGGATGCTGCTCAGATTCTCACTTTGCCCAAACTTTTCCCGGGCTCCCCTTGGACACAGATGTGGAGGCAAAGGAGGCTAAGAGAGAAGATTTTAATGTTGGTGAACAACAACGTTTTTGAAAATGATGAGTTGAAAGGAAGAACTTTCTCACTGTTCAGTCTTATATGCTAATTTTATGGATTTTGGGGAAGGTGTGTGTCAAGAAGATGTTGATGGGAACAGCAGATTTTGGCACGATTGGAAGACGAGCCAGTGATTCCTGGAATTTTAGGTAGACTGCACATATATACATGGAATTAATTAAGTTACATGGAAAATGTCATTCTGCAAAGCTTTAAAACGATTAACAACACCAAAAATGTTATCATGGATTTTATTCATTTATGAAGCTAATTAATACTCATTTATGAAGCTAATTAATACTATTACTAATAACATTAATAGTATTATCAGTTTATCCTTATTTGTCCTC
Source organism: Urocynchramus pylzowi (assembly GCA_013397555.1). Classification (NCBI taxonomy): domain Eukaryota; kingdom Metazoa; phylum Chordata; class Aves; order Passeriformes; family Fringillidae; genus Urocynchramus; species Urocynchramus pylzowi. The sequence goes on from VZRH01001850.1 coordinate 196,290, forward strand.
GGGGACTGTGTAAAGTACCTTCTAAATGCAGAACATGAAGAATATTACAGCCACAAAGATCTGCATGCTGCTGTGTCAGTCTTCCCCTTTCCTTTCTCCCTTGTTACATGTAATTCTCATTTTATTGTGACTTGGAGTATTTACGCAACAGTAGTAAAAAATCTAGAGTCTTGTTTAAATTTACATTCTGGTGTTTACTCCTTTACTTACACTTGCAAGATTTTTGTCTTGGCAGCAATAGCTAAAAGCTTCCCATCTTCCAAAAATAATAATTGAGAATATTACTTTAGAAGCTGGGTTTAGAAGGAAAACATTACGTTTTTACACACTCTGTTATGAACTATAATTATTCACAAATTATTTAAGGTAAAAAAGAATGATGAGTTATTATCCACATCCCCAGATGAAATGTTCTGTGGCACTGCTTTATTCAGACAGTCCTGATATTGCTATCCATAGCAGCTTGGCAATAGCAGTCTTCCCAGAATGATATACAAGGGAAAAAAAAAAAAAAAGAAAAGGGATTATTTTTTTTTGCTTTGGCAGCACCTACCCAACTTTCCCACCAAGTGATCTGTTGTTAATGTGCAGGAAATCCCAATGAATGCACATCATTTGGTGAAAGAATGACAGCAGACACCACAGCTATCCTTAGCAAGCATCCACCTGCTCCCGTGGTGTCTTTTTAAAGCAAGTTCAGCTTACCTCTTCTCCTCTTAGTTTTCCTTTGCTTAATTGCAGGTGATGATTCCAAAGAAGCCTTCACCTGTTTGAGTGTGCTTTCATCTTTCTAGACAAAGCAGGCTTGGGCTTGGTGCTTGATCTGTGGCATAGTTAGGGCCTTTGGTATTAAAGGCGTTGGGATCACCCTGAGGCTTTTAAGGTTTTAGGGTTAAATTGATGAGCGTGTATAAAATGTAAGCTTTGTTGTTTGGCAGCGTTTTTCAGCATTTGTTATTCTTTTTTTCATTAAGAAACCATGGGACTACACTGCATTCCTCAACTGCCTCTTGCCTATTAAGGAGTGCTGTCAAATGGAGACCTCTTCAACTTGCATAAAACTTGTGATTCATTGTACTGCCTTCAATCCTCACCAGGTCTCCAACTTATTTGAGATATCCAGGAATGCCTCTCCATCAGATCAGGGTACCTGCTTCTCTCCCCATTTAATTTGTGCTGTTGCTTTTGGATAATAAGTTCTTGGTATACTGTGGAGCTGGGAGATACATCAGCTTCTGACCACAGATCCTGGACTTTGACTCCTGTTCTGTCTTTTTGCTTATGGATCTCAGCATTTGGGAATCAGAGCTGTCCCAGAAAAATCCATAGCACAGGCCAAACAGTACACAAAACCCTTTTTTGTTTGTTTATTCTCTTATTTTAGTGTAGGGAATTAATTGACCAACAACTGAGTGGAAGGTAATGTCCTGACCTTGACTATTGCTGAGGAGCTTTTCTGAGTGCTGCCCACTGCTGCTAAAGATGAAAGCTGTTGCTTCTTGCTGTTCCTGGGTTTCTGGCTGGGATCCCAGCACCTTGGCTGCTTCTGCTGTAAAGTGATTCACCCCAACCCAACAAGCCCTGGTGGCAGGACTGGCCTTGGAGGAAATTGCTGTCCCCTGGCCAGAGGGAATGAGTAGTGGCTTTAGTGGAAAAAAATTCATCACAATTTGCAAAGTTAGAACTGAGATGAAAAGCTCGGTAAAATGATGTTTTCTTACTCTTTTTTCTCTTTCCTCACCCATTTGTATATGTTACATAGCGGAATTTACTTATTTTCTAAGATGAGATTTGAGATAAAGTTTCCTCTGGGAATTCCCGAAGGTTTTGAATGCCTTGCACAGTGTACCATGGGTGATGTGCCCATTCCAAACTTTCTGCCACATCTTCACATGCAGTTCTGATACCAAGGCCCAGGAAAGCTTTTTTGAAACATGGTTGGACAGACAAGTTACTGCAGTTTAATGCATTCCTTTTGTTCACCCACAGCAAATATGAAATAAACTCAGAGAATAAGCTACCATATGTGTTTGGTTTCATAGAAGCTTGAAAGAATATGTTTTATTTAATACTACTAATACATTACATTAAAAACATACATTGATACACATATATTTGTATATACATACACAGTTTTTGTGTTTTAGCTGATTGGTGAAAACCTGTGAAACTTCAGTAACACAGTAGCAACTTTCTCTTCATTCCAGCAGTAAGGGCAGGACTGTGAGGTTTATCCATGTATACAGATGAAAGGAAAAACAGTATTTTCAACAGGGAGTAAACTGGAAATTAGGGAGGATGTAGGTGCAAGAAAGGACAAGGTGTTAGCTCTGCTGGTGACAACAGTAGAGGTGTTGTCTGGCTTTGTTATTTGTCCCCTGTGTCAACATGAGACATCAGTTTGGGGCAGGTGTAACATTCCAGGAGGAAGTCAAAAGTTCCTTTTCTCTGAGCTGCCTCAGAGATTGTGGCCACTTGGTTGCTGCCTGGTGACACTGGTTGCTTCTAGGCATGGCCACTAGGGTAGAGCTCCTGTCTGTGCCAACCTCAGAACTGTTTCTTATCAACTACTTAAACTAAAGATCCAGATAGTAAGGGCTGATGTTGCATTGCTTTATATATTAGACATTGATGTGTATTTGTGTTATGTTATTGTCTTCTGAAAAAATCTCCTCATTCTAAGACTATAGATTTGTAGACTCTGATTAATTTCTTAACTTCTTCTTTGCAAAGTGAAGCCCTCTGGGCTTCCTAATTGATGCCTTAAATTATTTTTGTAGGCCTGCTCTGAACCTTCTCCAGCTGTCTGTTTGCAAACTGTAGAAATGGTTTCAGCATTTCAGCAGTGGCCTTTCTCAGTGCCCCCTTATCCACCACATGAAAGAGGAAAGTCAAGAGTGTGTCTGCCTAAATTTTGTGTCAGACTGGTATTTTCTAGGATATGGTCTTTTTTTTCTGCACATAAGCAATTAATTCACTCAGGAAGTGAATTTGACTGATCAACTACAACCAGAAGAGCTCAGCTGTTAGGGGTCTGGAGCTGGGGCATGAAGTTTACAGCTAGGCACCACCATACAAGTACCTGAATTTGGAGCTGGGTCTCCCTCTGGTTCATAGGTAAATGTATGCTTGGCAAAACTGTTGGATACATATATAAATAAAAAAAATTCTTTATGATGTAAAAAGTGTACTTTGAAATAATTACAAACTGTTCCTGTTTAGTTCCAATGGCTGCAAATCTATGAACAAGATGAAAAATGCCATGTTTCCCTGGCCTTCCTAGATGAAAATTATTTGGAGTCAAATTCTCCTCACCCAAACTTATACCCTTCAACTGACTTCAAAGGAGATAAATGAATCTCTCAGCAGGGCAGACCACAGGCTTGTTATTCCTGTAACACTTTCTATATGTCATTAACACACTTTTTCTTATCTAACTCTTCTAATAGTCAACTAAATTTTAAGTGATTTAAGTGTTTATATACAGTTGGATCATTATTATTTTTTGCATTTAAAACTTGGGAAGGGTATTTTTCCCTTCCCTTCTGTTTATATTTACATTTTCAGATAGTACATATACAGTCTAATCATATCACTTTGAAAGTGATATAGAAAGTTGTGCTCTCTTACTCAATCAGATCTAATCAGTTTGGATGGGTTCCAAATACTAAGCATTAATCTCACTTAAACCAAACCCCTGATAGTTCATCTAGCCTGAGTATTCATGTCAAAGACATAAAACAATCTCCTTTAATGCCCACAGTACTTTTTAAATTGAGCTTTCACCATCTGTTAATAAAACCTGCTTTGTACTGCTGGTTGTGTTCTGTGGAATGTGTCAGGGGTGAGTTTCTCTTTCCCTCCTATTCTTAAAGGCTGCTTTNTGCAATATAGTTACAAGGAATTAGTCACACCTTGGCAGAATCTCCATTACCTTGGCTCACATCAAAGGGAAGGAGAGAAGTGTGGTCCTTACAAGCTTAGAGCATTCCTTTGCCTTGGAGTCCCACTCTGTGATGACAACTAAATTGGACACTGATGCTTACTTATTTTTCAACACGTGGGTGTAAAGCACATTGACCTTGCAGTTGACTTTTTTAAAGCACCTTTCATCATGAGCCCAAGCTCACAGCATGATGCAGAGCTCTCTGCTGCCTTTCAAGACTCCCTGGAGAGGATTATCCAGAGGCAGAGCTGCCAAGCTGAAGTTCCCCTTTGACTGCCCCCTGGATTTCAGCATCTCGCCTTATTAATCCTGGGAATGGCACTCTGGTGCTTCCCTGTCAAACCCTTACGGAGCTCATGCTCCAAATAAATGGTGCCTTCAGATGACATTTTGCATGATTCAGCAATTTAAGGCCATAATTTACTGCAAAAGAGGAGTGAGCTACAAATTAGAAAGGGCAAGAGGAAGAATTCATGCTCCTCTGGGGCAGACTTTTCTGAGCACGCCACTGGCTCTACCAGATGCTGCTGCTTTCAGGTAGCAGCTCACTGTGTCTGATTCCAGCTTTGCTTGGGAAAGCAGGTGAGCTGTGTGCATTAGTTGGTTTTAAAAGTCATGGCTAGACATGTTTTCTATGATTCTGCATAAAAATAAGTGAAAGTTTTTGTTCATTTGAGATAAAAAGGGATGGATTTGAAGGATGCACAGAGTGCATCCTTCAAATCAAAGGTGCAAGAGACTTGATTGTTATACTCAGTTGATGATACTGGGGTCTAAGCAATGGATAAGCATCCAGGGACACATTTATTCTCCTCAAGAAAGTGGCATTGGAATATTTTGAAAGTGTTTTGCAGCTAGGAAAGCAGTTGTTTGGTCTTCTGGCTGTCTCAAAGCAAAAAGTATTTCAGTGCAGTCCCAGAGGTTTTGATGGTTACAGGATAAGTATAGGAAAAGTGGGAGATGTCAAGAGACTGCCACACTCAACTTTTCCCTGGTGCCAACTCTTTCTTTCCCTGAAACATGCTTTGCTGGGAAGTGCAGAAATGGTCCCACAGCATCTCACCTCAGTGCCAGTCTGAAGGTATCAGCCATCCTCCAAAGCACAAGCACAGGATGCTGTCCTTGGTTGGTGCAGTAATTAAATTGTTTTTAGAGTACTGCTGCAAAACCAGGAAAGCACTATGGCCTGCAACCCTGCAGATTGTGCAAGCCTCTGCTGTCTCCATGTTCACCCTGGGACAGCCATCCCTGAGATTTGCTTTTGAGGCACACTAAATTATACCTGAAAAGCATGTAGAGCCATGTGAATCTGTGCCTCCACCTCTCACCTCACAAGCCTTTGCTGGGAATCTGCTTTAAAATAACTGGTGAAATTCAACTGAGATAATAGTTGTGATGGTGATGGTGATTTTATGATTTTCAAAATGTAACTTGAACATGGATTTCACTTAGCAGATGTGTTAAATAACAAAATGCACCCTGGAATTCAATTTGTATTTGATTGCACAATAGGTTAATTTCTTCAGCTACTTTTTCAGCTACCTCTTAACACTTTTGTTTTTACTTGTAAGTTTTTTGTTTGGATATAATGAGGCTTTGTGTCTCCTGATTCCTTATCTTATGTGGGTGGTAGAAAAATTGCTCTCCTGCTTCAATATTTGTGGTTGTGTGGGGCAGGTGGTTTCACGCAGAGCTGAGCAAAATATCTCTAGTAAATAAAAAAAAAAAGTTGTGTCAGTTTCTTTGCCTGATATGTCTTTATCCATCTGGAACCTGTGCTGCAAACCCCAGGGAACCAGCAGAAGAGCTGGTTTCAGGCATGGAGAGGCCTTTTGCCAACCTTTGCAGCTTCCAGAAACCTGGAGCTGGTTTGGTCTTTTGTTGTGCATTGCAGGCTAGCAAGTCCTGGAATTCCAGCTGCCACCTGCATTGCCCAGGGGTCCCACTTCTTCTCTCTTGTTTTGGGCTCCAGGCATCATTTTATTCCACCCTTCCCAGGACTCAAGCATGGAATGGGTCAAGGCTAGATCTTTGGGACAGGTGTTCAAACATGGGATGTGGTGTAGGTTTGAGTGACCTGATAAACTCTGCAGGAGCCTCAATCATGTGGCTCCTTGCATAATGAGCATGCTGAGCTCTGCTTCCAGGCACAGGACATTTGTCAGCTGGAAAGAAAGTGAATCTGTCCAGGTACTCCACTGGGTATTGCTCACAGCTATCTGGGGGGAACAGACCAGGTGGAATACTTTCAAATTAGATAATGTCTAGGATTTGATGTTGCCTCCTCAGGATACTTAGTAGGAATTTCATCCAAATTTATTGTAGTAGACTTCTCTGGGAGATTTCATGTGCTTGTTGCTTGTTGCTAATGGACTCTGCCATTTGGATGTTCATGTCAAAGAGTCTGTAGAGTTTGAAATTCACTCTTAATGGACTTACAGGTGACTCTTGAGCTTTGTTCTAACACATTCTGGGTAACTGTGAGACCCCAAATCCCACCCAAAATACCTGCTGCTGTGCTGTCTCATCTGTTGCCACTACAGCAAAGATTTATGGACACCTGAAAATATGGATCCTTTCGTCTTGCTCCGGGTCTTGGATGTGCAATATGGTGACAAGCTGTGTGAAAACCCTCCTGCACAAAGTTATATATGCACTAAGGCATCCAACATTTGCTAGAACTACTTAAATCCTTGCCTTTATGAGTGTATCAGTGAATCTTCATATAATATTTAAAATTCTACACTTGATGTGTACAGAATTTATTTATTTAAATTACGATTTTTTAAACCAGTCAGCTGGTATTTCTTAGGCAGCAAGACAAGGGGAGGACTGTGAACACTTGCATGGTATAACATCAAGCTGAGAGAGAGATGAGGGTTTTGCTTCTGGATTTCAGAAGGTCAAAATCAGTGTGGGAACTTTTCCCAGTGGTGACAGCTGCAAATGTCAGGGAGAATTGCTTTTCCAGCAGCTTCCCAGGACAGATTTTCACAGTCAGAACGATTAATTTCTTGTGTACTGTTGGAAAACCATAATAAAAGAAACCTGGATATAATTTTGAGTTTGAGTTGATCTTGGGGATGAATTCAGAGGTATATAAGCAAGGGAGTGCAAGGAATATTGTCATTTCAGTTATATTTGGTGTGTTAATGAAAAGAACACCCAAAGCAGGCACTGACCAAACACATACTTATTTAAAAGCAGAAGTTGGGAAATTTGAAATGTCTGTGTGACATTTGTGATAATGCCATGGTCCTAAATATGACTATTAATAACATGAGTATTTACCTATGACAATATCAAATTTAATTTGCTGTGAGCCGTGTAACCCAGGTGTATAAGGATGTGGCACATATATTCCACAGCACAGCAAACACAAAGCTGCATCCATTTGATAAACTGCTTAAGCAGCTGATGTGCTGCATTTGTTATGTATTTTTGAGGTGTTCATGGATGGTCTATCCCAGAGAGCTGACTGAAGACTTTTGAATTGTTTCAGATGCTTTTAAATGGAAAAAACAGTGACAATCTCCACAAGATGTTGTTGATAAACTGAAATCCCAGAACAAACATGACAGATTCATAAACAAGAGCCAGACTAAGGGTTTCAGTACCAGCAAGTCTCCACTTGGTGATCTGTCTGGGTACTCCTGCTCCCCATCACAGCCCATCCCACTCAACGTTAGCAGCTAGAAAATAGGTGGTGACACAATGCAGAATAGAAAGGTTAAAGCAGCACCAGGGAATCTTTTAATTTTTAATTTCTTTAAAATAAAAAAAAAATATTTTAAAGAATCTTCTTTTTTTTTTTTTAAATTTTGTTTCAGAGACACCTTAACTGGTATTTTCTCTTGTTGTAGCACCTCAGGAGGGCAGATGTGTGCTTATCTGAGCAATAACTCAGCCAGCTGCCTTCAAAGGGAAGGGTGGGTAAGTTCTTATGTCTGCAAGAACCAGAGGGTGGAGAAACTGCACATTCACAAATATGGCCCATTTTTTTGATGACTAACACCTTCATTTTTTTTCCTTTTAAAAAGGCCAGAAGATGGGAATGAGACTCTATTGCAATTTTAGTGGGGAATTAAAATGTTGGCATATGTAGGAAGCAAAAGGCAACAATGGTAACACCAACACCTCTTCTTTCACTTCCTTAATGTTTTATACTTCCAGTGAAGCAACTTGGACAAGCTGAATTGCCACAAGTTTTCTTCAGGGCATGGCAGCCTGAGTGGAAGGAGTTGGTGGCTTGTGTTTGTAAGCTCTCAGGTTCCCTTGGAGTAGGGGATTTTCACGTCCCCTGTAGAAGCCCCAGAAAGTGATTCTGTGTTAGCTCATGGAAATTCTCAACAAATCACACAAATCCTCCTCCAGGAGTGATCCCTCACAGGCTGGTGAAGCTCTGTATCCCAGGGAGGGTAGTAGCCTCCTTCAGAAGCCCATCAACTTTAACCCCACAGATACTAAAATCTCTCCAGATAATTTAACAGCATGTGATGGATGCAAATCTGGATGCTGCCTGGAGGTTAAAAAGGACATAATAGCTGTGTAACAATAGAGTACTACTACATTTCCAAAGAGTAATTTTGCAACCTAAGATTCATACAATGTGCATGAATGTAACAGAACATTATCTTCAGTGAAACAAAATGTTCTATTTCATAACAAGTGCCAATAAATATCTCACTGATATCACATTTCAGTGTCAGAGAACCCTACAAACATAGAATAGTTTGGTTTGAAGGGACCTTGAAGATCATCTAGTTCCAGCTCCCCTGTCATGGACCCTTTATACAGCAATATTTTTACTTTAAAGGACTCTCCATCTTATCTCACGGTCCAGTCTAAGACTTCTCTAAACTTGTGCATTTTTAATTAAATACCACTGTGAATATTTTACATTAAATAAAAGAACTCTGGAGCTTCTGAGGCACACTGTGTACTTGGTATGTAGGTGACATTTTGGTATAAAAAATAAAACCACAATTAATCAGAAAATACTGGCAAATAACATGCTTTAAACATGACAGAGCTTCTTCTAAGGCAAAAATAACTGTTAGAGGAACTGGTATTAACTTTGAAAATTTCTTTAAATTTCTCCCTGAAGATGGGTTATACCTGGCCTCCTTAGCCTCCCTTTCCTTGTAGCTTCATATGTGATCCATATGAAATCCACATAGGCTTGATTTCCAGCCGTGATTGTGCTGCTATTTTCACACATTCACGGTGAATTTTAAAAACTGTTGGTCTGAACAAACATCCCTAAACCCCACTTTTCACCTTTCTTGCTCAGCTGTCACTGTCCACACAAGGTCAGAGGCAGCAGAGCAGCAGAGCTCTTGGCTCGGATTGTCTTTTCCTGCAGAGTGAAAAAGGGACAGGACAGGCTGTCCACCTGGGGATGCTGGGAGCATTAAAGCCCAGCTGGGAGCATGCCTCAACATGCTGCAAGTTGTGCTGAGGTTGCTAAGTGACTTAAATCCACTGCACAGAATAGAACCATATAGCCTCAAAACAGCAGAACCTGACTCGGTTTCTAGTAACTCATTAAAATGACTCCACAACTCTTTTGATGTTCTGTACTAGTCTGGTCACATTCCTTTCTGTTTTATAGCATGGTAATAACAACATTCTTGTAAACAGTCATATAAACTCTAACCTTCATATTGCTCTCGTCAGATGATCTGAAACCATTTTCACATCAGGATTTGGCTTCCTTACCCCCATAAATCATATCCCACACCATCAAAGGAGCAGGGGGAAAAAATAGGGATGTACAAGTTGATTACTGCTTGGTCACTTGCTCAGGGCAACCATAACATCCTGTGAAGGCTAAATTTTTTTTTGCAAATATTGCTTCTATAAATTCATTGTTTAGAGCTATTGGGGTTTCCATTCTCTTTCAGAGGAAACTCTGCTGTGAGCAGAGAGACACCTGCCTGGATGTCAGTGCCTACTCCTCATTGATTATCAGACTGTGCTCTCCCCATTATTATCAATACACTGTCATCCTCTGCTTGCATGGAGCTACAACCTGTGGTAATATTTTCTGGGAGCTTGAGTTCTGTATCACACAGCTGGCAGTGGAGAATTACAGAAAGAAAGGAGGCCTAGGAGGCAAGAAAAGGAAGCCACTCTGGTTTAGCCATGCTTGTCCACTACTAGCAGCAGACAAATGAAAGACAACTGGCTTTAGCTACAGAAGTGTGCTGCAAGGAGGACAGGCAGCAGTTTCCAGATGTCTCTGGCCAAAGGCTTGGCACTTAAGCATTTGCTCAAACAAAAGGGCCAAGGATAAGGGACTGCACCCTTTGCAAACAACACAGCACATGGACATGCACTCACATGCAAAGAATTTACACCGGCTGAACAGTTTTCCAGGCAGTCAGTAAATATGACTTATGCCTTCTCTTCCTCCATCAATAGTTTAAACAATCTGGGAGCAAAATGAGATACAGTGATTTCCCTGGCACTCTAAATGACAAGGAAAGATTTCAGACATTTTAACATGTCCTCAGCTTGCTGCTTACTTTTCTTTCCTTCTATTTCTTTCTTATGATTATTTTTTTTTAACTTTTTCTTTATCCCAGACAACTCTGCATTTTCCTTTGGACTGTCCAGTTAGAACAGAGAAACACAGTCATATACTGTGAACTTGTCATAGAGCATAAAAAGGAAACTGTAAATGCTCAAGTGAACAAACTGTGAGCAATTTCTAAACAAGCAATGTGTTACACAGCATATCTGCTGAAGGCTGATACATTTATAGCAGTTGCAATCTGCTGGAGAATTTTTTGCTAGTAGGGAAAAAAAAAAGTAGCTAGATTTGACAGATAAATTTTTCACAGTGTTACCCTTTGTTTATAGACCTTCTCTCCTTTTAATGTACCCTAGAGCAAATCTCTGCCTTTTCAAAGGGCCACGCCATTGTTCAACTGAAATGCTATTATTTCTTCTCTCAAGTTTGATTAAATTACTTGGCACTCAGACAGAAGTTGATAATAATACAAACACAGTGATCAAGGTGGCAGATGTGCCGTTATTCTCTTAATGGCAAATAACTAATTCTTCAAACCAGGGCTACGCAGTGCTAGAGCAGTACAGGGGCTACACGGGAACATTACAGCCAGTTTTACATGTGTTAATTGAAATGAGATGGAGAATTTATTGGGGGACATTTAAATAACTGCTTTCCTTAGCAAATACAGTCTGGCTGTTGGTTTGTGGATGGTGTGTGTGTGGAGATTGCAGAGATTAGAGAGGAAAGCAGAGGTTGGAGGCAGCTGGCGGCGCCTGCGCAGCAGTGGGGGCTCAGCTGCCTTGCAGGAACTTGCTCCCACATCTGAGCCCTAGGATAAAAGATGTATTTTTAAAGTCTGCTAGCTAAAATGTTTTAATTAATACCTGTTTAAGCCCTGGAATAAGCAGCACAAGGTTTTTTCTGTTGTATTAGCTGATGGAAAAGTGGCTTAACTAGGTGGAGAGTCCAGGGAAGAGTTAGGACACCTTGGTCCTCTGAAAGGACCAAGTGGTGAAAAGGGGAGTCCTGTATCCTTCCTGGGAAGATTAAAGTAGCCACCCTTTAAACCAGGATCAGAAACCAGGGATTTTAAATATATTAGCTCAAATGCTTGAGCTAATAAGTTTCAAAATAAATCTTTTCTAGACTACACAAGCCCTGAGGGAAGAGCAAAAAGATTAAGGTAAAAATAGAAAGCATGAAGTGCCTAATAATGAGCCACACCTGTTTAGCAAAATTTCCCTATCTCTGGTCTGGTCTACACCCCGGGTTTGTATCAGAATGACTGGCTTGGCCAGGAAAGTGTTTTTCTAAGGGACTGGGAGGATGAGTAGGGTGCCACGGGGGAGCCACGTGACAGTGGCCAAGGCCCTGAGGGCAGCCGTGGAGTTGTCTGCAGAAAATGTTTCCCTCTCACTTGCCCCAGCACTGGAGGAGTTTTGGTTGTGTCATGTGCAGATAAAAATAAGGACTTTTTCAGATGATCTAAATGTGATTTAATAATTTAATTATTTAATTGCTTGGAGACAAGTGGTTTTAATTTACTGCAATGGATCTCAGTCTTGTTGGCCTCCAGGCTCTATTGTACTGTAAATATTATTACTCATAATAAAAACCAACCTAACGTTTTTCCCCAAAACTCCAGGATTTGGTCTTCAGCTGCTGATGCTGGTTCAAACTGGAAGAGGAAGTAGATAAAAAACACCGAAGAAGCTTTCTTTGAGATTTCTCACATTATTTGAAAGACCCCAGAGTCCACATAACCTCGGGAGAACTACAGGTTAACATCCTGCATCCTGCCGGTCTTCTCCAGTTGGTGTTTTTTGTCCATCATAAGAGTTGACACAGCATGTGAAGACTTTGCCCATGGCTATACTTTACATTTCAGTGGGGCAGCCCATGTGTAGGACATACTGGCTAAAACAGCAGGCAACTCATAATGTTACACCCTTTATTTTTGAGTTTTATTGTTTGTTTTTTTTTTTTATTTTTTTTTAATTTTTATTTTTTATTATAATGGGCAGGAATACTTCATTTTTCCTGAAAAATATTGAGATCCACTAAATGAGATGTTAAAGATTAAGCTCTAGAGTAGGGGAAGCTCAGTTTTGAGACCTGAGAATTTGTGTTGCTTGTGTAAAACAAGATTACCTTTCTCCCTAGTCCATGACCAATTATTTATTCAGTAGACCCTTACCCCCAGAGGAGCTACAGGAGCCTGGGCATCCAAGTGTCCAGGCTGACATCTTGATTTCACTGAAGTCAGCAGGAGTTTCGCCACTGATGTCTCCTCCTTAGAGTTGCCCCACAGCCTTGTCAGAGTGGGCAATAATCCTGATGGAACAGTAAGACAAAGGCAGTCACAGTATAAATAGAAATATAAATTATATCTGGGGTTAAGAGGCACAGGTGGATATATATTAGGTAGCTTCCATAAAATAGGAAAGTTGCCAGAAAGACTCTTTTTCCTTACACCTTCTTACACCTTTGTCCATGTCTCTTTCTCCTACCAACTATCTATTTAGTATTTCTAGGGAGAAAGGTGAGGAAACGTCTATTCACTCATGCTCATTTTTAACAGTTCATTACAATATATTCCAAAGACTCATCTCAGCTGCCTGTGTCTGATCGAGATGGAGATGTAGGCTCCATCAGCAGATCATTAGAATAAATCTGAATTTGGTTATGTGTCAACACAGTGACAAGGCTTAATCCTTCAGTTATAAGTAAATTTGGGTACATTTACCTTATTAATACTCGTAAAAAGCCCTACTGAGAGGAAAATAATTGCATTTTCCAAAACACTTTTCTGATATATTTAAATCTAATATAGTATAATTAGAAAGCAAATGAGACAAGTCAAAAGTAGAGGAGAGGGGGAATCAGGAAACTGATAGGAGTGATTTTTATGCTCCTATTTTAATGGCATGTGACCATTTGATGATTGTTAACTGTGAGATGACAGCTTGGGCTTGGTTTTGTGAGCAACTGAACAGAGCTGATGAACTGACCAAAAAGAGAGGCAATTTCACAACACCTTCTATCTTTACCAATTTTTTCCCTACTGCCATTTTTTGTCCTTCCTTCCCTTTCCCAGATGCAAACTCCCACTGCTTTGACACCATCCTTGGGACAGTTGGATTGTGCTATAAACCAGTTAAAACTCATTAACCCAGCGGAAGTTGTGTTTGGGTTTTTTCATGGGTTTTTTTTGGTGTTTTTTTTTTTTTTTTGTGTTTTCTTGTGGAGTCTATTTTCTGCCATGAGTTGAGCTGGCTCAAAGGGGTCAGTGACACCAGAAGAGGAGCCAAATTAATAACAGCAGTGAGAAAGGATGAGGGACTGGCTGAGGAAGAGAAGGAACATCTCTGTTTCGGTGGCAATGAGCTGTCAGAGTGGCTCCTCCTGTGTCATTAAATTGTAGCTTGAATATGCAAGTTCATTTCTGCTGCAAAGGTCACTTCTGATTTCTTCTGCACTCTGGGCTCCTGCAGATTTCCTCTAGTTTGGTAAAATGTAACTGCTCGTCAGAAAGTGAGAATTTCTGACACAAGGTGTTGGGGGGGGAAAGGAGAAGGAGGTGTCCTTTGTGGCCATGTGCCACACCAGATCAGCAAGAACATCTAACTGCACCCCAAGTGTCTTGCCCAAGATCACATGGGAAATCTGTGGCAGAATGGAAAGCTGGCCCTCTCTCTTGTAACAGCAAGAAAATTGCTCAAAAGTCACAGGATCTTGCTGCTGCTCCAGGTAGGATTAGGTGGTATTAAGGAAAGGGATGGTTCCTCACAGATGTAGGATAATCTACTTCATCCAGCATTTCAGCACATCCTGCTTTCCACACATCAGAGAATGTTTTAAACTTGAAAGTATGGGATTATTAGACCTTTCCAATTTTTTCAGTAAAAATGGTTGCTTTGAAAAGTTCTGCCCCCAGAATTGCCTGAAAATTTAATGAATTTTGCTAAGTTGTCAGCCTTGGGGATGTCCTTTCACAGTCAGTTTTGCAGCCAGAATAGGTGAAAAATTCTTTCCCTCTTAGCAGTTTTGATTTTCCCATGTCTTAATCTCACTGGACACTCCCTATTCCTTAGGGTTTCAGGCAGCAATAATAAATTTCCCCAGCTCCTGCACTGCTGTTGAACCGCGAGCCCCGAGCTCCTGCCTCTTTCCGGGCTGGGCAGCGCTGTCAGTCGAGGATCCTGGATGCGCTCCCGGCTTCCCCGCGGTCTCCGTCATCCCCCAGCTCCCGAGTTCGCTGCTTGCTGCGGGAGATGCTGACCCTTGTGTGCCTGACAAGGCTACCGTGGGATGCTTCGTCCCGGGAGGGGGTGAAGCGCGGGTGCTGGAGACGGCGTTGGCGGTGGAAGCCGTGTCCCGTCCTTGTCCCTTTCCCGGCGGGAGCGCGCCCGGAGCGCGCAGCAGATGGCGCTGCGCCTTCAGCTCCGCCGCCCGCCCCAGCTGCAGTGAAAAACCTGGAAAAATGGAAAACTCTGCTGGGGTAGATTTTACTAGATTTACCTAATTTTTCCCCCCCCCAAATTTATCGTATCTCCCTTTCCATAAATGAGAGGAAAGTCTCCAAAAGCCACCAGGACACCATCAAACACCGTTTCTGACCGTGGAGACTGAAAAGTACCATGCCAAAAATTCCTTTCTTTTTTTTTTTCCCTTAACCGTGTCTACACAGTATTTATAATATATGAAAATAATATTAAAACCCAGGAATGACACAGTTTATTTGGAGTAATCAAAGTGCACTTTAGTAGCGGTATTAATAGGATTTATAATTATTTACGTACTGTCTCCAGGGAACAATGGGAACTGTTAAACAATTTGCTCACATACAAACAGGACATGTATAATGTGGGAGAGTAAAAGAGTTCTATTTTCTTCAGCCTCAACCTCTTACGAGTCTGCATTGCTTTCAATACTCTCATTTCTAGATTATATGTGGAATGATAAGAAAAAAGGGAATGCTTCAAGGGGCAGGGACTGTTCTATCCACATTGTAATTTTCATAGTCCTGCCTTAAAACACAATTTATCTTTATGGCTCACATAGAAGTTATACATCACCTTGCACAGTAAATAGGCAAGGTGAACTTTGTGGTAAAGTTTAAACTTACTTTACATTTTCTTGGGTTATAAAAATATTCATCCCTATGGCACCTTATTTAGAGATTAGCACATATCCTTTTCCACACAGTATTTTCAATGCCATGGTTCATGAGCACCTGCTTTTTATACCTCTCCATTTAGTGTTGGAGCTGGGAAACTGTCAAAGGAATGAATTGTAAATACTGTATTTTTTTTCAGTGTGTGTAGGTTTTACAAACCCCATTATGTTATTGAGACATCACAGAGAATACATAAAAAGATCCAGAATATTGGAATGCACAAGCCATGGGGCTGTGCCATTGCATTGAGCTTCAGAGTGGCCTGTGGAGCTGCATGGGAAAAGTGAAATGTATCAAGGGCTTGCTTTTGGAATTGTGGTTTTTCCTCTCCCCTAGTTTGCCTGGAGAAGGGCATAGGAATTACAGATAGATACAAGCTATATACAGATAGACACAAACAGTCACTATGCTTTAGGAAAGGAAAAATACCTCAGCTTCCTGCATTCACCTGAATGCCATGGCTTGGCCTCTCTCCTCATGGTCTTGGAAAGGTGGCCCTGAAGGTCACAGGTGAGAGCAGGGCTGTGCCAGGCCTCCCCTCTGCCCAGGGGTGACACAGAATGAGCAGTAACCCTATTGTCTGGAAATGTAGCTGCCACTGGCAACAGCTGGAGACAGATTTTTCACCTGTTTTCTGAAGATTTGCCAAATGTCACCAGGTTTGCTGCTGGAATTGAATGTTTGTTGAGACTGGATGTTCCAAGACTCAGTCCTGTGGTTTGCAGCCTGTAGATGCTCCTCTGGAAAGAAAAGGGTTCAGGACAAAGCTGTGGGAGCTGTGTAGGGTGGAAGCTGAGGCCTGGGCACATCAACCCCCTTTGTGTGAGTCCCTTCAGATGAGCAGGTGAGTCAAAGCCGAGACACTCACTCCTCTTCACAGACTCTGTCCTGACTCAGGGTCCAGGTTAGCACCACTCATTCCTTCCCACTGGGGGAAGGGGCCAGAGAAGGTGGGAGCAGCCGAGCTCCTGCATCCTGGTCAATATTTGGCCAATATTTGGTCAATATTTGGTCCCTCAGACAGGGTTCAGAGGCATTCTTCTGTGCTGCTGGCATGGACCATGGCACTGCTCAGCCCCCCAGGAATGGAGAGACACAGAAATGGGGAATTGTGACTCTGAGGGTGTTTTACAGTCCTAGAGGTTGATTGCCAGTGCCAAACTGCCTTGCCATTTCTCTGCACCTAATCCTCTTTTTTTTTTTTTTTAAGGTGAGGTTTTATACTCCAGCTCAGACTATACAGGTCTGTCCTTACTCCTAATGAAGCTAATGGTAAAACTCCCACCAAGAGAAGCCTTTCCTGCATTTAGAAGCAGCCAAGGACTGGTGGAAGCTGTAGCTACAACCACTACATTGATTGCTATAAAAGAGAAAATTAATTTTTAAAAGGGGAGATAAACTTTCGCTCAAGGCAGTTCTCCTTTTAAATTTATTCTTAAAGCAGTAAAAAAAAGTTTGATTTTGTTCCTGTTTCTAAATACACACCTCACACAACAATAAAACCCACAAACATTCATATATGTGGCAATACAAGCTCTGCTTTTGCAGAGTTTATTTCAGGGGCTCCAAAATAAACCCAAAGATAATCACACTTAGACCAAAGACATACTTAGATAAAATAAAAACACAGCCACAGTAGTTACAGTCTAGAAGTGACTGGGGTACAATAAAGTATAGTCACAACTAAATTATGTCTTGGACTGAAGAAGATACATAGTATTAATTGGATGCAGGCCCTTTAACCTTTTTGCAGGAAGCAAACTTGATATCTAATAATTTTTGTAAAGATGAGCTCTCTGTGCTTCCAGTAATATTTCTGGGCTTTGAAAGGATCCTGACTTTCCTTTCAGATTATTTTGATGAGACTGGCTGTAATATTTCAGCCATGCCAACTGAGCAGGGGTAAGAGAGGACACAGCGGGATGGAAGTTTCATCACCTTATTCAAAGGATACAAATACCTTGCTGGGGCTGTCTGTTCTCTGCTTGGATCCTTTCAAGGTATTTTGTTGTTAGACATTTTCACGGATGTGAAACATTGTGGCAGAGAAAGGAGTGTTAGCTAACGATTCAAGGATCTCAGCTTAGAAAGAAGAAGCTTGTTGGGAAGAAGACAGTGGAGACACCAGTGTTTTATATCATACACAAAACTGATCAAAATTTCATTTCTCTGTTTTGTTCACTACCTTTCATTGTCATTACCCAAAATATCGTCCAAAATAAGGTCCTGATTGAATCCTTGTGCTTTTAAAATATACAGAATTATCTAATCCCTCCCTCCAAGAGCTATCCCCTTTTTAGTAAAGCATTTCAATTTTAACCCCAAAGCAGTGCTGACTTCACTAAGAGTAAAACCCTAATTCAGGCTGACAAACCCACATCTACAGTTTAAAGAAGTAGTGGGTAGATTTGTGTGATTTACTTTTATTGTCTGTTGTGAGATGTCAGGAATGGACTTCATCTACCCAAACTCTTGCTCTGAAGAGTTTTGGAGAAGTCTGAAGTGCTCCTGATGTGCAGTTTACATCTGTCTAAAATGATGAAATATGCTTTTCCTCATTCTGCCCTGCAGAACTGTTCAGGAGGTGATAGTGATGAGCAAAGTAGGCACAAGCAGCTGCAGAGATGGAGCAGCTGTCACCACCATTTCTTCAGAGAAGGTCTGGCCACAGTCAAAGAGGATTAAGGTACATCTTTTATCCTAGTAACTGCAGTGGGCTAAAGGAATATACATACTTATGTATATGTCATCTGAAGAGCCAAGTTTTAACAGCCACAGGTCATAAAAACTGAAATCCTGGACTGACTACAGGCAGGGGAAACCACCACACACCCACCAGTAGCCTGGATAAACATTTGCTATTAATTTCCTCTTAGTGCAGATGCAGCTTCATCCTAACAGCAGATGTTTTATGAAGAATCAGATTTTGTTTCCTTGTAAAAAGAATTAGAGAAATGCTTAAAAGCCAAAACAAATCTGAGTAGTGGAGGGTGATGACATCTAACAGGTCTGCAGAAAACCACTTCTGCTAAGCTTAGGCATTAGCACTCTGTGTATAGGAAAGGAGGAAAGGAGTCAAAATAATTTTTTTTTGTCTCTGTCATCCCCATCCTACAGACAGATGTAGCACCAGAGGATAGTCTGGACGTGCTGAAGCTGCTGAGCACAGAGGCCACAGGCTACCTGACCTACAGCAGCCACACCACCAACAGCTACTGTGCCAGGGCCAGTCCCCTGGCAGGGACTTCTCTGCCAGGCGAGGCAGAGGATGCCTTTGGCCAGCCCAGGCTGACCTGCTCCTCCCAGCCAGCACCAATGTCCCCAGGCCAGGGCCTGAGCCAGCAGGAGGCTCTCCCCAGGCTGGCACAACGAGCTGGTGAGGAAGAAGAGGGGTGGCACAGTGCCTGGCTCAGGGGATTATTCCCACCTTGTGACACAGGCCTCATGTCCGAGGTTTGTGTCACCAGCAAACATGCTGGGGAGGCATCTGCCCCTTCTCCCCGGGTTTTGATGAACAAGTGACACAACACTGCACCCAGGATTGAGCCCTGGGGGCTCCACCAGTGAGAGGCTTCCAACTGGACCTTGTGCCACTGACCACGACCCTCTGGGATCTGCCATTCAGCCAGTTCTCAATCCACCCCACTGTCCACTCATCCAGTCCACCCATCCTGAGCTTGTGAAGGAGGATGCTGTGGGAGACTGTGTCAGAGCCTTGCTGAAGCTGAGGCAGTCAACACCCTCTGCTCTTCCCTTGTCCATCCAGGTGGTCATGTCATCATAGAAGGCAATCAAGTTGGTCAGGCATGATTTACCTTTAGAATCCACGCTGACTAATCATCTTGTCCTCCACGTGGACAGAGATGGCCCCCAGAATGAGGTGCTCCACCACCTTATCAGGGATTGAGGCTGACTGGCCAGTAGTTCCCTGGGTCCTTCCTTGCCCTTTTTGAAGACCAGAGTGACTTTTGGCTCCTGGCAGTCCTCAGGCACCTCTCCTGATCTCCACGAGTGATAGCACATGAAATACAACTAAATGTTCTTGAAGGTTAGGGCAGGTGCTGTGCAATCATTCAGTCTTTTACTGGCTGTCAATGCCTGTTTGTAAGTGAGGTCAACAAGATGTTTACTGTATGGTTGAATGGTTTATTTGAAGTAAAGATGTATGATCTCTGAATGAAGATATTAATGATGTGACAAAAAAATCCTGAAAAAGTACTTCTTTCAATAGGATCAACAGTTAAAGTCGTGTACTAACAAGCTAGATGCCAAAAGTAGCTGCAAGGAACATAATAATACAGATTTTTGCTGTAAAAATAGAAAATAGGAAAAGCAATAAATCTGTTAATCTACTCAACTTTTAAAAACTAGATTAGGATGGGAAGTTCTAATTCTCTCTAATTATTGTAGCTAATGATTTTCTTAATCAAATAAAACATTTTTTTTGCATTTTACATATTCTTCCCAAGTACAAATGATGCTATTTTATCCAAACTTGATTTCTGTTTCACTTAAATCCTGTTTCTCAAGTGTTCCACGTGAAAATGCAGGCTCTGCTATTAGGACAAATAATAAAACAAAAATTTTAGCTACAGGGCTAGCTAAAATTGTAGCTTAGGGCTGGATTCAAAGAATTTATATATTTTTTGGTATCATGATTCAAATTATAAACTTCAATAACTTTAAAACATTAAATTATGCAAACTATTATTGTAGATAAAACACACAGTTAAAGGTCAAACACCAGCCCTCATCAAAAGTGTATAATGTAATTTGTGAAATCAAGCCATGGAAGTGAAAGAATAGCAGAATTAAGGTTACCTTTGTAATCTCAGCTTGGTAACTTTGGGTGTAATGGCTGGGTCACAATTCTTAATTATAGAGTTGTGTGTTGCTCCCATTGCTTCTTCTCTTCCTCTTCCAGTACACACACTGGGCCATGTTCTGTTAATAAGCAAGTGGTATTTAATTTTCTTTTTGGCATCCATCATGTGATCTCAAGTGTTCTTTTGCTCCCTCCTACCAGTTCCTGTACTGAATTCAGCATAATTATTTTTCTCAAGACTTTCCTGTAGCTTTCAGCCCTCTGCTGTCTGGGAGTTTCACAAAGAAAAATGGATTTTTTTCTGCACCAGTCCAACAGATGAGATATGGCCTTACCCTGACTCCACAGGTGAGGCACATGGCAGGCCAACAATATTTGCTGGGTTTGAGTGCCAGTTTCTGCTAGTTAGAGCTTGGCTTTGCCCAGCAAGGAGCCATATTTTATGTGGTAGTTAACTCTGAGTGCTCAGCACTTCTGCAGCTCAGAGACCCCACAGAATCCAGCCAGGGACCCAGCAAGTGAAGCTGTACAATTAATAATAGTGAGAGAATGAGCTGGTTGAAATTGCTTGCCTTGCTTTGCATAGGAGATGAGCGGCAGAAATACAACCAGCTCTCAAGGACAGCAGTGAAACCATCCTCCCTCTTCTGCTGAAGCCCTAGGAGCAGATTTAGTGGGAGAAGCTGTGAGCTGTGACCACCTCCTGTTACCATCCCTGAAGGGATACCTGCAGTCCAGGTCATTCCTGGAGAACAGCTGTGCTGCACTGCATTATCACTGCACCTGAATCCTCTTTTCTTTTTGTGCTATTTTGTGCTAGACATCCATACCCCATGGGCAGCAGCCTCCCTTTGTTACACCCTCCCATCCATCATCAGTGCTGTCCATCTTGTGCCCAGCAGGAGGGAGAAGTATGTGATCATGCTATTAAAGATAATGCCTATGCAAAAAAAGGATTGAATCAGGGCTGGAGAGGCAATTTGGTTCTGGCACTTCCTCACATCTGATTGCAACTGCAAGGTTCTTTTCACACAGTTTGAGGTGTGTAATTTCACATACTTGAGGGGGGGAGGAAAAAAAGCAGACTGCCAAAATGGGCATTTCATTATGCAGGGTCACAGTGAGTCCTAGGAGAGGCAGCAGGGCTGGAGTCTGTGTTGGCCACTGAAAGCTCTGCTACTTCAGTTAATAGAGTGGCAAAATTAATAATCACCAGATAGCAGTATCCTGCTGAAAGCACTGGGAGGCTTGTTTCCTGTAGGGCAGGCTGGACAGTTGTTAGTGGATCTTGCAGGTATTACTGGGCAGCAGGGGATGTGCAAAGCCCCTAAACTGTGTTTTCCACTCCAAGTTCAGGAGGGAAACTTGACATACTATTTTTCTAGATTTTTCCA
This sequence comes from Urocynchramus pylzowi, assembly GCA_013397555.1. Lineage (NCBI taxonomy): Eukaryota > Metazoa > Chordata > Aves > Passeriformes > Fringillidae > Urocynchramus > Urocynchramus pylzowi. Next base: position 218,154 of record VZRH01001850.1, read on the forward strand.
CTTCCTCTGTGCCAAACGAGACTGGGCCAGGAGTATTTAACTACTCCTAACTTTGTCCAGCCACACAGTTTCCTTCAGATTTCCCTGTTGCTGGGGAAGTCCCAGCCTTCTTGCTCAATCATCTTTAGTCCCTCAGATCTTCTAGTTTTAATGGTGTTTCTCAGCCATAATTCAAGGTTCCCTTCCTCACTGGCTCCCACAGCATGCTCCCTCACACAGCTCTGGCCTCTCCTTGTCTGTCTTCTGAAACAAACATCAGGCTGCCCTTAGATTTCTGGCCAGTTCTGCAATTTAGTTTCTTCATTTGCCTCTGTCTTCTCCCTGTTCCTCCCCCACTTCTGAATTACTTCTGATATGGAATCTATTTCCATATTCTTCACCAAGGAGGTTGAAAGCATGGGTAGCCCTGTCCTTTAGTGTGCCCCAAAATGGATGGAAATAGCTTGTGGTTACTCGGAGCAGCAAGGGCAGCAATCTCTTTATCTCCAGCCCAAAGTACCAAAGTGCCTTCAGGGAATGACTGAGGTCTCAGAAGTCCACGGTTCTTGTGTGACCTGTGGTTTTCTAAAGGTTGCAATAATTCCTTGGTGTAGTTTTTGTAGATATTTACAGAGGTAGTAAAGGAGGTGCTTCAGGGATAACCCACATCTGCATGCCAAAATTCAAGTATGTTTTCCAAAGCATTAAAGTTCTGAAAAAAGGGGGTTACCACATGGTTTTAACATGGACAAAGCAGGTATTTTTCCATGGTCTTGTTATTGGCAGTAGGTGAAGTTTTATGGCTGAAGTTTTCTGAAGAAGATTTTTCAAGTTTAGACAAGCGTCTGACGGGTCAGTGTTCAGCCTAGTCATCAGCACTGGGACCCTAAAATGGGAATAATTGAGTATTCTCAATAACAGTTGGTGTTTCCAGCAGTGCCTACAAAACTCCTATGCACTGGTCCTAATTACACTCCTCAAAGAAGTGGTCACAGCATCAAACCTGTCTCAGCTCAAGAAGCCTGAGTTCAGGCACATGGTGTCATTCTTGGGGTGTCCTGCTCAGGGCCAGGAGTTGGACTCAGTGATCCTGATGGGTCCCCTGCAACTCAACACATTCTATTGATTCTACTATAATTCAGTTTCACATTTATCCAGTTTTATAATAATCTAAATCAACAGAAAAATGGGATGATGGGAACTGGAATAGCCATTATATATGAAAGGTAGGGATATCAGCTGAGCATGACAAATGACATTTATGCAAAAATGTTCATGATTAAGAATGGTTTGTCTGCTTAAAAAAATCCCTGAAGTAATTTATTTGAATCCCATAAACATTTTTAAGAGGAGTTTTAAACCTAGACTAACCTTTACAGATGCAAACTTCAACAGTCATCCCAGAGCTAGGAAAATCTATTGTCATGCCTCTAAATAGTATCTGCTGATGCTATTTGTTTCCTGAATAAGTAGCTTGATAAGAAAGAAAACCATAAGCCTAGTAATGGATTTTTCTCCATTTTTAGTCTCAATCACACTACAGTCAATACTACTTAAAATTGAGATGGAAACCTGGTTTACAGGTTGGAAGAGCTAAATTTTGTATAAGGTGTGGATAAAAAAAGCTTTTCAATTGAACAAAGTTATTAAGGTCATGAAGCACATCATGTCAGCATTTCTCATCCTCACTCATTAAAACACTTACTCTAAGGTGTCTTTCAGGACAAACATATTGAATGTATTTGAAGAACTTCACATAAGCCCACCTCTTGATTCTCTGCATGCTGGGAGCATTTTGCAGTACCATTCATCTATTTGTCTTAGATCATGAATGATCTGAGGTTTCATAGTCACAGTAAAATTATGGTACTCTTACAATCTTCTCATCAGTTAAGCAGCAACAATGGCTTATGTGTATTTGCCTTAGCCAGTGGCAAATATAAGGATTTTTCCCACTCTGAAAGAGAGTTACCTGAGATAATGTGTCTTGCAACTGGCTTGGGATCATGAACCTGTGGGGCACTGCCAATTATTTTGACTTGGCTCATGTTAAGAGGCTTTTTAAACTGAGAGCTTAAAGTACTTTGTGAATCTGAGCCCTTTGCTCACTTACAGTCCAGGGTACATGGTAGTCTCACAAGTCTTTAAAACATTGCTCCAAAAGATAGGCTGCTTTATATGATAAATTAACGTGAGAACTTTGGAAAATCCTAAATAATTTCTCTGAAATTATGGGTGTCTTATCTATCTCTCTGTAGATGAAAAAATGTCTACTAATGACTTTGACCTTTTGCTGACAGTTTTTTTTTTCTGTTGACTTGAATATTGTGGGAGTGGCAGCATAGTTAAAGTTGGAATTTCCCACCCATTTTTCCACTGTTTCTCCCAGTAGACCAACAGATGTTCCTCATTAACTTTCAGCAGATAGATTTCTTGTTGATAACTCTGGTTATTTTTTATTGCACGTAGGAAGATGGGAAGTGCCTTGCTTTTGAAACACATCTCCATGCCCTAGCACTTCTCCCAGAATTTTTAAATAAGATTGTAATTTCAAAGGACAATGATAAGTCTTGTTGGTTGGGCCTTCAAGAGTATATTGAAGTTCTAAAAATAAATGTAGAATTTTAAGAACTTTTCTGATTAACCAAAACTTCATGTGTCTGAACCCTTCCTTGATTTTATTATCATATAATTTTATTAAAATTATTTGAAATTTTAATGCAGGAGGATTTTGCAAAATAAAATTTACTGGCTCATGTGTTCCTGCATCATGTAAGGAGGGTGTTGCCATTAGAGATTTCTTTTGCTTGAAACAAGTCCTGCACAGAATCTTCTCTGTGTATCTCTGATCCCAGCTGTGACTGTGCATTTTTTGGTAATTCTCTTGGCAATGAAAATACTTCTTAACCAAAAATTTAATTTTGAAGGAGATAACTAAAAATGTTTTCCCCTGAAATCTTCCATAAGAAGACAAATATTTTTGTAATAAAATTTAGTTTTTTCTTTCTGTTTCAAATTATGTTGAGCCACCATGAATGCCCTGCTTGTAGATGAAGGACTGCTGCCACACTTATTGCATCTGTTTAACTTGGGTGTTGTTCATCTGTCTCATCTCCTACATGTAAAGAATCCTGATGGTTCTGGGTCTTCTGTGTGTTATGGAGCTGTTTAAACTATAAATGTTAATATTTACCTTTGTCTTCCTTCCACAGCTGCATATTTTCACTGTACCAACAGAAATGCCATCAGCTCTTGGCAGTTTAAATTACATTCAGGGTAACAGAGCCAGTGCTTTGGCTAATTAATAAAATTACACTATTGGAATTGCCAAAGAAACTGTAATGTTTGATACCTAATTACTGTCCAAGCCACTGTAAATGAGAAATTATAGTGAATCCTCTATTAAATATTCAAAATAATATAAAAAATATTCATACAGGACATACACTCTGAGGTCATACCACTACAAGTGCTCAGTGTTAGAGAGGTTGAAGACGTGACTGAACTTCTCCTGCATGTACCTAATGATCAGTGCCTGTGCAAAATGAACATTATGGGTGATTTGAGCTCTGTGACAAAGTGTGCAAGTTCCTTCTCTAGACAAGGGTCATGCCAACAGCCAGTCAGCATTAGAGCAAAGTGACAGTCACATCTGACATGAGAGAGGGGTTTTCATGCAGAAGCATCCTGTAGCCTGGTTGTCTCAGAACAAGCTTGGTGTGTGTCTCCTCAAATCAGCCTTGTCCTCTTCCTGCTACATTCTCCAGCTTTGGCTGTCTCTCTTGAGATTGAATGCTCTCCACATCCAGGGCTTCCACCTGGAGGCTTCCCTGGCATCAGACACAGGTGGCCACACTCTGCCCTGGTCCCCAGCTAGTTGAATATCAAACATCAGTAATAAAAAGCTGTAACAGGCCTAGTACTGATCTTTAGTCTTAGTGGAAGGCAGCTCAAACCTAGTGACATAAAACCACTTCACGTCTTTTGCTAGACAGGGGAAAGCCTTCCTCAAGAAGCTCATAAATCCCTCATTTTCCCCCATATTTCTTACCCCACCGTGGATCCCTGACTTCTGAAACCTGTGAGAAAGCAATTTGCTGAAAGGCAAGTGTCTGTGGGGATGCAGGATCATTTAGTTACCACCTCAGGCGTTCTGGAAAGGCTGTGCTACACGAGGTGCATTTCAGAGATCTGACTGTGTGCTAAACGAGTCCTGCATCCTTGCCTCGTAGCTCTGAGAATGTTAGGCAGGTAATTAAGAAATCACACAGCACAGGTGTGCCAGGTGAAGTTTGGTAGCTTGCTTTTGATCTAAATTGAGATGCTCTGGGGATTTAACTTCTTAAACAAAAAGGGCATAAATAAATAATCAGGACTTTTTTTTAAGGTTGGAACATGCAGGCTATAAAATTTTGTCTTGGATGTACACAGGTAGGCAATGCTAGAAGATTAAGGCTAGAGCTTTGTTTTACATGGGGGTGTTGTTTTCATTAACTTGGGTCTGATTAGTTTTTTCACTGGGAATTTCCCCACTGATATAAACAGGAACAGTGTTTGGTTTTTGGGAGCTAACTCAGGAATAAGCTATGAAAGCATCTTTAAAACAGACCTCAAAAAACCAACAAACCAACCAAAAACCGAGAGTATTAATTATAACACAGGAGTGATTGAAAACATCTCTTTTTAATATTCATAATTGAAAATGAGACAGCTTTAAAGTCTGTAATGAGTCCTTCAGTGTACCGCACTCTAGTTAGAGCATTATTTCATAGCTGGAAGCCAAGAAACAGGCTGACAATCAATTCTTAAATTATTCTAAGCCCACACAATAGCCTCTTGCCACAAAGTTTCGGCATGGTGCCTATTTTGCTACCATGTGGGTGGGTGAGATTGGGATAAACAAGAACACAACTGCCCGCTTTTGATTTTTCATCTTCACTTAAGTTGAGTCTCACACAGATGGTTTCTGTAAGTTTGAAATGTTTCAATGCCTCTCTCTTCTTACATAATTCCCCAATAAACATGAGGAAAAAAAGTTGTGTAAAAAAGGGGTCTTGTATTTTTGAATTTGAATCAAAAGATGAAGTGCCAGGAAATAAGAGGAGTATCACCCTGAAAGGTTTAGCCTGGCTCTTTGGTCTTCTGAAGTAGGAAAGCTTTCATATACTTTCTCCAAACAAATTGGGTGGCTATCTCTGATCTATCAGAGTGCCCTTAAATTACTTCTTTTGATACCTTGGGGAAGGGAGATAGTGCAGGTGATGTCATAGGGCTCCTTCCAGCCCCACTGTGTGATGCTGGCTCCTCTCCTTTGGAGAGAGAACTTCAAGGCAGGGCATGAGGGGTGTGGGTTTGGAGAGGGCTCATGCAAAGCAAGGCCAAGGGCAGGAGCAGACCTCTTGCAACACTGCAAGCATGTTATGGACAATTTCCAAATGTTAATTTTATCCTTGCATTTCAGTAAAGCAACAGACCCGTTCACGTTCTGGGTTGAAAAACCTTTTTATGGAGAGTTTGATAGTGGATGTGATTTACAGCCTGAAGTACAGTACTGGGGGAAAGCTGAGATTGCAGCATAGCTGTGTAGAACATTCTAGAGAAATGCCAGTCTGATGGACACAGGAATGGATGGAGGAGTTGGTCTGGAGCTCTGAAATCAAAGCTGAATATAGACACTGATTTTGCAAAGCATGGATTCTGGATTGGATCAGATAAAGACAGAAACTGAAGTAGCAGAGACCTCCTCCAAAACCATTCTTTCATTTGGTAAGGTTTGGACCTCTGCTTTTACACACCTTCAGCAAGAATAAAGAAAATGTCAAGTTCTTTGCTGTGTAGTATCCTGATGGGATAATTCATCCCCATACAATATTACCTTACAGTAGCTGATTTGTTTCCTGTTGAAATGTCCTCTACTATCACCCATTAGGCTTTTCATAAGAACAAAGCTCTTCTTTCACTCTTATTCTTAGGAAGTCTGGAACATTAACACACATTTCTCCCATCTCCCTCACTCCATCAGTCTCTCCTCTTATCAGTCTTTGTCTAAAATCTGGAGATCAAAAATCAAATACTTTTGCTTTTATACACTTCAAAATACTATTGTCTTCTGAAAGTTAAAAAAGAATTTTTTCCCCTAAATATTATCTAGAATGAAATACTTTTTGTTCCCTTACCAGCTCTAGTTCAGGGAAATTCTGCTCCCTTCATGCCATCCTTTCCTTCAGTCAGCAGAATACAGAATTTGCCTTTATTAATTTTTCTTTACCAATAATTCCCTTCCAATTACAAGATGTGTAAATTAAAAAGAAAGGGGACTGTATTCTCAGCTGAAGACCTCAGGTTCGGATTTCTCCAGTTGGTGAATTCCCCTCACTGGGCTATTGGGTTTTGTCACTAGAACGAAGATATTTTGATGTTTTGACTTTGAGGAGATCTGGAATATTAATGATAACACAGGAATTATGGGGAAATCTGGACTTTGAGTAAACTCAGCCTGTACTTCACTGCTGTCCCAAGCATGAGTCCCTCCTGTGCTGTTGCAGAGGACTGTGCATTTACCACCCTGCTTCTGGCTCCATGAGAGATTAGGTGGACAACAGTTCCCAGCTAGGAAGACAACACTCTTCTCCCAGAGCTGAAGAACTGCTTTCTCTTAAGCACACTTTATCTCAGTAATGATAAAAGAAGCTGGTAAAACGACTTAGAGCATCTCATCAAAACTAAACTGGATAGGAATTTGACACATCTAAGAGTGCTATAAGCCTGTTTAGGCAGATGTTGCTGACCACTTCACCATGGCTCTTCCCATGATTCAGGTCAGTGGGATTCGTGCATAAAGCGGACTGGAGCTGCAGTGAGTAGCTGTACTCTGACTAATAAAGAACCTCAACAAGTCGTGTAAGTGCAGTCTCAGTGATGAGCTACAACATTCTCAGGTATGCTGAAGCCTGGATCTGTGGACACAAAAGATGGTTCCCACCTGAAAACCAAATAAGTCCCTTTTTGCTGCCTTCTCATGGCAAGGGTGGTTGGGTGTTCTGCTCTTCACAGGGAAGGTTAAAGCAGCCACTCAAGTGCATAAAGCGTGATGTTGCATGTTGCAATTGACCTGTTCATAAAAATGGGCAACCAGCGAGTTTATGGACCCTTATAGACCCTTCCAGGGTGAAATGCAGGCCCAGGCAGAGCACAGGCTCCTGAGAGCTCAGTACTTGGGGTCAGGCATGGCAGACTCCCAGGAGTGACACAATCCAATGTGTGCTTGCACCGTGAAGCCCAGAGAGTGGCCACAGATTCACCTTTGGATCACATCACACTGAGATCCTTCACCCCACCACCTCAGTCTGCTGCTGCAGTGGCAGCATAATTATTGCCAGGGAAATTCCACTTCTTGTCCTGCTTAAATAGTGGGGGCTCAAGCCCTGCCAAACCAGTGGGAATTCTCCTTGGCTTCAATGGTCTTTTACATCAGAAATATGCTCAGCAGTTGGATTAATCTCCCATTTTGCAGATATCAAACTGAATCTCAAAGAACTTGTGTGACTTCATGCTTTCATTGCAGCACTAGTCCAAAACTCTCTTTCTCCCCATGAAAATGCTGTTTCAAGGATTGCATAGGCTGGTTCTGAATTTAGAACTTATTTAGGTGTCATATTTATATGAAATGAAGAGGCCGACAGTAGGTTCTATGGCTCCTTAAATTTTGCATAAATATATTCATCTTACTGTTTTCAAAAATATTTATGCAGTATGAAAGATTAAAGAAAATAATTTAATTGCTTTAAAAATGCACAATTGATCTTTTGATGTTTAAGTGTGTAGTTAAGCTTTACTTTTAAGTAGGTACTAAAGCTAGTGTGCTCCATTTATTTATTACTGGGGCAAATTTGCCACTTTATAGAACAAAAATACAAATAAACAAAATTAGCAAAAAAAACCCTACAACAAACATGTTGCTGACTTATAGTCAGATCTCCCCCAGGTAAAATACTTATTTTCTTCTGTTTTGAAAATGAAATCTTAATCTCATTAGATCTTGGAGGGAAACAGTTCTGATACGTTTTCTGTAGGTAAAAGAACTTGCTTAATGTACTTTGGTTATGTTACTGTTTTTAGAGTAAGTAATAAAATTTATTAGGGCTAGTATACATTTATACAATCTGTTTGACAATGGATTTTAAATGAAGTCTTAGCTCTTCTGGACACAGGTTAAGAAAACACAGTACTACAATAACACTGGCTTTGTCAATAGGTCTCTGAAACGTGGGAACATACATCGAGCCCAATCCAGGATATATGGCTATTTATTTTAGTTGTAGACCAAGAATTGTGTTTTGTATTTATGTGTTTCTACACCCTAATTTCCCTAATGCCTCCATCAAAACCCTTCTCTTGTCCCTCCATTTTCTGGGGAACGTGGACATGCTTGGAGTCGTACCCAGGTGTGCTCTTCATGTTGACTCCTCCTTCCAGTGTCCACAGCTCAGCAGCCTGGCAGCACAGCACTGTGAAGGATCTAATGCACAGAGCAGGTGAGGAGTTCAGAGATAAAAGCTTATATTTGGAATTACATGCAGAAAGAGTCTGAAAGCAGGTGCAGGATCCTAAGGGCTGCAGCAGAGCAGACCTTGGTAACCCAGGTGAAAGGAGCCAAGGGCACAGACAGCAGAGCTCACATGTGAGCCTTGTCTTCACTCTGTACTGGACAGAAAGGGAGCACAGGGCTCATTGTGTTTGTTGGGAAATCTATAATTTTTTGGTACTGCTGACATTTCTGTATGTTTCCAGTTTTGAGAAGATGGACTGACAAAGGAGGGACAGCTATCAGGGAAAGGCCAGTTGGTATGTGCCATTGGGTTGGATCACTTCCCTGCCTTTTTACAGATACCAAAGAGGGGACCCTTGCTGGTGCACAGTGCTACAGTCTCTGGATACTGAACCAGACAGTGAAGGGAGAGACAGCTCTGCTAAGTCTACTACACCAAGACTGTAGGTAGTCCTACATCCAGTATTATCATCGTGGCTTGTTTGCTGAGGAGAGTCTTGCATGGATCATAAATGTCCTTGCACACCCTCCCCTTGAACCAGACATCTGCTTTAGATGACCTCTAGGCATATTTACAAGTACTTTCAAACATTCTGGAGCATAAGTCATGAGATAAAGGTATTATTTATTGGCTACCTTTTGTAATTCTTACTAAATAATAAGTAGTGGTCTAGGTTGTCTAATAAAACAACAGAAAGTGACAACCTAGACCATAACCTGCAGCAGAACATTCCTTCCTAGTATGGCAGCTTGGAAAACCATTGTACAGCTCTTTCCACCCAGGGATTGGGAGTGTGTCAAGGAGTTTTGTGCAGCTGTGAAGTGCATCTTATAGGGAACTGTTAGAGATGCATTTCTATATATAAATTGTCAGCCGCTGGGTGTTTGTTAGATTAATGTCCTCTCCTTAACATGAATGCATAGAAGGTAGACCATGTGATTATGCAGGTATGGTAATTATCCTTCAAAGAGTTGGAAGGCTTTGACCAAATGTTTGTCCCAAATGTGCTGGTTCCAGCACTCGCTAGAGGGAAGAATAAGGACTTGAATCTGCAAGCCTTTCCCATGTGACAATCTGGTATTGTGCCTTATAAAATCTGGCAAAATTGTAAATGACAGTAACCTTTATAAGCATTAAAATGACTTAGCAGTGTTTGGTTTTTTTTTGCTGATAAATAAATTCTCTGATGTGTTGCTCCAACATGCAGAGACATGCATGAACTATTGTAAGTACTCCAATTTATAAATGCTTCACAACAGGCCACAACAAGCTAGCATCAGCTTTTAAGTATTTTAAAATTATTTTTTACATGTCTTTACAACATGTCATAATGCATCTTCTAATAAAGCAATTTCTCTGATGAATATTAGTTATTATTTTCCAACTGTATCTACAATGCAGTGACACTTGACTGGGAATGTGAGGGCTGAATCAGCCTCACACAAGTTAACCCAAAGAGGAGAGCCCATATTTCTGCATCAGCATTCAAGAATTTGTAGGCAAAGACAAAAGACTTCCAGCATCCAACAATCCTGGATTCTTTCAGTTATTTTGTTTGGAACACATGTCCACTCTGTTTTCCCTACCCCATCATCATTTTAACTCGCATTATTTTGGCCTTGTTTTAGGCTGAAATAGATGTTTTTGCCAAGAAAGCAGTCACCTGCCTCACTAGAGCTGATCTGAGACACATTTTTAGGTCTATGTCCTCCTCCATCATGGAAGATTAGTTCACAGATGAGTAGTTCATGCCTGGGTCTTTTGGGGGAGAATTATCACATGTATCAGGTGTATCAGGTTATAAGGTTTTTCAAGTATTTTCCCATAAAGGAAGCTGTTAGGAGCCTGAGGGCCCTTTACTGATCCAGCCCAGCCTCCACCCACCCCTGCCCATGGCCCATGAGGAGTTCCACCTCAGCTCAGCCATGGGCTGTCAGACCTTTTCCCAACAATGCCATAGGAGTGAAATCTCCAACTCTTTCTCTGACCCCATGTCTTTCTGCTCCTGGATGGAAGCCTTGGATGATCCCTGGCCCTGCTCCATGCCTTGGTGTGCTGTGGGCTGCTAATGGACCCTGCTGAGACTGGCACCACTGAGGAGGAATGGGACTGAGTTAGATCCTGCTCAGCTCCACAGCCCCAACAGTGCAGAAGCATCCAGATTTTGTGGTATTTTCTAGAAAGAACAAGCAAGCATGGTGCTGAATTGCTGAAGTGTAGTCAGTAACATTAGACTTGTTTTCCAAGCTTTTTAGGGACACAGAGCTTCTTTCCCAAGCAGGAACAGCTACCTTTCCCGAAGCCCCTCCCAGGTCTGTGCCTTCTTTGTGTATTTTTGGGTCTGCCTTGCATTAGTAGGAGCTCTAAGGCTCATCAGATTCTGTTCTGTGATTTAAGTGGAGTTTTGCCAAGAAGAAACGTTAATTTTAGTTTCTAATCATCAATAAGAACAGGTGTGTCAGGATACCTAAGAACCAATTGATCTGGGTTTATATCCAGTAAGGATGTGCTTTTTAATATGATGTCATACCAAATCCAGACACCCTTTTCTTTTTGTTTTCACAGAAATCCTTCCCAGCTGCCAGCAAAGTCCAATCCCTTTGTACAGAGGAGGTGCTGTGAACTAATGTTAGTGTCAAGCCTCATTGTCTACATCCAAGGAGAAAAATGTTAAATTTTCAAGATCAATGAAGATCGTCTACTTTCATGATGCATTGTTCTCACTAACAGTGATGTACGGGAAGCACCTGAGAGTCAATCTGGAAACTTCTTTGGCCAGGACACAACAATATCTCTTGGTTGTTGATGCATGGTCTGGCAGCTGTTGCTGCTAATCTGGTTATCAGGGCCTGCAGGTGTATCTGTATTTACACAACTGGCTTCTAAGGACCTACATTTATCAAGTCATGATTTATACTCTACAGATTGCTTGGGTTTTTAAATTATTTTTTAATTTTTTTATTGAACACTGAGGATAAGAAAGAATGAGGGAAGCCTAGTCTTATTTTCATGTACGTTCAAGGTTTATTAAATTCCCCTGCATCAGTTTACATTCCTGGATGTTCCTGTCTGTGCTGAGATGAGTCAGTGAGGAGAGCTGGCAGCAGTGAGGTTTAGGTACCATGCACAGCTGTAGGACCCACTGGAGCTTAGTTCTGCTTGGGGCCAGTGCCACATGCAGCTGCTGGATGCTGACTGAGAGGATTTGGGTGCTAGAGCCTGTGAATTTGGATCTGCTGCCTTCATGACCTGATATGGAATCTCCTCCTGGCGTTGCCTGCACCGGGAGCGGGTGCGGGGATGTGCTGCCAGAATAGACATGCCCACTGCAGTGCCATCAGGGTGCACCCAGATAGATGAACTTCCTGGCTCTCATTTCATGCTTTTCTCCCCTAGATCATAGGGAAGGCAAGGGTGGGTCTGGCAGACAGTGCCCTAGGCAATGGCTTTTTTGAGGAGTCTGCAGGGTATACAAATGAATATGCCAAATGAATTGTGTTATGCTGGGATAAGGAATAATAAAGCTCCTGCATGCCCTTTCAAATGCCACTAAGTTTCCAGTAGCAAAGTGACTCTCAGTACTGTATTTAGGATTTACCAGGCATAATTCTTCATCTGTCAGCCCCACTAACAATTTCTTTTTTCTCCTGCCCCTGAAGCATCTTGCTTCAGCCCTAAGGTCAGGTGTGAGGTTATGGTTCTGGCTAAAGTTTCATCACTTTCATTAGGTATCTACGTGCTCCACAGATCACTTGAGATAATGACTGAAATCACATCTCTTGGGATGACAGAGTCATGATCTAGCTACCTGTGTAAGTGAAATAATGTGAAAATATTGGACAATAATGTAAAATTATTGTCCAAAGACATTGCCTTTTTATTGGTGTTTTTTGTAACATAATTTTTTGGTTTTGATGACAAATTCAATTGCCCTGTCATGTAACCAAACACTTCTTGGAAGGTGTTTTCTGTCTTTCATGTAAAAGAGATGATATTTTCATTCATCTTATTTTAAGTGACCTGCAGACGTTTTCATAACAGACCAGACTCACAGTCATGGCTTGCAGAGGAATATCACTAGAATTTTTCTAATTCTCATTAGTCCTCTGAAGTTTCTTCTTTTACTTTCCCTTCTTGAATTTGTTACTGAAGACCCTGACACTTTTGTAATTGAGCAGAACATTAGTGGTGACTCTTCCAAAAATAAATGTTCATAAAAATGAACTAACAGGAGCCAAGCAACATCAAGCAGAAATATTGCAGTGCATGCATCCATCCCAATTCATGGCTCTGCTCTTCTTGGTATTCAGCTTAAATCAGAAATGATGTCAGCACTTATTCACTTCCACAATATTCCAATTTTGCATTGCTGCATATTTTAGATGTAAAGAGAACTATTGATTATTTCAGTGATGGAAAAAAAACCTTTTAAGTTATCTTCCTTGTGGTTTCTGGTGAAGAAACCACTAGAGATCTCAGAACAAGCTTGTGGCTGCTTAGTGAGGTAGGGAAACATGTCGTCCTTGATCTCAGTCAAAAAGGCTCCAAAGCCTGGAGCTTGATGCTTGTGGGGCACAATCTTCTGTTTCAGGTGTGGCAGATCCTGTGAGAAGGACTAACTCTGCTACTGCCTAGTCTTATTCTTGAAGATGGCCCTGATTAACCAATTTTCTGTGGTGTGAAGAGGAAAAGGATTATTTAGGAAAGATAGAGGATTATTTAGGGAAGACGTTGTTCTCCAAATATTCACTTCTTGGGGACCAGGTTGATTTCTGTTTTGTAACTGGTGAAGAACCCAGGGTGTGGGAGCCTTGCTAGGTTTTGTTTTATGGTGCTGGGAGGTACTGGTGGAGGCTGGGTGATTACCTACTTCAAAGGCTGTTGTGGAGTATCACAGAGTAACAGCCCTTCAACAAGGCACATCTACAGGGAATTGTGCAGTGTATTGACACTGGGAGTTGTTTCTCGGCTGGGAACAACAACAATTTAATAATGAACTATTTGGGATATGATTTTACTGAAGACATTCATCCCTGAGCTGTGGTTCTGTTCCAGGATAATGATAACAGGATAATGACTTTCACTTAGCCAGAGGAGTAAAACCATGCTGGACTGTATGTGGGCAGCTGTAATTCTCCTTGGATCCCTGGGTCTGGGAAATAGCTAGAGCTGGACCACTCTGGAGGTCAGTGAAGAGGTGATCTGGAAGATCACTGAGAGCTAAAGGAACTGCAGCCTCTGGGAAGCAGTAGGTGCAGTATTTATTAGAGCAAGAATCTCTTAACAGGAGCCTAAGTAGATAATGAGTGTTACAAACTTCTACTGATTCCTGTCAGTGTGTGCGCATACTCTGAATTGTTGCAAAGTCATTTTTGCACTCATAATCCTCAATGTAAAGACAGACAGATCATTGCATTCATTTATGTATGGGACAAACTACTACCCCCCAACATCATGTACTGACAAAAGTATACAAAAAATCAAGATAATATTTTATTGTAGTGTTGAGCCCCATTTCCGCAGCAGAATTCTCTCAGCTTAAATGGGCCATTACTGTAATACACAGCAAACTCTACAAAATTTCAAGGGAGAATAAAGGGACATTGTCATCATATTGTCCTTCACTAACAAAAGTTACCTCCGCTGTTTAAATAATATCCTTGGTCTTTGGCTCCATGCATTATTTAATAATCTTGGAAACTTCTGTGACCTTTAAGCAATAGTAAACTGTGATTGCTTGACAAATAGGTCAATGTTTGTATAATAGTTGTGTCTTTGGAGGTACAAAAATATTCATCAGAATGCTTTGACTGACTTCCCCCACCCTTCCTTTCCTTGGCAGTTTTCCCGCAGCGTTGCCCTTTGTTAAACATTATTCCACTTCAAGGGTATTGCAGGACTAGGAAGCAGGCACTATATTATGGTCCTTGAAAACACAGGGTGGGGGAGGCTGTGTGTCTCTGAGACACATTCACACATGCACACACATATCTGCCATGAGTAGCTGTTACTGCTGGTAGAAATTATGTGTTAAAAAATCTGGTGAAATGATTGGTATCTTGTGTGCTAAGCACCTTGGTGTAGATACGTTGGATTTGCTCCTGGTTAACATGCACCCGTTTTAGGGGGATGATAAACTGGTATTTGCTGTTTGAAGGGCATACTTGAAAGCAAGGAACTGAGTTTGAACTTCTGGTTTTATTGTTAGCAGTGTTGGTTGCAGGGCCAGTTAAGCAAACATGTGGGCTCCTGCATGCTCCTTAGCAATACTTAAAGGGAAAGTTGTATTGACACATTCTCTATTTCTTAAGTTTGAATTAGGGTGATCATAAAAGTCAGAAGTGGCCTCAAACAAGAATATTGAAGCATGCAATAACTTTGCTCCATGGCATTTTATATGAAAGTGTCTGTTGTTTCACCACTGAGTGCTGGATGTTATATCCCTCAGTGATATCTTTCACACTGGAAACTGCTCCCCAGCATAGCTGCCTAATAATGAAATGCCAGTTTCACTTTAAAAAAACAGGTGTTTTTCTACTGCAATGCAATACACACACATGAATATAAATACAAACATATAAATATATTATAAAAATATATAATGCTTTGAGGGATGAAGAACTTGGAAAACAGTTCCAAGTTTTTAAGCACAGCATTGTAAATATTCTGCCTCTTTTAGTCTCTCTCATGGTGCAGAGTTGTGTATGTCAACATGCAGTTTTTGCACTCCAAAATTTTGCCACACCACCTGCTTCTTAAAGAAGGAATCAGACACAGAGCATTTGCTATGTCTTTAATTGCAAATGTCTATGTCTATATTTGCAAATGTCTTTAATTGCAGCTGATAACACACTTCAAATCCCACATGCTTTTTGAGCATCAAACAAAAGGCTAAGAAGATAATTTGGATAACTTTTCCAGAAAGCAACTAGAATATTTGGATTTCAAATAGGGTTGTGAAGACTGGTCCACAAGCATTATGATGACCATAATTTCGGGTGCATTTGCCCAGCAGCCATCTCTAGGTTAAGAGTTGAAACCCATTTTGTTCCTGGCTGGGGTGTGTTGTGGTATATCTGAGGTCAAGGTCTGGTTTAACAATGAGGAAATCTTTCTAGCTTGGGGGAGGTTACATATGCACTTGGCATATTTGAACTAAAGCATCTTTATCTGTTGTCTCTTTTTTCCAGAGGCGGAAGCTCCCAGCCCTTTCAACTCGCAGCAGGGTGGAAGGAGCCGTTGGCATCTCGGTGCCATCTTTGAGCTGGGTCTCAAGGATAAATTCCTTTCCCCTTGCTTGGCTTGCCCCATTATCAGTGCTGTAACTGGGACACTCTCTGAAGGAGTTCTGAATCAGTAGTTCTCCATTAATTAATTAGTAATCCTCTCCCTGAGAATACTGCCAGGTTACAACAGACACTGATAACTCCTAAGTATTTATTGCATTCAATAAATAGAGGCTTCAAAGAATGTACCTGGTAGTGAGGTGTGGGCTCTTTAATTATTTCCAGTGTTAAAGCTCTGAAAGGAAACTCTAAGGGTTTTCTTATATTTTTTTTTCCCTTCCCTTGGACAATAATCAGTTTTAAAATATTTATCTTTATTTAATCTTTAACTCTTGGAAAAAAGTTTTATTGTGTGTTCTAGGTTTATGCTTTGGCTGGCAGCAAAGCAGAGCCATGTCTTAGCTCTCTTAAGATCTGAAATAGAAAAAGTAACTGAGGTAAGTGCTCCATTGGAGTTGAGGTTGGGGTATATTAGCACAAGAAAATTAAATTATGCATTTATTCATTAGCATTGACTTCAAGCTGCAAATTATATATATATTTATAAAATACACTATTTTAAATGTTTATTGAAGAATCAGTCAGTATGAGAGAAAGGATCTAGGTATTTTTGTTTTCTTTTATCTCAAAATTAGGATTAAAGATTAAAGAATAAAAAAAATTTTCAGGGGATGATCCCCAAATATACAGACAGTCTTAGACTACACAGCCTTTCTATTAAAAAATAAAAAAGCAAAGAGTGTACAAAGTCAGGGTTGGCAGGGAAAAGTGTTTGCAAACAGTCAGAAATGTTCTCCTGAGTGCCACTTTTTATGATAATATACAGTTACTGAGGATATCTACACTTACAAGAAAATAAGATAAAATTCATAATAAACTAAAAATAAGACTTTTAATAATTGCTCATTGGAACAAAAGTAAAATTTTATAGTAGAGCATTTTTCATCCTCCTCCTCTCCACTGTTCTGGCCCTTAATATTTTCTTTTGCTGTCTTTCCCCACTTTTCCTATTTTCATTCCTCTGCAGTTTCTACCATCTCTTCTCATTCTTTTTCCCCAATTTTCATCTAAAACTTCACTCTTCTCACTCAACCATGATGTCTTGGAACTGCTCTGGTTCGCCCCAGCCAGGGATTGCCTTTTGCCTATGGCCAGTTTGTTTAACTCTGGGACAATATTTCCAGTGTTAAGATGGTGAAGCTGTATGGAATTTGTTCCTATGCTCTCTTTCCAGTTCTTGTATATCCGAGAGGCCTTTCCAGGATTTATCTTTCTCAGCACATCCTCTTGTTGTCCCATGTTCCCTTACCATGCATGTCCTGGCTGGTCATTTCTTCCTCATATTTTTTCTTTTTTTTTCCTCTTTCCTTCTCCACCCCCTCATCCACAAATGCTAACTCTTATTATTACACCAATCAGAAATATTGGGGTAAAATTTTCCTAAATTTTACAGCTTTAAACAAAGTAACTTATCTTTTGCATATTTCTCTTCCCTGTCTAAATAAAATCCATTTTCCTATGATAATTTTAATTTTTTGGAGTAAATTCTTATCACCTCCTGCAAAAAAAATTTTTTTTTTAGCATCTCTAAAATTAGGATATCTTTTTTTCATGATGCTTATAAAATGGAAGTTAGGACATCGGTGTACAGAGACTTTCTGATTGACATTTCCATTTTCTCTGGGTGCTTTTATCCTTACTTCTATGCAAATTATAAATGATGCATTGAAGAAGGTAAAACAATCTTTTAGTTCGGTAGATACAGCAACTGCTGCAGTGGGATCCTGTTTAATGTATCTTCAACACTGCCTTATCATTATTTTTCTTAGTGAATCATAAAATCATAGAATGGTTTGGATTGGAAGAGACCTTAAAGATCACCTTTTTCCAACTCCCCTGCCATGGTCAGGGACACCTGACCAGGTTGCTCTAAGCCCTGGCCAATATGGCCTTAAACTCTTCCAGGGATGGGGCATCCACAACTTCCCCAAGTAACCTGTTCCAGTGCCTCACCACCCTCACAGTGAAGAACTTCTTCTTTCTATCTAATCTAAATTTAACTTGATCAAATTCCTAGTGAAGCAAAGTAAAATTTTACCAGTTCACAAATGTGAAACAGTGCCTAAAACAACTGCAAAATAAGATTTCCCATCTTTGCAGCCGTAATATCAACATCTAACTGGTATTGTGTCAGCCCCAAAATCCTACAATATTAGTGGAAAAATGTTTTCATTTTAAGATAAATTTCCAAAAGAGTTAGATAGCAGTTTTATCAAATTAGCTAACTTTGGAAGAATGGGAGGATAGCTGGGAGAGTGTTTTAGGGCAGAGAATATGATGTCCTCCTTTCCAAGCTTCAAGTCCCAGCATGTCCTGACATTCACAAACCAGTTCTGCTCTGACAACATGCAGTGACCTTGTGGAGAAACAGCAGTTTGTCAAAAGGAGTTGTTGATTCATCATGTTTAATACCAGCCTTCAGGATTCCAGGAAAATGGGTGCACAGTGAAATATCAGTTATAGCTTTTATGACTAACATCTTTAATGTGAAAACCATTGCTTTTTAAATCCACCGTGATTCATGCTAATAAATGAATATACCTTAAGCCATTAATATTTAGCATACAGGATGACAGAGAACAGCTCAAAACCTACAGTAACTGAGCTGAAAGAACTAATTGAAAAATCATAACAAAGCAATCAATGTTTAGCATGTGATGGATGTGCATCAAGGCAATGAAACATTGGAAGCAGAGAATGACATTTTTCTGACGTATCTGATAAAAGAAGTTGATCACAAGAAACAGTAATGAAAAGAAAATGCATTTTTTTCCTCATATCTGTATTACTGCAAATTGCTCTGCTGTGAAGGAAAATCAATTGTTATTATGGCTATTGACTGCTTTTTAATAACATGTGCTTTTTATACATGGCTTTTTGGTAAGCATTACTCTAAATTCAAACATCTTTGTAAATCTCTCATGTGAACTATCTTATAACTTAGATATGATTCAAGTTATGCTTGTAAAATCTCCACTTAAAATGAATCTCCATGTGACAGGTAATTGGCTTCAGGCCTGTTTTTTGTTATTGATTTAACTTAATGCCAATGTACACAGGTGTGTTGGCGGGTTGTTCAAGCTTCCAAGGCACCCACATTTGGCAGGACAATAAATTGTTGCATAATAAGATTATTTTCCCCCTTCAATCTTGAATCTTTTCAAGAGTTGTATTTTAAACCTCTGTAGGTATGTACGTGGGTGAGAGAAAAATACCCAACTGTGTTACCATGAGGCATGTTTCAATTTATTGTTTGAGGCGCTCAAGGAAACAGCATCATGTAGATAAGATATCTGCAAATATATATATATATATATATAAAAATGCCAGCTGAAGAGAAAAAACCCTTGTATAAATTAGCTTGTTTCCTAATTTGTTTTTTTTTCACGATGTAAAAAATTCTACATTGTTGTCAGACAAAATGGGTTATTTTAGAAAGGAATACAGCACTGAAAATATTAGCTGTCCAATGTGCTTTAAATGCAGACAGCAGATGTGATTTGCCCTTGCACACAGAAATATCTGCATCACAGACATCCAAACTGAGGCCTCATTTGAATACTTTGAGCAAAATCCTGGCTCTGTTGAAGTTGATGGGAATTTTGCCATTAATTTCAGTTGGGCTTTGGCTTCCTTCTCCAGTGATGAAACGTGTGGTAAGGGAGGTATCCTTGAGGAGCACACAGACTTATATGGGAAGAAAATGAAGAATGCCACAGCAGGTCACAGGTGATACAAATTCTCGTGAGAACAGTGACCTTGGAGGAAAAGAAGGGGAAGCACTGCTGAGAGGGCTTTTTGCAGAGAGGTGGGAGGAGATTTCATGAAAGGATGTGGAAGGATGTGTTGCAAGTATAGCAGGTAGCATGATTGAACGTGTAAAATCGTGAGGAGGAGAAAACACTTCTACTTTCACAAGCCTGAAGAAAAGAATGAAGAATTAAGTGTTGTTTCCAAACTTGAGAAGAGTATGAATTGGGGGAAAAGCTTTGTGATGGCTCTGCTTTCATACAGATGTTTCTCTTGGGCTTAGTTCAAAAGGAAGGATTTGTTTAGCTTTCCAGATTTGTCCACTAATCTCTGTTTCAGAGGAAAGCTATCCATCCCCTCACAAGGAGAAGGCCACATCTGAGAAAGCCAACTCAGGACAAGAGTGAAGTGCTTCACCTGGATGATTCAGAGCAGCTGTGTTGCACTGGAGTAGGCATTCAGTCAATCCCTCTCCTGGGCCAAGAGCTGCTTTTTTTTCATCCTCTTTGAAGAAATATAATACTGTCAGCAAGCTAGTACAATGGCAAAGTCCCACTGATGGTTTTGGAAGTAATGTGGTTCCTTAATATTTTTCCGCAGTGATTTCAAGGAGCCATTCTCCACAGCCTGGGCTAGTTTGATAGAAGTTCATTGGATACTGCTGGTAAATATATAGCAATAATACATTATTGCAGATCTAGTATATTTCATAATGCTAGAGCCAATCCATTGGCTAGAGCCAATCTTGGCATAAGCTGCAATTACTTCAAAGGAGCATTTGCAAGCATCATGTCAAATTGTGCTCTGAGATGCCTCAGGTTAAAAGTCATCAACACCTTGGATAAGAAGTTGTCTGGGTCTGTAGAGTAAAGCAGATGATACACATCCATTGAAAATCCTTATGAAATATTTATTAAAAGCTCATTGCTCTGGATGCCCACTAGACACTACTTAGAAATTAAATAACTAATGTATTTTATCTCCTGTTTAAATACCTGGATATTTTATTCCAAAGTATATGGTGATTATTTAAAACATACTAATGTTTTAATCAAAACTTTGTCAACGCAGACGTTGGTTTTAATTTAAAGGAGAACCCAAACTGCTCAGAAATACCCTCCCTTTTTCTTTGCAAATGTTTCCATCTGAAAGATGCCAATCTGGAAACAAGATGCTGTGCATGTTTACATGTGAAATATGAGGACAATGGAGATTTGTACCTCTCAAGGAGATGCAGAACAAAATCAGAGCCAGGTCACTGCTTTCAAATGGTTTATTAACCTTGATAAACAGGGCTGGGAGAAGCAGCATCACAGATGGAAAATGGTCCCAGGTGCTGTGGTCACAGCACAGAGGCAGGTACTGCCATGTGTGCTCTTGCAGACAGTGGGAAGCCCCCTCCCCTCCCCTCCCCTCCCCTCTGCTTTAAAACAAAACAAAACCAAACTAAAACAAACCAAACAAACCATATTTTCTTCAGTGCACACAAGAGAATGCTTGGCATCTGCTACTGAGCAGCATTCTTGCTGTGTTTCACTATCTATCGAATGGCACGCTCGTCCTCTGCCAAGAAAAATACTTGTTCCCAATACTAATCATGCTCCCTGACTACCCTCTAGTGTATATTCATACAGGACTGCTATCCTTCCATGCAGCCATTTGAAAGATATTAAAATTATTATGAGGAAATCTCTCCCCTATTGTGCTGGCAAGAGCTGGGATATGCTCCAGAGGCAATGCCTGCCACTCCCAGAGAGAGGGCCTGATGTCTCTCTTTGTCCAGTGCCCCATCTAAATGAAGAGACATCATTGCAGGGCCTCCATGGGGAGTCACTGGCAGAGCTCTAGGTTAGGGGGAAGATTGTCCAGGTACAAACTCTTGGAGAAATTAAAAATAAATTGATGAAAATAGGAGTCGGTAAATAGATCCCAGAGCCTCTTGTGACTGTAGGCTTAAAAGGAAAAGGGAAAATGTCATTGCAAAATACCTAAAGATGTTTGAAAGGCAGCAGCTGGGAACTCAGTGAGAAGGTTTCTCTCTTTTGCTGTTTATTTGGTGAGATTGACCCACTGTATCCACACAGCTCCTCAACTACAAATATGGGATGAATCCCTGGTCAGATCCTTCAGGTAGTTTCTTAGGATAAGATTGAGACTGTTCTCACCAGCCTCTGGAGTTCCTGAAGGTATCAGTAATTTGCTCCTCCACCTGAGAAATTGCCCAGGATTTCTCAAGAGGAAAAGTGCTTGTTTTCTGATCTCTGCCTGGAAATGAAATGTCCTAACTTGGTCGTGCATAGTTCCAAGAATTAAATCCCTTCCATAATCTCTAAAAATATAAGATTTGGGGCCCTTCCTACCAGAAGGCTGCTTGTGTCTGCACCAACAGGTGCCCTGAGACACCTCTGCAAACTGCTGCTGCTGAGCAGCAGCCAGAGAGCAGCCAGGAACATCCTCACACAGTGCTGGCCACAGCTGAACCACCGGCAAATTCTTCAGATGTTTGTACAGCAGAGGGTGGGATTTGTGTCACTTATCTTTCAGCATCTACAAAGTAGACTGCTGTGCTAATCTCTCCGGGTTCCCTTTATAGTCAAGGAAGAGCAATAAGTGCTTTTAAGGTGCAATTTGCCCGGCTCATTACAGACATTTACTTTGGGATGACATGAATCACACCCAAGGTTCCTACATGTGCAGCCTGTGAGGTTCTCACTGACTATACCCTCAGCCTGGGGTGTCTTAAATGCACATTATATTTACAATATATGTAATACACACATTTGTGTCCCTCTGTTTAATTAGATGAGAAACTCCCTCTGCCTGTTGCAGACCCAGCTTTGAGCACAGCTGATGTAGGCAGTTTCTGCAGAAGTAGACTGGAGCAAGCAGTGGATCATCCTCATTCCATGAGGTAGAAGAAACATCTTTGTTCACAGAAGGATCATTTTTCACAAGGATCTGTTACAACAGCCACATCTTCCTGTTCCCCATCTCTCTCCTCCATGGAGTGGGAAGAGAAGAGATCATAAATATGAAAGTTAGGATGCCCCTCTTTTAAAGGAAACTTCATGTGCACACAAACATATCCAAATGAACAACAAAACATAGAAATTTCCTCAGGAGCCCAAAATGTTGCCTAGAAAAAGTTTGCAATGAATTATTACAATTATTTTTAATTTAAACTGTGCCATGAAGGTTCATAATTTTTAATATAGTGGTGTTAACGAAATCATGAAAGTTTAAAGATATGAGGAGGGCAAGATATATACAGGAGGAAGAAATAGATTTTATTATCCTGATTTAGATTTACTATCCTGATGTATTGGGAAAGCAGACAAGCTTTAGGTAAACAGTAACAGGGAGACTCTGACCTGAAAAGTAAATTAATGGATAGCATAAACTCCACAGGGATTGGAGACAGTACACATTTCTAGGAGGTGTTTGAATGGATGTTTATCATAGGAAGTTTTTAACAGGGACAACAAATTGGTGTTGGCTCACCTTTTGGCTTTTAAAGCTGTGAGGTGAATTAGTTTTCCTGTATCTGGAAAATATTTTACATTTTGAAAGTGTTCCTGTCTGAACTATGATAAAACCAGAAATTGCAAGAAGTTTATGAATCAATAATGAATAAATGCAATATTTTATTTGAAATCTATGGCATATTTCAGTGCTCTTTTTATTACTGATATTTTCCTATGCATATACTAACATTTAAAAATCAAGCCATTTTGAAGGCAAATGAAAAAATTATGTTAATAAATCATTAAGGCAAAAAATAAATCAGATTTCTTCTAAAAAAATTTAGTTTTAAGAATATCTTTTTTCAAGGAATGAAATAAAGCAATACATTTTCAGCTCTTACACTCACCTGCAGACCTGCACACACACATGTGCCACACACCTGACACTCATTTATCTTTTTCTGCTACTCTGGCCCTTGTTTATAATCAGCTCCAGGTTTTTATCTATGGGACAGTCTCCTTCTCAGGGCTGCTACAAATCCCTCATCCTCTCCTGACTGTGTTGCCTTGCAGTTCTTTCTCCTGTGCAACTGTAGGCTTTGGTTTCACCAGCTTTTTTATACTGCATGAGCTTCTCCAAAGAACTGGGAACCCCTCCCCCTCTATTATTATGGATATCTGTTTTTCTAAAACCCAGACATTTGCTGCATAAACTTAGCCCACTGGGAATCAGTGGCTGTAATTATTAGACCTTAGATATGTCAAAAGAATAAATAGTATTTTGTGTTAAGGTTGATAATAAACATGCCTCTGTTTGCACATATTGCTCATCACAACTGGTGGTAAAGAAAGTAAGCAGCTGATCTTGACACCCCTTGAATCCTGCTGCTCTATCACAAGGAGACCCTGAAGCATTGTACATATATAAAAAGAAAATTAATTGCTGAGAGATTTTTTAAAGTAAGTGTGGGCTTGATCCTGAATCCTGAATTCATCACACCTTCCAAAAAACTTTTCAAAGCATTTTTAAAGAATTTCTGCAGGGTGCATGGTGTGCCTGACCTTTTCCCAGCCCCTTTTTTCTTTCTCTCTCCCAAAATCTCATAGCAAAATCTCATTTTACTATGAGATTTTCCATGTGTCAGAGGCAACCACTGCTCAAACAGGAATATTCCTGGAGACAGGGGATGCAAGGACCTTGCAGCCCCTCCTCACACTCCATCTCAGAGGCACTGGCCATCAAGTCCTAATCTGGCCAGAGCAGATGTGGTAAAAGCTGCCCAGTGCTTTTGTTGGTAGAGGAGTGCAACCAACACCAGGACTTTTGAGGACTCTTCCATCAGTAAGAGAATTTAGGAAGGAAAAAAAAAAAAACAAACCCAATAATGAAAGCCCCTTTCAGAGAGGTTTAAAATTTCAGCTGCTCTCTCTGGTCCAGTTGTAGTAATGTTATTAAGATAAGAGCAGGTATAGTTGAAAAAAAATTATGCTAACAATCATACTAGTTATTTTAGAATAATCTAAGAAGTCCTGAAATAGATAAAATAGATACATTCAATATCCACAACAAAGAACAGTATTCAAACCATTCATAATCAAATACTGTCCCTGTCACACTCTCCTAGACCCTCTCTCCATTTGATATACATTTTCACGTGGATCTGAGAAAAATATGTTTTGAAGGATCTGATGAAAGGGAGACTGTTGCACAACTTGGGCTGTTGATATAATCATAAAATATATATTTATATACAGTTTTATTTATACAAAGTGAACCTCACAGCCTACAATATCTTACTGGAGCTCAGATGTAGTGCATGACACATTATATTTGTGGAAATAGGATCTATAACCTAATGTATTCTTGCATCAAAGAATAATGTCTCATAAATAAATCATTACAGCCTGTCACATCTATGGTTTCACACCATAGTGTATAAAATTATGTATTTTGAGATATGGAAGAATGTTTCAACAACAAAAAAAATTATCCTGTGATAATGCATGTGCTGTCTTGGAGGTGTTATAGCCTTACTACTGTTCATTGTAAACTAATCCATAATATCAGATGAAAGACAGCATTTCTGTTTTCAAAAACTGGTGCAATTGGTGTGCAGCTTTTCTCTTTCAGTAATTAAGAAATCAAATAAGCCTGAGTGAAACTATTTAAGAGGTTCTAGATATAATTAGAACACCTCATTCTCTCATAACTAATTCCTAATTAAAGTAATTTGTCTTTTTGCCCTTCTTTTCAAGGGTGAAGAGCAAGTGGTGATGAATGCTCAAAATCAGGAAAAGTGAAAATTGCAGTGTGTTGATTTGCAGTGATTGAGGATATTCCAGTTTTTAACAGCCACCTTTGACTGAAATGGTAAATGAACCTGCAGCCTCTGTTTATGTTGCATATGTGCTATCTGGTGCTCAGCTAACAGTAGTATTTGTCATAAAAAAGAGCACCATCATCCAGAAAGTCTGAATATATAAAAGCTGCCTTTTTTTAAGAATAGCACATTTCAAGGAGGGAGGGGAAAAAGAGATAGAGGGTGCACAGGAGGGTTGAAAAGTCTGAAATTTGTTTCATAGGGTAAAAAATTGTCCTTTTAAAATTTTACTTGCAGCTGTGCCCAGATGATGATGGATTTATCATATGAACCAGGGATTAGTAAACAATGTGTACCCTATAAAGAGCAAAACAAGTCCTTGCTCATCACTGCACTTAATTGCAGTGGTTATATCAAAGCCATATAAAATTTAATCATCAACCACAAGTAAGAATTTGCTTTACATGTGTGCTTGCTTCCCTGTTTTTCCACCTGTTTAAATGAAAGATTCTTGGAATATCACAATATGTAAATATTGTTTATGATGCAAAAATATGCTCTTTCATCTCCTCGCTGCTTTGATGTCGTGATATATAAAGCTTTTAGTGCCACCACCTACCTGACACACAAAGGTCTTATCTGTTTCATAAACATGTGTGCCCAGTGCAAACAGGCTGTATCCAATAGAGGATTTTTCTTTTCCTTGTAATGTTTTTTTAAGAGGCAGAAAGAGAAAGAAATTGTAAATGACAGAATCACTCAGGTGAAAAGAATATTTTAAGCATCAGGTAAAGATAAGCCTATTATGATAGAATAAAAAGATGTAGGTCAAGACTGATCCTGAGAGGTTAGTTATATATATAGGTATCTTGTAAAATGTGTTTTAAAAGCTTAAACTTTTTTTATAAGAGTTTTGATCCAAGTGGGAAATAAGTAGCAAGATCAGATGACCTCCTAAGAAATACAAATATCTCTAATTAGAAAGAAAAAAAAGAGAGAGAAATGCAGGAAGTAAGGTCAAAGCTGGAAACAGGACAGATAAAGCTAGGAAGGACATAAGGTGTAGGCAATATTCAAAATCTGTAGTACATTGTTAGCAATTTTAAAGGAAAAAGTGCTTGTTATTATATAGTATACTGCTTAATACATGGTCTAATAACACAATGGATTGGAGCCTCAGTCTGTCAGAGCATTCCATGGGGGGCCTGTCTCCAGATGAAAATGTGACAGACACTTTGGGACAGGGGTGTCTGCTAGCCAGCAAAGGTCCTTTAGGGCTCTTTAGGGCAATCCAACTCTCCAGGTAAGCAGAGGTCCTGAAGGACATCCTTCCCTGGTATGTGGGAAGTCAGGAGTCATGGCTCTGCACAGCTCCAGCTGTCTGCTCTCTCTGAGAGCAGAATTTGGCCTTTTAATGTCAAATGAACTGCCACCACTGCAAGAACTTCAAGGTTTAATGTCGCTCCTCTTTTTTTCTTTTTTTCTTTTTTTTCTTTTTTTTTTTTTCCTTTTTCTTTCCCCACGTTTCCAAGAGCACCCTGGGAAATCCTTTCGTGCTCTTTATTTCCATCTAAGCCCTGGGTTGCTTTGAACAGCACAGGTAATTGTACGGGTGAACTTCAGAGGTTTGAAGGGATCAAACTTGAAAGCCTTTGACTGCAAGTGCAAGCTCCAACTGGAATCCTGTCAGGTGCTGCCAGACGGGACGTGGCGGGATGCTGCCGCACCAGGAATCCCTGCAGCAGGGACTGCTCGATGTGCCTCTCCCCTGCACAGCCTCAGAGGGCAGCAAGAGCATACCAGCCTCATAACAGCACTGTAAACCTGTAAATTGATGCATATGATAATGTGGCTTGACCTAGGACATCTCTGTGAGTCTGCATTAGAGTATCAGTAATCCATCCCTGAGTTTCTTTTTCAGTACACTCTGAAAGGCTTTCTCTGGGATCAGAGCAGCCAAGGGGATTATGAGCTGCAGGTCCACATCTTTTTTTGAGGAGAGTATGTTCCTTTGACTAGAGAGTCCTGGAGGATTCAATAAAAAAAAGGCATCAAGAAGTATATTTAATAGACCTCTATAGACAATTTCAGAAAATAATAGAATTCAAGAAAGCAGAATTTAAGAAAGTTGGCTGTTATAATGCACAAGTTTTGCAACAGGGTTATGCATTTTTCAAATTTTGCATGACAGCCAAAGCACTCCAGATGTGTTAACTTCCTCTGCCAGGTTTCCTAGATCTTCCCTTCGAGCACAGGTGAAGCTCCTTGTGTTTGAAGGCAGGGCTGGGTATGATCTCTTTCCATTTTCCACACCCTTCTCATGCCATATCTGACTGTCGTCACTGCTGCAATCCAGGAATACAGGAAACAGGAGGGAACATTGGTGCTGCTTGGATTTTTCAGATTTGGAATGCCTTTTTGCCACTTTGGAAAAGAAGCAGGCAATAACAGTAATGAGATAATTATTTTTCCCCACTGGATTTCAAACAACTGCAGCTCAAAAAGAAATGAAAATTGCTTTTATTTTCTCTTCAATTAAAATATTTGTCTTGGCCAAGAAAACCTGTCTCAGTAATTGCAGACTGTGTCAACACCATTTGTCTTGTGACAATAGGTATCACAGTGGATAGTCAAAGTTTATTTGAGATAGTGAAAAGCCTGGTAGAAGTTTATTTTATTGTATTTTATTGTTTTATTCTACCACAGGGCTACTTGTTTACAGAATTATGTTTCAATTCAGTATTATTGGTTAATGTTCCCTCTCTTCAAACTGGAAACTGTTTCAGCTTCTGAATGATGGTCTACTGATGCCTGGTAACTTCTCTGCAGGGAACACAAACCCAGAGATGCTGGTGATCTTTCTCAGTCTTAATTTTTTTTTCTTCCTGAGTGGTGGGTGAAAATCTCTTCCCTGCTCAATTTGCTGAACCTCTACGTGGTTCTTGATGCTCCTGATCCTTCAATTTATTCCTAAGAGGCAGAGGTGTAATGCAAACACCCCTAATTCAGGCCAAATCCACATGAATTCTCCCACTTCAGCCCTCGTATGGTGTGGGTCATGGGTCATTCCTACCTGAGCATCTCCTGTGCCAGAAAAGGAAAGCTCTGCAGTCTGAGAAATTCTTTTTCAGCCAGGACACAATGACACCTATTCAGACTACTCACTTTTCTTCATATAATTGCCATATAATTACGGAATTAAGTCTCTTTGCAAAGAACATATTATTATTATTAGCGATAATTTGTACTACAGCAGTGCCTAGAGGAAGGGATGCCTTGCATGAGGTACATGAAAAAAACATATATACCTGAAGCTCACTTTCACATTCAGCTACAAGCTGGCTCAGCCAGACATGCAAAGACTAGGAGAGAGGAGCAGAAAGCACTAGTACAAGTGTGAAGCCAGGCTTTGAAAAGATAAAGAATTGCACAGGATCACAGAAGTTGATTTACAGAACAATAATTGTTCATGCACCTCCTGAACCCGTGATGAACCATCCACAGTATTCCCTGTCCTCTCCTGCTGTCATTTGCTGTGTAAAATAATGCTCCATTGCTGCCCAAACACACAGCACACTGACCTGTCATGTTGTGGGGAAATGCTGCCACACAGAAATGCTCAGACATGCAAAGAACAGCAAAACCAAAGCCTTCATGCCCTTTTACCTGCCAGGGTTAACATAGTAACTTTTTTCTGCATTTTTGCAATTCTAGTGACCTCAGCTAATGTCACTGCTACTGTCAATGTACCAAGATGCCTCATTGCCCACGGCACAGCCAGGACTGGCACTGCAATGGAATTAATGTGCCCCAGTCTCAAAGGGATCAATGCTATCAGGCACTTGTGAAGGACAAGGAAAAATTTGTACTTTTCATTTCAGCCTTTCCTTGACTTGCAAAAGGCTGCCAAACTGGAATGAGATGCACACCATGAGCTCAACACTTCTTTCAAATTCCAAACATACTTCACTAACTCCACTTATTATGAAAATCATGATTTTTATCACTCAAGAGCACTAACAAATCAACAGAGAAGAATGTAAGAAAGTTCTGCTGCTGAGATCTTGGCCTTGCTGTTCATAGGAAGTTAAAATGAAAGTATTCTAAGCAGAGCAGAGATGTTTAGAAGTCCTTGTGTGCTTGTAAAGAAAATATAAATAAAAATATTTAGATCACAAAAGCATTTCTGATTGATTTTTGAGACATAACACTAATCTCTGCCTTTGCACCTCATTGTTATGACCATTGGGTGATGTGCTGGAAAATGGCAGGAATTTTGCACTATTAAATCTATGTCTTGACTGTCTCTAGTATATCCAGCTATAATAAATCCCACTAGTCTGCAGCTGGTGATTAAATTATGGACACTCAAACAACATGGGGAAGAGAAATTGAAGCCTTGTCCACAAGGTGTGAATAAAAGGACACCTGACTTGCAAACACAATGCTGAAGTGATTAGTTCATGGTCTTCATGAAATTGCTCATTGTAGTGTCTGAGAGTGGCTCGATGCTTAACACCACACCAAACCTCAAGCAAAAAATGTCCAATTTAGATCAGCTGCTCCCCATGGCTGTGGACCCATTTCCTTTGAGTCAATGGAGAAAAGGAGTAAGGCTTTTACACTGGGGGTGCACAGACAATAGTGTGAATATAGTTCTTGCATCTTTGCTGATTTGCAGATGATTGAGTCACCAAAAAAACATTTATTTTTGTGTTAGATTAATGACCTAAGGTTGCCCTGCCATTGGACAGTTTGAGGACTCTCAGAGACATGAACCAACTCTTTTGAAAATTATGGAATTGTTTTCACTGCTCACCTTTCTGGGATAGCAGTGGAAGATGTGTTTTCAGGAAACATATGTGTCCACTTCCTTTCTGTTCTCATTTTTCAACACTGCAGGTGAGTTTATGTTATTGGGCATCACTAGGGGAAGATCCTTGGTTGTTGCACTCAGCACAAGTGACTGCTCAGTCCTGGTTGATGCCAATGCAGAGGACAGTCTATTTTTGCACATATAGAATGCATAATTTTCAAGAGGGTCATTTAATATGGCCCATAAAAAGGATGTAACTTTTTAACCCTCTTTGTTGACTTTCTCTGCCCTAGAATGTCAGAGGAAAAATGGGTGTTTTTTTCACTGCTAGGGCAGTGTTGGCTCTTTGGAAAGTTTTGCTGTGTGAGATCACTTTGGTTCCTTTAATGCTTCTTATTTGTTTGTATTAGTATTTAGAAAGCCTTGGCAGGTAGGCTGCACATAAATAAAACATGGTCTTTTATAACTATTTGGAGTAGGAGCAATTAGCTGGTGACTGGGTATTCTTAGGGAATGAATTTATCTCTTTGAAACTCTTCACTTATGTGTTACTGCATTTCACCTGCAGCTCTCTGCCAACTTTGTGGCACCACAGGAACTGCCCAGGCTGTGTTATCATGATGGGGTCGTGCTGGATAATGCCTCAGGTGCACTTGCAGCCTGTGGCAGCCACTCTCCAGGAGCTGCAGAGCACCAGCCAGAAACACGGCTTTTACTGAGATCAATAAATCATGTCAGCCTCCTAAATGCAGTTTTCAAGAGGGTGAAATCACAATTTGTGTTCTGGATACTTATCTAGCTCTTCCTGATGCTTTCCTTGAAGGGGAGTAGAAGGTGGCAAAAGATTTTTGGCCATAATTAGAACTAATTGACTGCTAAAGGGTTTTTTTTTGACTTGTGTCAGGTCAAATCCTGCACTACTCAGAATTAGTGAGACTGAGTCTGACCTCAGTGACATGAATACAAATTAGAGAAGGTGTGCTGGTTTTGAGACCGGCTCTGACCTGTGCCATGGGTGTGCTGCAGACTGGAAGGAGTTAAACCCAACTCGCCATGACTGCAGCAGAGTGTGAGCCCTCAGCACCTTGGAGCAGCCAGGCCCTGTGGCAGGGCTGTGATTCTCTATCCTGAGCCCTGGGTTAGACAAGCAAAGCCAGGTGACAGAGACAGGGAGAGGATGCTGACACTCAGGGTGTTCTCTTGGCCCCTGTGTAAGGGCAAATCTGGAGGGGATGAGGGCTCCTGATTCCACTGCTGGAGCCAACGGTACCCAACGTCCTGACCAGCAGGAAGGTCACCTCTTGGTGCCCCTCTGCCACTGAACAGCAGATGTGAGCTCTGAATGCTCCCTCTGTGCTCTGCAGAGTGGCAGTGTGGCCTCTGCTGTCCCCCAGGCTGGGCTCAAAGGTCTGAAGTTTGCAGAGAAACATGCTGCGTCAGGCACAGCCAAGCTGGCCCCACATAAAGTCAATACTTGGATGAAAACAAATAAAATCTTAGAGTACGAGGCAGAGGCTAAAGAATGCCTTCACCTCTTTCCTTCAAGCGACTATTTTGTTAACTTGAAAGACTGCACGGGCGATCTTACTCCATTCTTTCCCTACAGGTCAAATACTTGTCATAGGAGACACCCTAGTTAATATTAAACTAAAAATTAATAGATTAGATAACTATTACATGCTTTTAGTGCCAATTAATTTAATAGCTTTTTTTTTTTTTTAATTTTTTTTTAACAGGGTAGGAGAATATAGAAGCATGGTTTACTGTGCCTGTGTGAGCTCCCAGATAGGTCTTTTGTGATACAATTACCAGCAATTGATTGGGCTGACACGTGTAATCCCCTCTGGATCACCCAGTGATATGATGTCAGTAAGAAGTCCTTCAAACAGGGCTATTAAAAAGCACATTAAACAGGTCCTTATTGTAAGCTTTATGCTAGCTTATGCTAGAATAACAGTGATATGGTGGTATTTGTTTGAAAAAGAAAGGATTATATGGTCTTTGTAAAATGAGGAATTTAGTATTGGGGAGGGGCAGTGGGATGGTGATTTATTTTTTGTTTATGTTTCTCTGAATCCTTTGATATGTCAGCTTCTGTCACTAACCATTAGGCCACTTGCAATTTCTTGTATCAACGAAGA
The DNA here is from genome assembly GCA_013397555.1 of Urocynchramus pylzowi. NCBI lineage: Eukaryota > Metazoa > Chordata > Aves > Passeriformes > Fringillidae > Urocynchramus > Urocynchramus pylzowi. Next base: position 250,520 of record VZRH01001850.1, read on the forward strand.
TGAAATACATACTGCCTCAGATAATTTATGTCAAACGTTGAAGGGCATAGATGGCAGTGCATATTGTGAGATTATCATGAGAATTGAATTGGGGTCTTCAGAAATCCATCAGTAATTTATTGTTAAAGAGCAGTCATGAATCATTCTAGCCTTTAATTGTCATGTGGATGCACTTTGCTTTCAGCTTGTGCAGGAAACAAATAGTGAAAATAGTGATACCTCAGAAGAGAGGTTTCACCATGACACTCGGTACTTATTAATATTTCTCCAAGAGTGTCATGTCTTCTCTTGGGTCAGATTCTGGTGTGGAATTGAAAGGGATGCTTGAAAAAACTTGAGCTTATATATATTTAGATACATATATATATTTAGATACATATATATATATATATATATATATATTTATATATATACACACACACCCTCACACGCTTGTTACAAGTACAGGATAAGAGTCAGTAAGATTTGTGTTACTTACAATAAAGGACACTGGAAGATTTTACAGCATGATTTAAGTGTCAGCTCTGAAATGAAATGAAGCATTCTGGAGATTTGTTTGTAATGCACCAACCTCCCCATCATTCCTCTTCACTCTGTTCTCTTTTATCTTACAGTGCCAAGGTTACCCTCTGAAATGATTTCTGTCTATGTGTTACATAGACATGCTTTGTTAGCATGCTTCACACAGAGAGAAATTTCTCTGTTAGGCTGTATCTAGTTGTAGAATATCTTCTTCAGAAAATCAAAGTTACCAGCAAGATGATATAAATTATTTGCAGGGTCTGGTTTTCCTTCTACTTTAATATCATGTAATCAAAGGACAGATTACTCAAAATTACTCATCTTGAGTGCTACAGTAGTCATCACAGCACTCCTCTGTGACTACTTTACAATTTCTCATAATGCAAGAATTAGGAGGAATGCAGTGAAACTATAAGAATCAAGCTTAAGATATAAAAATATGAAGGTTTTTTTTTCAGGAAACCTGATTAAATTTTGGTCCACCTTGACAGTGAAATCTGTGGAAGCCAAAAGTATGAATTGTAAGAGAATTTAATACATTGGGGAAGAATGGTTGCTCTGGTGACTATTAAGCCATTTCAAGGGGCCCATAACTCAGAATGACTAGGAGGATGAATTATGCCAAGGAAGAACTCTGTATTTGATCTATCCATACAATATTTACCAACTGACCACCATCAGAGATAGGATACTGGGCTAGACTGATTTAATACTGCATGGTTATTCTTATGTCCCATGTGACCTGAATAAAACTCATAAAGATTTGTCATTATGAATAATAAAGTGTGTATTTCTGTGCTACTGTTACTAAAAAAATTCCACATCACCCTATGATGCTTTGTATGCTACATAACACTATGTATTAAACACTTCAGGTGCACTCTGTTCTTGTGCTCCTTTGCTCTGACTTACACAGAGTCAGAGCAATGTTCAATCAGCTGCCTAAATCCAAAAACCAAAGCCCAAGAACATTGCTCTGCTACTGCCAAAGATGCAGCTGATGGAAAGCAGCAGCCACCTAAAATTCCACACCTGGGAATATCCTGAACACTCTGGAGTTAATAATGACATCCAGCAAGACACCTTATTGATATATGGTCATGAGCCCAACCTCACAGCTGAGATCACCTCTGGAAGAGATCCTCTGAACATGCCCAGCTCATGGAGGGTCATGCAGGGCACAGCCCACCTAAAGGAAGGAGTAACACTGACCTTATGCTAAACCTCAGAGGCTCACTTAGAGTGTAAGAAAATACAAAGTGCAAATTGCACTTTTAAGGCATGACTCCCTGCAGGGTTGTAAAGGTGATGAGTTGAAAGAGGAAACAGAAATGGTGGTTGGGAGGAAACTCTGGGGGTCTCTCATCCAGCCTCCCATGAGAAGTGGGACTGTTGCCAGCTGGGAATGAGTTCAACCATCACTTTTACAGAGTCTTAAAGCTGCTGAGGACAGAGTTTTCATAACTGCAGTGATTAATTTAGTGCAATACAACACATAACCTCTCCAAGCACTGTTCTTGTGCTGCACCTCCCTTCAAGCACACAATTTCCATAATGTCTGACTTGAACATGCCAGGCTCCAGTCTGTGTCCATTGTTCCTTGTCATGTTGTCTAGCACCACTGAGAGGAGTTTGGCTGTGTCATTTCTGTAACTCTCTGTCAAGTAGATGTCAACTGCTGTTATACTGCCCCTTATCCTCTCTGCCAGACTAAATAAACCCAACTCCTTTAGCCTCTCCCTCTGAGTCATGTTCTCTTGGCCCTTGACCGTGTTGTCAGCCCTCTGCTTGGCTTTCTCCACGTTTCCCACCTTTCCTGTGAGCTGTCCCTGCGCTCATGCTTCCATTGCAATGTGCACACAGTGCTGCCCAGGGCATGGTTGGGGAGCACTGTATGCTTTTTGCACAGGTCTGTGCCATGTGAGGGAAACTCACAACTGTTAACTGAGAACCCTGTTTTTACCAGAGATTAAAAGAGCAAAAATTAGAGCCTGGGAAAGCATCTGTCTAAATTCAAAATGAAACTGCCTAGGATGCAATATTTGAGAGTGATGACACTGGTGATGATAAAGCTGACTCTTCCTGCCCCTGGTAAAATATGTTGCTGTGGCTCATAATGCAGAGGAGTCACCTTTGCTATCACAGGCTTTATGTTCATAGTACTTTATGATTTTACTCTTTAAAACACTTACCTTTTGGCAGGATACCTAAGCTACACAAGTAGATGTTATTCCAAGACCTGACACATTTGCTGACTGAGCCAACAGTTGCACGACACTGATGAAGTACAAAAAAGCAAAATAAGCACCTGTGGACACTTCTCTGTTTCAGTCTTGGCAAATGAATGCTTCAGGATCCTTCACTGGCACTTGTAGGTGGTGTTACAAAGCTGTTCTCATGCCATAGTACTGAAACAGCTTATGAAGATTTACTCACTGTTGTGTTGGGATAGGCTTTTGAAGATCAGCAGAAACTGATGTGAGGGTTTCTGTGATTAACAGATCACAATAGGCTCTCACTATCCTGTAGCTATTTGTAGCAATAATAGTCTATGAAAACTACTCAGGGTTGTAGAATTATAGAATAGTAGAATTTTTTAGGATGGAAATGTCCTCTAAGATCATTGAGTCCAACTATTTACCCAGCACTGCCAACTCCACCTCTAAACCACGCTCCTAGGTGCCACATCCACACATCTTTTAAATACCTCCATGTTCCAATGCCTGACCACCCTTTCAGTGGAGAAATATTTCCTAACATCCAATTTAAACCTCCTCTGGTGCAACTTGAAGTAATTTACTCTTGTCCTTGTTACTTTGAAGAAGAAACCAACTCCCATCTTGCTACAGCCTCCTTTCAGGTGATGGTAGGGAGTGATATGGTTCTTCCCAAGTCTCCTCTCCTCCATGTTAAACACTCCCAGCTCCCTCATAAGACTTGTTACACAACAGCAAACACCTTCACTATTCTTATATCTGCTTCACAGACATGATAACTTACTGTATTCTAATGTAATAAAGTCTTCAATAAATTGAAGAACAATTCCTGCTACATAAACAGGCTGAATGAAATAGTGAAGATCTTCCCAATACCTGTTACTGTCCTGTGTGTTCCCAGCCTACCCAAAAGGTGTAGCTGACCTTTCCAGGAGCACAAGGGATATCCGTGTGCCCATGTTGCCATAGTGGCCATATCACCACAATGTGTGCCTGTAGCTGGAAGTAAGATTTTCAGGAGATGGAGATGATGACTGAAATGCCTTTGGTGGATTAGTCATCATCACTTTTCTTTCAAAGACCTGAGGGTCTGATAACAAAGGTGAGAAAGGAACATCTTTTACAAATGGAAAGCCAATTGTGGCATCAGCAGATCCTCAAACTGCAGCTGGCACAGAGGGAATGAAAATTTTGTCCTTTGTCAAGCCCCATGGCATTGAGTGCTGAGTTGTCCTGTGCTGCCTGTGTGTGACTCACATGGGAATTGTTCCCCTGCATCTGTCTGGAGCAGGCAGAGGGCTGCAGGAATTCACTGAACTGCCTCAGCTCCCACCAAAGCCCGCAGGAGCTGTGGCTGAGCTCAGCTCCTCCTGGGCTCAGAAAGGGGCAAAGCATCTCTCCTGCCAGCCCTATGCACTGAGATAGACTGGGCAGCCCCACATGGAAGAAAGGGTGCTCAGAGTGAGACAATTAATCTCCATGATTTAATGCAGGCTGGAGAAAACAACAAAAAAAGGAAGACACTTAAAACAGAGGACCGGAAATTGCTTATAGGCAGCACGGGAGCAATTCAGGAGCCAAAATGTAAGCACAGAGCATCATTTTCAATGCCTGAGGCCACCTGAGACATCCACACAGGAATGGCAGATCTGACACTTGATCTATGAAAGACCTGCTCCCTTCTGGAGCAGCAGCTGGGGGCCAGATGTGACACCCTAAGGCATCAAAAATGGCACTAGACACATATGTTCAGGCAGCTGAATCCTCTGCTTCCAGACTTCTGATGAATAAACCTCTTTTTCATTGTCTCAGACTCAAATCCCAGGTTCTTGAGGTGCTTTCCCTAGGGCTGAGCAGTGTGTGGTAGCAGCAAATTTCATTGGTTTAACTTGGATAGAGTTGTTACAGCCCTTTGTTATGTATTTTAAAAATTTCTTTTAGGCTACAAAATCATGGAGCAGTTTTTGCTTTCATAGGCTCTGCACATAATTCAGGTGAGACCAAAGGTTTTTGCTCACCACAAGATGCTGATATGCTTTCTCCAATATACTTTGAATGCCTATTCTATCACAGCTCCCCATTAGGAACCTGTTGTCAAATAGCTAGATTTATCCTGAATGATAGTAGAGAAAATAACCCTGCTGTACTTGTTGTCTCAGACAGTTAAATGGAAGCTTAGAACTCGTAGGAATATTCTGTTTTTGAATTGAACTGCACAGATCTTCATATCCCTTTGCATTTTTTTCCAGGATATTTGGTGAGGAAGGGATTTGGCAACTGCTTACATCATGTTGAGGGTAAAGAAGAGGATGAACTGAACTATTTGTATGTGTCAGCCTGATGTGTGAGGAGGGAAACATTGCTCCTGTTCAGATTATGTAGTACCTTTTTATGGAAAAATTTCAAAGAATCCACCAGAAAAGGAAAGTTTTCTAAGAAGGGCATATTTTTACTGCATACCTCTGAATGTGGAGATTTTGGCTGTCTTCCAATGTGATTGCACAGTGTTGACAGTTTCTGAAAATAATACAGGTTTTCGGGGTGAGACAGGGACTAAAATATGCATGTGTTTCCTAGGCTGATACATTAATATATAAGTAGACAGTTAGAAAGTTATACTGTTAACTTTTTAAACTCTTGCTGGTCACTTCTTTAATGATAACCTGAAGAAAAGCTGAAATGGGGATGAAACTTGTAACATGGTGTTGGCTGTTATACCAGGCTTTGTCCTTGTCTCAGCATTTAGAGGGTAGGTCAGGAAGATGAACTGGGACTGGAGAAGCAAGAAGGGAACAGGGATGGGAGAAGAATTTGAGAAAAACTTTTGAGGTTCAAAGGACAGGTATCAGCTTCCTGCCTGTCACAGATGTGCAGAGATGGGTTCATTTGCCATACAAGGCTGTATTGCATTGCAGGAAAAGACTAATTAAGAGTCATGAGTTTTGGAATCTAATTTTTAGTGAGTGAACAACAGTCAGAGGGTATGAGAAACACAAAATATTTACAGTGCTCTTGCTGTCCACTTTTCCCTGCACTGACTTTCTGATGAGCACAGTCTGACTTGTGGGTCACACATGGGGTTCAATCTCAAGGTTGCTGCATGTGAAATCCCTTTTATAGCTGCTAATACCTGCTTTAGAGAGAGTAGCAGACAATTGATAGTGAGCAACATTTAATACATTCTCAAAAGTATTTCCAAGCAGTAATTGGAAAGCTTTGTGTTAACTTACTGAACATATGATAATAGAAAGCAGTAAATGTATTGACATCCTTTCAAAATTATTTTATGCTGCTATATTCTTTAGTATGTATTCCCACCTGAGTTGAGGTTGTTCACATATCTCACTAGCTTTCTCCAGAGTCTAAGGAAAACAAAATCTAGATGCTCCAAGCTTCCTCAAGGAAGTCACAGTTTGGGAGCCTTTGTATCCAGCTGCAGTTGCAGTGAACCCACAGCTGATGACCCCCTTGGTTTTGAGTGAAACAGGGAATGTGAAATTTAACATGAAGTTGGCACTCAGACACAGCCCTCACATGCCCAGCTGCTTTGCTACTCAGGCCCTGAACTGAACTGCTTTCAACTCCTATTTATAACCATTTCTCTGAATCCTTTGAGGGGCCAGCTCTCAAGGCAGGCAATGTGTGGTTTCTTGCCCTCACTGAGCACTGAGAATTTCAGCACAAGTTCCCTCTAGACCAAACTCCTACCTCTGGGCTCTGTAGGTCTGATGAAGACAAGTTGCAGTTTCATGACTCCTTTAAATAAAACTCAGTGCAGGCAGCTGCTGAAAGGTGCAGTTTTGTCTTTTGCTTTCTCCAAATATGAATTCCTGCTGCCTCCTTTGGGCCCATATTCATGCAAACCCCAATGAGGGTTGAAAATTGCCTTGCTTCCCCAACTGACTTTAGGGAACTCATCCATCTCATCACTTGCATGGGTGGATGATGGTCCTGGCTCTATGGCAGGAGTCAGCAGGAGGGAGATGAGAGGGGAAGGAAGGAAGGAAGGAAGGAAGGAAGGAAGGAAGGAAGGAAGGACCATGACACACTGATCCTGTGCACTTGCTGACCCTGTGTCTGGTACAGCCCTGCCAACATTTTGCACTCAAAATAGGGAGGGTGGAAATATTCAGGCCACTCAATTCTGTGGTGTGTTCAACCTCACATCTTCATTTCATCCGTCCTGGTGCCATTCCAGCCCCTGTTGGTGGCTACAGAACACAAGTGGTCTGGCTGGAATCACCTGTTCAGGGATGGCATTGGAAACTGGAGGCTAAACTGAGAAAAGTTGCCACTTACCCTCTAAGCTCCCACATTCCCCCATTATCTGTAGGGCTATTTTGAGGTTACTGAAAATCTGGGCTACCCTGCAGAACAGCCATGATACTTTTACAGCTTCTCACTTACTGAAATTTTTCTTTTTACCAGACCTATTAGTAGGCTGGAGCTTCAGTGGTTTTAATTGCTTGACCTTTTGGCACATTATCTGTAGATGTAATCTTTACAATCACACAGAAAGGCAATTTCAGCTCTGTGAACATTCTGAATACTCTGCTTTATTCTCTCTTCATTAAGATTTGACGTCCTCCTGATTGATCCCCATATAACCAAAAGAATATGAAACTCATTATAACTGAAAAGTTTTAGGTGTGGGCTGCTGAAAAAGTTTCTTTTTTGCTGCTATTGTTTCTTTAGTGATGCCTTGTGTACACTGCCTATCTAAGGGGATGTTCTGTCTGCAAACTGTCTTGTTAACAGCAGATCTATTAATAGCAGATCTAACAAGCACAGAGAGGGCTGGTTCAGGGCACATGTCACTTTGGGATCAGCCATTGTGCAGAGTGGTGCAAACTGGCTTTCCTCCTAAGATGATGAGTTCCCTAACAGTAGCCAGGAGTGCCATTGTCACACAATCCGTCAACTGCCTTCCATCCCTCTTAGCTGAACCCAGGAATTAAGCAACTGTGGTTAAAAAGCAATAAAATTAAGAGTTGTAATGGGGAGACATTGACAAAAGGGTTACAATGGGCTGGTCATATATCTTTTAACTAGCTAAATATAACCATAGGTTTCCATAAGTTCAAAGAGTGGTGGCCTGGAGACGAATACAACTTTTCCAACTGAGTTCTGGGCTAGGAGCCAGAAGTTTGTTAAAACACCTTAGAACATGCTTATTCCCTCTTAGAACATTTTTTGGTACTTGCTCTATTAGTATGGATTTTATTTCCCCACCAAACGAGTTCTCTGCCTTTGAACCATAAACAATAATGGCACATCTGTCTCTAGGCTGCTGTACTTTGAAAACCAATGCTAAGGACACAGAGGGGTAGATTTTCAAAGCGTTGCGTGGGAGTTTGTACCAGGAGTCTAGCCAAATATTTTTCACTCATACTCATCCCTGAGCCTAACCTTTCCTCACTCGTTAGAATGGCTCTGTTTGCTCTGCCCACACTGGGACATTTCAGACAGCTTTTACCTCCAGGGACAGAGCTTCAGCTGGTCAGAAAAGCCTATAAACAGGGTTTTACTAATGACATTTTAAATCTAGTAGTGGATCTTCCCTCTGATCTTTTTTATTTTATTTTTTTGGCTTTGTGTTTGTATGTGATTCTCAGTTTCTGCTGAATTATTTACCATTAGGCCACAATGCAACTAAAAATCCCTGACAACACTGAGACAGGTGGTGTGAAGTGTTTGCTGCCTAAAAGAGATTGCAGCTCAAAACTGCATCAATGCTCACTGTGCCCACCTGTTTTCTGTGCTGGGGAGTTTGATGGCAACCTCCTGGGAACCAGACAATTTTGTGCTGCCTTTGTAAGGCCACTGTGATAAAGCAGCAGAAAAAGCAATGAATTAAAAAGGCCTCCTTGCATCCTTCTTTGCATGTATAAACCAGCTTTGCTCAGTCCTGCATTCCTTAGAGCAAGTGATCTAGCTCTGAGGATGCTTCCCCACTGGCTGAGAAGGTAAAAGCATAACACTGCAAAAGCATAGGGAGCCATTACATAGGGACATGGGCAGCTTTCAGTTGTAAAAATGGGCCAAGCTGCTGGGAATGACTTTGTCTTTTAGGTTTTCTTATTCCTTTTTATTAATTATCTGTGCTAAGAGGAATGTATACTTTAATAGATTTTTGTCATATTCCAAGTGGTTTGGCTTACCATTCAGTAAAAACATACTGGTCAGTACTGCTCTCTACTTTGGAAGGACTTTACACTGTGGTGGAAATTTGCCCCATTAACAATTGTCACACAGTGTTTCTTTTCAGATGCAGCACATGGATATTTGCTATATCACAACAAACTGCCCTTCTAGTTACTACTGTTCCAAGCCTTATTTGATTTTGATGCACTACTTGCCATGGGGGTGTTATCATTTTTCACAGTTGAGAATCTCCTTTGATGAAATCAGCTCAAAGTTCTATCTCTGGGTGGTTTCCCAGGAAAAACCTTTTGGCTACTAGCAATCTTCCATTTAGAAATGTTTGCCGGTTGAATCAATTAGTGTCCTTGGAAACTTCTTGTCTTTAAAGATACCATCATTCCAGGGTTTTCACTGCTGGATCTCAGGCATCTTTCTGTGTTATCAAAGGTTGAGGCCAATAGAAACCACTTATTGAAATCTTGTTCCATTTTCACAGAGGCACTGTAGTGCAAGGAAAGAAAAAACTTGCAGATCAACAAGCCAGTCAGGGTGGAAATGACTGAATCCTTGAAAGGTGTTTTCATGCCAAAGGAAAGTTCTGGATTTACAAACTGAATGGCACGACAGAGGTGTGACTTGGTAAAGGTGGATCAAGCTTCTGAAAACCTTCTACTGAGGAAACAAATGCTTTTGTGAATAGTGTTTGGCATGAATAAAAAAATTGAAATCCAAACACTTGCAAAGTTCACTCACGAGCTCCTAGTTCCTGGACAGGAAAGGATGTGATTGCTTTGATTGCTGTATACACTCACACAACCTGCATTTGCCTCCTTGGGATCAGAGAAGCAATTCTGTCCCATTTCAATCTTTGTGTTACACCCCCTTGTGCTCAGAGGTTTTCACTGATGTGTCCCACATGTGTGGTAGATGACCTAAGATGGTTTTAGAATTGTTCCAGTCATTTAGTATCAAACCTTTCTGAATAGGTCCCCTACTTTTTTGAGTAATAGACACATCTATCATAAAAATGTAAAAATGGATAATTAGCAGACCTTCAAATGCATGAAACCCTCAATTCTTTGATCAGAGAACTCATTATATCTCCCTGTTATTAAATAAGTTCCATAACAATATTTTAATATGATTAAAGATGCTGCGCCTCATTTCTTAAGAACTCAGGAAATTAATCTGGGCAGGACATTAATGTAGTGGGGAAGGAAGGCATGTGAATCTTTTTTTTATTATTATTATTAGTTTCTTTCTTTGCTACTGGTTGTATCAGTGCCTTATCAGTTAAGTGCAGGAGCTTAACAATGGGTTCTCTCAGCAAAGCCTTCTCTTTTTGCTGGGTGAGGTTCAAGAACAAACACATTGTCGTGAGCTTTTAAAAGCTTGATTTCAATTACATGGTAGTAGGGCAAAGCTCTCAAACACACAAAACTTTGACTTTGTAAAGATTGTGACCTCCCAGGTACACGTGCTTTAAGGAGAAAAAATGTACTTGACATGTCCCACTGCTGTTTCCACGCACCAGGAGCTGTGTGTATCGGGAAGAGGGGAGGGCAGGAGGGAGGTGTTCAACGTGGGATGGAGGGAAATCATTCCTCTGGGAAAGCAAAGCTCTTCTGTTTGACTAGAAAGAATTTAAAAGATAAATATATCCCTTATCGTGGAATGATAAACAACGAGGTCCAGGAAAGACTCTTTGAATAATTGAGTCTGATCTCCTGCTTTTTGCGAGACTATTTGACTTTGCATTCCTATTAACATCTTATAGAACTTTGTCTTTCTTCATGTTTGTTTCTGGCAGTGCCCACAATGTCACAGGCACTTTCTAGGCTTTCAGGAAGAGCTGGTGCTTTCAGCCTCTGGATGGACAGGCAGACAAACAGACAGAGGTCATGGCAGAGGAGCAACAAAAGGACTTTTCTGTGCAAACTGAGACCTGCTGTAGCTGGTATGGATTTCATAAAGCGGGTTCAAGGAGGTTGTTTTCCCTTATCCCACTTTAATCTTCAATTGCCTGGAAGTGGAGCCCATGCCTGTAACCACAGACACACAGTTCTGCAACATTCACACTGGGCTGCCTCTGTCCCCAGCCAGGCTGGAACTGGCAAAAAAAGGGGCATAAAACTAAATGTGGGAGACTGCAAAATGTGTATGCATGCCCAACAGGTTTTCCACCTGTAGGGGGATATTTTATAAGGCTATTTGGAGAGTTAAGATGTCCACAGACAGCCAACACTCTCTGGATTCCTACCCGTCCTTTGAAAATCCTCCCTCTATTCTATCCACCCTCAGTATCACAGAAACTGATAAAACCACACCAATGACACTGCCCATGGCACTATCAGTTCTTAAAAGGAAAAAAATATCCCCAAAATACAAAGCAGTGCAAGGCATTAAAATGTACTGTTTTTCTCAACACTGAAATTCAGTTTTCCTTCTCAATCCTTCTATAGGACTTTGCCTCTAAGTGTGTTGAAGGGAAATTAAATAACATTCCTAAACATAAAGCAAAATGTCTAATCCCCTGGCCTTTTGTAGCTTATCCTGTTCAATACATGAGCCACTCTGGAAGTTGTATCAGAGACATAAATGCAGCCTATGCTGTTTTGGATGTAAAAGTAAAGTGAAAGATGCCCACAAACCTAAATCAAACTGCTAGGAAACACAGCAAGGCTCAGATCAGCTGCAACAACACAGAAACCCATAGAATATTCCCAGAAAATGATGCAGGTTGATCCCTGATGGGTTTGCAGTTCTGGTTTCACATCCATGTGCTGGTGGTGCAAGGGTCAGAGTCCTGCCCACCCTCCCTGCTGTGCAGCCCCCTCTGGGGTGCTACTATAGCCCTTGAGTGGGTTGCTCGGCACCACATATTTTATGGGGTCAGTGGATGCCTGCACCATGATGGATGTCCCTCTTTCTGATTTTTTTCCTGCTTATAGCAGCCCTGAGATAACTTGTTATGGTGCATGACAGGGGAGTGGAAAGAGTTAAAAATCTTTCTCATTTTAATGCTAGGTCCACTATTTGTGTGAGCAGGAGCTCTCTATCAGGGCTGGGCTTTGTAATGTATTCCATCTATTGATAAGGAGGCAAAATAACATTTCTAAATTGTTCTGGGTGTTTGCAGAATGCCAAGGCACTCCAGTGGCCTTCCACACAGAGCCCTGCTGATGATAAATCATAAGAGATATCCTAGAAGTGCCTGTTTGCTTGTGGAAATATCTAAAATACTGGAAAGCTCACAGATTTCCCAAGGTAGGTGAAGAGGCCATTCAGCAAATTTTCCCTCTACTTGAAAAGCAGTTTTCAAGCCATTTAAATCCTAAGTGCCTAATGAAAATACAGCGTAGTCCCCACGGCGTCCTGCAGCGATACGCTCCAGTCGCAGGCTCGTGCAGCCTGAGAGCAAATAACCTCCATCTATTCCCTTGCACTTGGTGATTCCAGTCTGCAGCACATTCTGTTTGAACCATATGCCTATAAATGCCTTCAAAGGAGGGCAGGAGCCTGCCCACTGAGGAATAAATGCGGGAACAGAACCTCCTGTGCAAATATTAGTGTTCAGCATCTAGTGTAGCCCCAGCAAATATGTTCCCAACACATGTACAATTCAAATGAAAAGGTTATGTGCAGTACATGGACGTGTACTGACATGGCCCATGTGTTTCATGTGGAAGCACATTCACTGTCCTAAAGTAAATGTTGTCATCAAAAAGCCACCTCATTTTCCTAATATTATTATTGTGAAGGACTGACGGAAAAAAAAAAAAATCAGATTTATCTGGGAAATGAAAAAAGTTTCACCTAATTCTTGTGGAGGTTATTCCAAAATGTTTTCCTAAGTTTCTATGCTAAGAGGCAGCTATGTCAATAAATTACTTGGAAGCATGAGCCTCCCTGCAAGGAGTCAACATTGTGGTTTGAATGTTCCTGCACAAGAGAAAATTGGAAATGCTGCAAAAGGTATCTATAAGATAACCTATCAATAAAGAAACCCTTTGCTAAGCCACATTGCAGGCTTGCTTAAAGCTCTGAAGATTAAAGGTTCTATCCCTTCTAAAATGCTTAAACAGAAATCTATCTTCCAGTGATGTTAGTGGCAAATTAGTCATTATTTCCAGTAGTCCTAGAATGCCACTATTACCCTTCCCTACCTTTTTCTTCATCACACTATAGCTGTGTTCAGTATTCAAATGCTGAGACCTTTTAAATTATATTTATTTATCTCTTTTAAATTATATTTAATGTATCACTGGCAAAGCAGCCACCACTGTGTGCAGCACTGGGAGGCTGAATAAAAGGCAGCAGTGATCCTGTGAGACTGCAGCATGCTGTCTGTTTACATATGAAAGCAGGTTCAATATGCACCACATTGTGGCAGCCCCATGATGCCTCTCTTCGTCGCTTGTTAGTCCAAGAGCCGCCTTACTTTCTCAGAGCTACTCCTTATGCATATGCATAACTCCTCATAATAATGCCATAAGGCTGCTAATCTATTCTCCTTCAAACCCCTCCTCAAAACTCACTTTTTCTGTGGTGGCTGGAAAACATCTGACAATAGCCCAGCAGCTGGTGTGCTGCTACTTATTCTACTGAAGAAGATAAATACGCTGTTATCCCCACTGCTTTATTTCCCTCTTCGCTATATCCACCTGTTGTTTTCATCCCATGCTAAAATTGTGAGGTTTTTAGAGGAAAGACTGTTAGGATTTTTAATAAATACACACGTGTCACCTACCACAGCAGGGTTCTCAGAGTAGCTTCTCTCCTTACTACCACAATATGAATAATTACAGATATATTGTCTAAGCAATTTTATTCTCTTTCACTAATAAGACATCCCTTATTCCTTCCAAATACATTTGCAATACGTTTTCCTTCCTGCTACGTTTGCATCAGTATCTGCTCTGCCCATTGCAGAGCAGCCAAGAAGGCAGAAAATATCAACCTTTGGAAGGAAAGCAGGATATTGTCTTTGTATATGGTGAGGTACAGCGACAATTGCTGTAAAATCTGGGATCAGTGGCGCCTTCACAATCCCTTCTCCTCTTTCCTTGGGTCCAGCCTCACTCCCTCCCTCTGCCCTCATCTCTCCAAGCATTTCCTGCCTGGCTGCAAGGCAGGAGCTGCAAATGCCCTCCAAGGCAAAGCCTCTCCCTTCCCCAGCACTCAGATGAGTGGCACAGAAGCAGCTCCTCCAACACAAAGCCCGGTGTCTTTGCCAAAAGGCCCATGGCAAATTCAGTTTGAAGCAGCATCAAGGCCCACATTGTGTGCAATGGGTTATTCCAGTTTGGCACCCCGTGGCCTGGAGGAGACGTGGCTGGGCAGCCCCTCTGCTGCCAAGGTCCAACCTGCACACAGACCTGATTGCTCTTCAAGTCTTGTCAACCCCCATTAGATAATAATTTCTACCCTCCTGCAGAGTGGGTATTTATTTTAGGGACCATTTAAATGTTGACTTGTTTTTGAAATTTCTGTGTCATGGGGTTATAATGTAATGTTCACTCAGTTGTCCAATAAAGCAGGTGTTCCTGGTTCACCTCTTTGCAGAGGAGAGTTTGAAGCTTCCACTTCTGAGAGAAGACAGCAAATACAAGAAACAGCATGCTATTATTATATTTGTTAAAACTGAGTTATCTTTGGCCTATTTCATATTTCACATGACAATCTAAATGTACTCTTGTGCTTGAAAAAGCCAGAAGAGTGAAATGTCATTTTTATTTTCTCATTTCTGCAATTTATTTGTAAGATCTAAAATTTTCATTAGGCTACTAAAGCAAAAAATATGATATATATCTAGCACTTTTTGGGTAACAGCTGTTACAGCAACTAGTTATAATTAAGCCATTTGGAAATAAGTTCATTTGCTGTCTAAAGTGGACCATTGTCTTGTAGAAATTTTTGTGGAAATCAAACTATAAAATCTGTTTTAAAGTTGAAGATGTGGGTGCTTTTGCATTTATCCAATCTGGAATTTGAAACTGCACAGATTGTGTGACTTTTATGACTAGTCACAAAAGAGCAAAATAACCCAACAAAACCATTCAAACAATCCAAGAATAAATAGATATTTTTTAATCTGAAGGATGAATAGTCTTAAGAAAACTGCAACTGCACACTGAAAACATCAGCTGGATAACTTATAAATCACTTACTTATCATAGGATGACATCTATAAGATTGATGATACATTTAAAAAGTGTCCAAAGAAAAAAAGAAAAGCTCACTTTTTGCAGTCTTTTAGGCTGTTCCTAAGTAATTGAGAAAGCCTTTGGAGTGCTCTTTGGAGTGCCCCAACACATGCTGCAGTCAAAGTAGGTCCTTCCATTTAATTCACAAGGCATAGGAGCAAGGCTGTTGAGAAGCTCACTGAGACCTTAAAAACACAGACTAAACAAGGAAGATGGAGGCAAAATCAATGGATGGGACTTCCTGGACTATTCTGCGTGCCAGGAGCGAACCAGGATCACCTTCTGTGGATGTCACCTCAGTGCCTGATGTGCCAAGGTACCTGCTGCCCCCTGGGGCCCTCAGCTCAGAGTCCTTCAGGTGGTTTGTGTAGGAGTCTGCAGCTCCCATGGATGGCACTCAGAGTAGAGATGGATCCTTCAGCTCATCCCCATCTTCCAAGGGTTTCTCTGTGTGTTCCCTGCCTTTGCATCCAGCCAAGACAGCCATGAGGGAAGAAGGTATGGGTCAGTGCTTGGCAGTGCTGTTTGAATGGGCATTACCACTTTCTTTCCCCATTTTTATTTTTTGCAGTTTTCTCTACCTTGGCTTGCTTCCTGTGGTTCCTTAAATTCCTGTCTCTTTCCTGACCCCCATCCTACTGCTCCTCCTTGACTTGCCCTCTCTTGGTCTTTGTTTTTGTGTCCTCAAAATAAGACCACCTCCCAACTGCAGTGGCTGTGGCATGACCTAAGGGAGCCCACTGAGGTTTTTTCCCCCTCCCCACCCTTTCCTGTTGCTGGGAGGTGCTGCTCAGATGTGCTTGGGTGAGAAAGCTGACCACTCACATTTTAGTAAAGGGAAAGGGACTCAAAGTGACCTAGAAATGCTCTCTTGGATAATTTGCACTACACCCGTGCTTAATAGCCTGCAAAATAGGCAGAGTAGGTCTTACCCAGTGAAGAGGGAACTTGAATGATTATTATGGAGTCACTGGAACTATTAAATTCAAATGCAATGTGTTAATAGCCTTACCAAAAAGAATTTGTAGTAGATTTGTAAGTCAGCAAGGAAGAGCAGATATAAGGTTGTGTGCATGAGTGCAAATAGTTCTTATTAATCTCAGGGTTATTTATTTTGCACCAATAGGCACCAAGACAACCATTACCATTGAAAGGAAGCCCTGGCCTGAAATAGTTGGTGATCAAGGTAAAAGAGACAGCAGTTACCAAAGCAGAAAATAATGTTATCTGTTGTGTGATAATGACCTTTGGGTTCCTGGAGCTTCACACCAAGTCAAAAAGGGAGTGACATTCTGGTGGAGCTCACCAAGCCCAGGCTGGCCAAGGGACAGAAGGCTGTTGAGAGGTGAAGGTAGTAAAAAGCAATTTCTGTGGTGGCCTGTTCACTTCAGGGTGTGCATAAAAGGTCAGTAATGAATGGGTGGCTATGTGGAGGTGTGTGCCTCTGCTGGGTGCCATGCAAAGAGAATAATGTGCTTTGCAAAGGAGGTTATGGAGAACTTACAGAATAGTATTGGTGAGGCTGTTATGCCAGGGCCAGGCCAAGGTTCAGGACTGTTAGCAGTGGGACTGACAATTACTATTGCTTGGAGGAGAAATGGGGGATGGTAAGACCTCTGTATTACAAAGAATTTATAATACAGTGTCCTTTTCTGCAGTTTGCCAGAATCACTTTCAGGACATCCACTTCAAAAGAGTAGTTTGTCTGTGTTTAATTTATACATGGGGCCACTTGCACAGCTATGCAGTGATGTTAGGTAGCACAATGTCATATTGTATGCAAACGCTTGTGTCTTTAGAAATACAAAGGGAATTCTATGGATTAAAATCCAGCAAGCAACAAGTTATTCAATTAATCAGCAGCACTTCTAGAAAGCCCCATGCTGAAACTAGAGGCATGTAAACCCTACCTTGTACTCAGATGCTGTTGAAATCATTTACTTTGTCTTTTTTTTTTGAAAGAAAAGAGAGAAAAAGCAAAACAAAATAATCTTGTGCCAGTAAAAAAAAAAAGCTTTCTGTCAGCTGTGGCACGTTTAAACACCCTAAATATTTCATCAGACACTGCACTTAGTTCAGTGTTTTAAATAAGATTTAATAAATAGGTGCATGTTCAGACTTGTACAGTCCTACTTTTGTCTGTAGTTGGCAATGTGCTGCTGTATGTGTTTGACTGCACAGTTAAGAATTTTAATTACTTACCTGTTCCATACAGACACTCATTCTCTTTTAACTGTTTATTAAAAAATAAAACTGAGCCATTGTGCAAGAAATATTCCACACACTGTACAGCTGCACTGTTGTCAAGAGTAGGACCCTATTTTCTGAATGTACCCCCACATTTCCCTCATCTCCTACTCCCAAAGTCCACTCTCTGGAATTCCCACAGACCTGTGATGTTCTTGTAACTAAGTCCTTTCCTTTGAATGTCTTTGCTGTTAACTTTACAGAGATGTCTGAGATTCTGCCATCTGCACACCCAAATGGATGGCACAATCAGTGTCTGTCTTATTGTTAGGAAAACACAGCTGGAGCTGATGGTCCTGTTTTTGTTTGTTTGTTTTGTTTCCAGCTTCTAGACCCATTTGGTAAAATAAATATTGAGGAGAAATGAACAAACTCATCAAAATTTGAGTTGAGCCAACAATAAGTTGCGTTATCTTTTTCTGATGAGCTCCCTTAGCAATGACATCCAAAATAAACCATGTAAGGATGAAAATTTTCCTTCATTTTAAGTTGGTGGTCAGTGAATAAGGCACAGTTGGAGCTTCACACCTCAAGAGGTTCACTCTCTGCTATAGAAGCAGCCTGGTTTAAACTAGATGCTTGATTTTTGATACCTCAAATTATGTCATTATGAATGTCGTTCTAAGGGTACATTGGCTAAGATGGCTGTAGACAGCTACCATTCTTTATGTCACCACTCCAAACTGACCAGTCTTGAGGCAGCTCTGAAATCTGCACAATATGGGGCATGTTTGGAGTCAATATATTTTGCAATTTAGTAACAGAAGGGTGAAGCAGAGAGTAGGAAGGCTTCTGGCCTTTTTCATGAAGATACTGTCAGACAGCCAGAAACTGTGGCTGTCATAAAAAAGGGATGTTTGTAAATGCTGTTTATAGGTAAGTATACAGATAAGCATTTGTTTTCCAAATTACATCCTATTTGTTGTGTCATAGTTCAGAATGTGTCCTGAGTATAACAGCAAAGAAATAGCTTAAAGGTGATTGATTACATAATTTCATTTCTAAAACCTGGGTGCAAATGAAGTAGATGTATGGATTTGAGCCAAAAATCTTACAGGTGATCTGCTAAATGTGTCTTTTGATAGGAATGTACTCCCTGTTGGATTTCTGGGTACATCAAAAGCATTGGAGTGAATCTGTAAAGACTGAAGTCTGGCATTTTCAGAAAGACCTTAGTTCCTCTAACATCCAGAATATTCATCTATGGGTATTCTGATGAAATGTCCTTTGGTTAGATGAGGTAATGGCCCAGAGCTTGTACTGTTGTATATCTGAACATCTCTTCTGGGCTTGTTGCTCTTTGACTTGAGTGTCACAATGGTGTTTTCACAACAGTGTCTGGCTCTGTACCTGTGAGCAGGTGTGATGACAAGCACATTTGGGCCATGGTAGGTAGCTGAGGAGTGGTATCAAGGTGTAGCAAAGTTGTATGAGCTCAATCTCCTGCTCAGGCTCACAGACCTCAGCTCAGAGCAGAGCTTTAGAGTTGGGGTGTTGTGCAGCCTCCAAACAACCGCTTTGCCAGGGCCGCCTTGGGGGACTCCATCACTGTGAGCAGCATGGGAATGGGCTTAGGTGGTAACTCACAGAGTTAATGTGTGAGTGGATCCCACCTTGTCTGGATATTTCATTTTGGTTTGCAGATTTTGTGAAAGTACCAAATGCATTATTTGCCATTTGAGTGGACTTCAAATTTGCCTGGGGATGCTGCCCCCCGGAATTAAATTTAGTCTGTCTGGAATTGCAGTCTACTTACATAAGTGTTCACTTACACATGGAATGCTGCAGACAACTGTCTATAAAATGTCAATATCCACGTTTTTTTGATGCTACAACCTTTGTCAGTTTTGGAGGGCAGTAGACCAGCAGAAGAACATCCTGTTTTGTTTTCAAAGGATTTCTTCTGGTTCTTGTAATTTCCTACTGAAAATGAGAGGCTGCTTTGCTGAAAGGGAGAGTGGGAGGAAATGTCCTTATTTGAATCCTTTGTTGTTTCTTTCCTTTGAGTGTTTTCTCCTCCTTCCTCTAGTTTTTCTCACATTTACTGCCTACCTTTACACTTGTTCACTTGTCAGAGAAAAATGTTGATCTCCTGTTGGCCCATTAGCTATCTTTTTGCTTGATTTGCCAGACTACTTCAATATGCTTTAGCACAATTGGGAAAGACAGGCTTTTTTTGATTAAAAAATTTGTATTATGTTTTTCATTCTGAAGCTTTTACAGCAGAAATACTGCAAGTACTTCAATTCACAAATAGAAAATGTTACCATTGCTCCTAGACTCCAGGAAGCTGACATTTGTGCTTTACTTTCTGCTCTATCTTCTTTTATTTATAGAAGAAGAACAGAGGGAGCAGGGCAAAATCCTTCAGGAGAAAGAAGAAATCTCTTACTGATGGTTTTTCTGGAGTGAGCACAGGCACTGGGAGCATCCTTGCCCCTTCCTTTGTCCTCCATCAGTTTGAATGCAGCAGATGGTCACATCAAGCCATGCTGGAACAGCATTATGAGGTGGTTTAAAGTAGAAGTATCAGGAAAGCTATGAATTCATTTAGTTAGTTTCAAAGGTGGTCTGATGAAGAGAAGTATTTATCATGAATGAGATGGAGAGAACGGATTATGGAAAGAAAGAGCCTCAATTTAATTGTTTTTTTTCATGAGAACTGTGAGAGCTTGTCATCATTAAAAAAATCTATTTTACCTAATTGGGCATAAGACTTAAAACAAAGAAGGAAAGAAAAAAGTATTTTTGTGATACTTTTTCTAGCATCTCCTTGCAGTCTGGAGACAGCATGTGAGCATTGCTCAAAAAACCCCCCTAGATTTCAATATCTTTATCTGCCTACAAATTAGGTATCTGAGCTGGATTATTTGGCTCCCTCATTGGTTAAAGGCAAGGCACAGGTGACATTCACTTTTCTTGGCTACTTCAAGTAAAGGCTTAATTGCCCTTTAGGGATGTTTCCTTTTCCTTGGCTATAAAAGACAGCTAAAGAGTTGTTTTGCACAATACCTTGCAGCCTTGAGGGAAATTCCTGCGGGTGGCCTTTGTCCACTCTATCTCCCAGCTCAGGTATTTAACACAAGTAATACACAGAAGAATCCCTACCATGTGTCCAGACTAAATGTACCAAGTACATGTGACATAAACTGCATGTTAGAGGTATGTTACTTTACTGGCCAATGTGACTTCACACCTGAAAACTAATACTTAAAATAGATTTTCTTCCTTTGCTCACAGTTTTATTGATATGACTGGATATTTATTGATACTGATATTACCTGCAACAAAAATTCAGGGGGCAAATGTTAAAAAAGTGAAACAAGATGGGTCATGTTGCCAGATATCCTACATGATAATTTTGCTGTATAAAAGTCCTTTTGACAGTGTTTTGGTATAGTACTACCTTGGATGAAGTGACCAAAGAATCATAGAATGGCTTGGGGTGGGAAAGACCTTAAAAATCATCTAGTTTCAATCCCCCTGCCCATGGCAGGAACAACTCCCACCAGATCAGGACCTGGGTAACAAGAATGGGAATATTACATGATACCACTACACTTTTTAAGCAATCCTTCAAAACATTTTGCCTCTTTCACTTAATATTGATGTACTGCTCCTACATATGCTTCTCTAACTGAAAGTGCTATCCAAATGCTAATTATTCTTCTTCCCTGACTTTGGAAAGTAGACTTTCCTCAAACAGTCCATTGGGGAGTGATTATTGTAAATGTGCTTTATAATCCTGGACCACTCACAGTAGAAAAATGAAATCAAGTTTAAGTCTAATTCATTCTTCTCAATTTCTTTTTTTTCTTGTGAAGGAGATGAAGGATAAATATCATAGCTGGGCCACCTTTCTTATCTGATCTGTCTCTTCCTTCTCTCATCAGGCTAAGTTAGAACTGTGCTAACATGCAGTGAATTTTACTTTGATTTTTTAATCTGTGGCTTCTATAACTCCTTTGTTTTGCAGTATGGCATTATACAGCCTCTCAACATGCAGCAATCAGTGATTTCAGAGGTTGGATCTACAGGGTGCTTCTGTGGGGCATAAGAATGGCTGTGGATCCACATCCTGAAGAGAATGTACCTCATGAAGGGATCTTCCTTCTCTAAGTTAACACTGCCCAATTCCATCTCTGTGAATGTCTATCTCTTCAGTTATCAAAACAAGAATATGTTCCCAAATGAATAAGAAAAATGGCTTATTTAAAGATGTTGAAAAACTTGTCTTACATTCTTCTTGTCAAATTCAATCCAACTTTACCATTGGTTGCAGATCTCTCTAAATTGTGTGGATATCCATAGTTGTATCAACCTTAAAACCTCTTTCTAGTTCACCTCTCCCCTCCCAATATCTTCAATATCTTCCTCCAGTGAGGGACAGAGGTACCCCAGTCACCAGACCAGTTTGCAGCTCTCCACTCTGACATAAGCTACTCAACAGACTCTATCCCTAATCATTATATTTCAGTGGAAATATTTTTCTGTGAGCTTTCCATCTTGTTGGTAGAAGGTGACTTCAGTAAAGCATTTGGAGATTGCTTTATAGTGAACTTTCAAACAAAAATTGGTCTATCTCTGATGAATGAATATGTGACTTGAAATGCTGATGCTCAGGTTTTATTTTCAACTTTAGTTGTGATACCATCTGCTTTAAGAGGCCTAGCATTGAGGTGTCAGAGATATTTCTTCAGTTTGCTTTTCCCTTCCAGGACAATAAAGGGCACTTTCAAGTTAAACTCATCACGAGACTATGTGAAAATGAGAGTGTCTGATGTCTGTTGTAGGTGAGTTGACCAAAGAGATTGTGAGGCTTCAAATTTATCTTTTTGTTCTGAAAGAGCAGAAGTCAGATCTGGCAATTAGAGTGAATTATGGTTCCGTTCCCAAACCGTCTTTTCACCAGATACACAAAACCCCCCAATGTTTATGTTTGCCACTGCTGTTTGGTGGAGACGAATGTTTCTTTAGTCTTTGTTTGCTTATGGGAAGCTTAAGGCTTATGCAAAGATTGGCACCTAAGTATAAAATAGTTTTCTGCACAGCAATAGCTCAAGGTTTTGAAGAGAGGTCAGCTTTTAGGCTTTACTTTAATTGTTGCTCTTGTAATCCCAAGATGCTGAATGTTTTTTTTAATGCAGACATGGGCTGAGTAGACAAAACTTATAAAACCCCCAGCTAAGCACGGTGCTAAGCTTCTGAATGTTTTCACAAGGCACCTCGGGGAATGTGGAGTTACAGTCGCTTTTAGCTTCTTCATTTTGTGAAAATTTGGTATTGTAAAACCCTTCTCCTGCTATTGAGGCTGAGGAACTCATTGTTGGGAATTAGTGTGACAATGCACCAGGGTTACTCTTGGGATCCTAAAAAGCAGTATCTGTTCTAAAGGAAACTCACAGCAGAGTTCCTTGAACTACCCAGAGGAATGCAGGTTTGAAATGTTGGCTCTGAAGGCACCAAGAACAATTAGATTAAAGTTCTAGTTAATGCTAAATCTTGGCTAATTGGTTTCTTGTTTTCCAATCTGCCTTTCTTTCTGAAACAAATGCCAATGATACAGAGTCCTTCCTTCTTTTCTATTGTCTCTGTTAGAAATGTAGAACTTTGTTCTAAGCTTTACTGAAACTGGACCTTCACCCTTTAGAAAAAATGCTGACAAAATCATGACAATACATTCATTTAAATGCAATTGTCAGTGTACAGTTGGCTTGTTAAAAGCAGATCTTTGATAGCCATCTCGACACTTACATTCTCCCTCTCTCTGTGGACTCAAATTTCTTCAGTTGTGGCTGAATTCAGCTGAAAAGTTGGTTACCAGCATGGCTGCATTCTCCATTAACATCACTTTGCTGCAGATCTCAGCACAAAGCATTCTGCACACTCCACTGCTCCATTACAACATTGAATCAAACCAATTTTTTTTTCCTAGTAAACTTTATTCCAGATTGATAACATCACCTCTCTTCTGAAACTCTGGCCACCATTTTGATTTGGGCTAGACTTTACCTGTTGTCATTTAGTTTTTGGGTTTTTTTTTGTTTTCCAAAGAAACCACAAATACTCACACTTTAAGCAGCAACTTAATGTATGAGGTCCTTATCTAGTTTTTGACTACAGGAAAGTCTCAGAAAAGCTGACCATTATATCTGTCCTTCATTTTCAACTTCTCTGCATTTTGGGAATTAGATCGTGCTCTTGTTTGACTGAAGAGAATAAAAAGCTTTCTCAGCTCCCTGCTCTGAGGTTTGGGTTTGGTCCTGATCTCAGCTACAGAAATCATGGATTAAATATCTCAGGAGAAGGCCTCTGCCTTTATTCTCTGGCCAAGGCTGCTGTCAAGAGATGTAAGAATTAAACCAAGTTCTTTCTTCAAGGGGAACAGTAACTTCTGTCTGCAAATGAACCTTCAGATACAGGTGAGCTACAGGTTATTGCTGAGCCCCTCGGGTCTAACCCTGAACTGGCTGCACTATTTCTCTCTTTTAACTCCTGATATTTTATTCTGCTAATAAGGGTGAACTGTCTTAAATAAGGCAGTAGTATTGGTTTGGAAAGGAGTGGGATACAAGTGAATAAACCCACTGTACTCTTCTGTACTCTATCTGTTGCCCTGAGTGGTCTTATGGGTGAGTTTTCAGCAAAAAATAATGCACTAAACACCAGGTTATTACCTCAAAATGGGGATACAGGCAGCTGGACTTCCCTGAGTGTTTGGCTGCCTGACTTAGGCACTTATAGAGGGCTCTGCTTATAGAAAATAAGGCTCCTCCTGGATGCACACCCACGGCTTGGATCATCCAGTAGCCTTCTAACCTTTAAGGCTTTGTGCTCTTGAATCATCATATGACTTTTGGTGCAACCCAGGCAGGTATTTTCATGCCTGTATTGTCTTGCTGCTTCCAGGAAATGAAGATGTGTAGTTCCTGGCTATGGCACAGCCTCCATGAACACTCCAAGTGAACTCAAATATCTTTGCAAATGTGCAGATTCTCTGCAAATCTCACCACAACCTCAGGAACACAGTCAACATTTCCACCATATTTGCTATCCTACTCTTCAAACTAGTAGAAAATTAACAGATATGAGCTTAGAGAAGGGTATCTAGATCAGGTTTCTATTAAAAATTGCATATCTGAGACTGCCTAGAAGTAGCTCATCAGAGGGTTATGAATAATCTATGATACTTTTTACTGTTGGAGAGCCAGTGATAGCTGAATTAATCCACTCATATTTCTATATATACATAAAAAGCCT
This sequence comes from Urocynchramus pylzowi, assembly GCA_013397555.1. Classification (NCBI taxonomy): domain Eukaryota; kingdom Metazoa; phylum Chordata; class Aves; order Passeriformes; family Fringillidae; genus Urocynchramus; species Urocynchramus pylzowi. The sequence goes on from VZRH01001850.1 coordinate 275,115, forward strand.
TAGCTTCTTTTCAGCCTTTATTCTTGCTGCAGTGTAGCAGGTATTTGAGTAAAGTCAGTGATTTTTCTTCCTGTCTACTTTAGAAAACAATACTCGTAGGCTCTTTCTTTGACTTAAACACATTCATTCTTCCTAAAGCTTTTAAAAGAAGCAGAGCTTTCAAGATCAAAGATGTTAATACAACACCTGTACTAACATTATATTCAGTCGTTATTGACCATTCTTTGTGATATTGTTTTATGCAGGTGCCTTTTCAGTGTGCTCTTTAGAATGTGAGGGAATACAAAAAATAAGCATCTGTGTATCTTTTTATCACACTTTAAAAAGCAGAGCTTTTTGACTAATGGGGGGGAAAAAAAGCACATAAATATAATCACTTCCCTCCTCTGCTCCTTGTGATCTGGGGTTGCAGAGAATCTTCAGATGGTTGCTCACATGATCATGAAATCACTGTGTATTCTGTAGAATTCATGGATATGAGCCAGGAATGAATATTTACAGGTGGTGGCAAAGTGTGTCACTTGATAATCATTTTTTATTACCTCTTTTTAAAGAGTGGAAATTATCTTGCTGGGGTGCAGAAATAAATCCACATGTCTTAGATTACCTATCCAATTCAGCCTGGAGAATGTCTGGTGAATACTTACAGGGAGCAAGTAAGGGAGAACTTGTAGGCTTTAATTTACTCTTAAAAAGTACTTTGCAAACACTGACAAGTGTCATTCCAGAAAATAGAAGTGAGTTCTCCAGTGATCAGAAAACAAATTAAAGGGAAAATGGAGAGGGATAACATACAGTAATTGTTCCACACAGACAGGAATCAAACTATTGCTATTGGCAACTATGTTACATTTAGAGTCCTCTTGTCCTGCCATATTTCTGTTTTAACACTTACCAGATATGAACTGGGCATATTTAAAGACTCAAGAACAGAAATAGGTACACACATTAAAAAATGTCTGTACTGAAGTAAGGATAGCTGAACTCTATCACAATTACATACTTTTGGATCAAAACTTAAAGAACATTTTCTTGTGTAAATGAATATACATTTATTTGTTCCTCAAAAAAGAAACATTTATTTCTTTTCAGGACAGGATGTAAAGGTGGCTTTTTATGATTTTAATCTGAAGCAGTCAGTTGTAGAGCAATGTCTTTGAGTTTGAGTGGTAAATCTCTGTTTTTTTTCTTTTACAGTAATGTTGAGGAAAAGGGAGATAACAGAGTAATCCAGTCCCAGAATGAGAGCCCATATATTTGAGACCTAAATATTCATAATCATGTACTTGAAAGCAAACAGACTGCAGACCAGTTAGAGAAAACACTGATCAGAAACATTTGTGATGCAGCTTGCTTCTTGCTGATAGGCTCATGAGCAGGTAATTCACAAAGTGACATAAATGGAATCTATTTTGGCTTCTGTAAAAAAAATGTTTCTATTTTAATTATTTTAATATTTTTCTTTTTCTTTTTCCTTTTTCTTTCTTTTTTTCTGCTTGCAATGCAGCCCTATGTGAAGTTGTGACATTTCATGATAAATCTGTGTTAGCAGTAGCTGAAGTCCCTAAGAAACCCTAAGTGTAAGTGAAACCTGGTGCAGTCCCTGAAGTCAGTGATAACAGCCCTGGGGAACATAAGGAGATGGGAGTGGTGTTCCCACAGCATCAGACCTGGGGTTCTACTCCCATGCTGAGCACCTAAAACACTCAGATATTAGAGATGCATGAATTCTTCCAAAAGAGGGCAGAAGCAGCATTTACTGAGTCCCCTTGATGAATCTGTTCCTTTCACCCAGCTGCAGTCCTCTGTCTCCCAGTGTCTCAGAATATAAACCTCTGGCTCTGCAAAACAAACAGTAAGAACCAGCCAGGAATTCCCACAAACATTGCAACACATACAAAGCATTGTGGATTTTAGAATATATCAAAATCCTAAATGCTCTCTCCCTGACAGCAAACCCTGGTAGTGAAAGTACAGACTGCAAAATGGGTGGCATGACAAAGGTTATTTTCAGCCCCTAATATTCATTATGTTTTTCATTATGTTTTCAGTTTGAGCAGTTTAAAAAGACTTTAATAAAAGTCTGAGGAACTGTGTGAGCTTGTGTACAGTGCTTAGATAAAATAAAGACAGAGGAATAAAGCAGTGGTGGACAGAAAAGTATGATGTTATGTACCCACATGTAACTGATGTAAAATTTTTGGACATTCCAGGCTCAAGATCAGACCCAATGTGTCACCTTGGCCCAAGGCAGTAAAATCATTAAATAAAAGGCTGAGAAGGACCACAAGAGGTAATTTAGTCCAGCTCCCTGCCCTAAGGCAGGATCATGTCTACCTGCGTCATTCCTGACAGATGTATGTCCAACCTGCTCTAAAAAACCTGCACATGGTCATGTCTGCCAGGTACCCAGGCAGACTTTCTTGCATGTTTGGCAGTGCTGGGGTAGCCTGTCAAACCAACAAAGTCTCATTGAACTGACAGTTGAAGACAGTAAGGAAAAGAATTTATATATATATATATATACGTATATGTATATGTATATGTATATGTATATGTATATGTATATGTATATATGTCTTTATACTACAAGAGAAATTATATTTAATTTTACAATACTAGGAACTAGGAAATATTTAATTCTAGTCATTTGGATTCTTTTTAATAGACTGTCTTAGTAAAATATGCATTGTGGGATCTGCAGGCCATCAAAATTGGGCTGTGGCAAGAAAATATAGGCATCTAAGTACATGTATATGGAAGAATTTTGCAGGCAATATTAAAAATTTTCAGCCCAATTTGAAGACACTGCTGATATCTACATCTACATTTTTAGGATTATCTTGCAGTTGAGATATTGAGAGAACAGCACACCATGTTTCCCCAAAATGTCTGTTAAATAAACATAAACTTTCAAGATACAGATCAAAATATCTTTTCAAAATATTTCACCCAAAATGTGTAAGAACAGTGAGACTGCTCACCTTTGGTGGTGTTTTCATTTATTTAAAAAAAAAAAAAAAGAAAAAAAAAGTTTTTTTTTTATTACATTTTGTGAGCGTCCACTTCCAAAATGCCAGTTTCCCACAGCAAGATTTTAGTAAAAGTGCTTCTGGATCAATTTCAGGAGCCTGTTCTGAAAAAAAAAAAAAAGAATGGCAGCTTTTGCTGTCTCTCCATTCAGGGATTACCTGGTTTCTGATAGTGGCTGTGTGAATGGTCAATGGGTGGATCAATGGACAAATGAAAAAATATTTATGGTCAAGTCTGGTTGTGTTGTTCTTTCATTTTGGCAGTCCACTGTGGTTGTGAACCCTGCTCCAGAGCATGGCTCGTGGTGAAAGGGGTGTGAGAAGCAGAGTTTCTTCATGCATCCATGGAAAAAGTGAAGGGATAGGTATGGCTTGTAGCTATGAAGAAAGATGACATAAAACAGAAAAACATAGAAAAAAAAGGAAAATGGAATTAGATATATGAATCCCTAAGAAAACCTTTACTGTCCAGGCTCATGGTAAAATGGCATCCTATTAATATCTCCTGAACATTAAGGAAGTTACTCTTCTGGAAACAGCCAGCTGCTATGTTTTGTTCTGAATTCCAAGCTTTTCATCCTGTATCCTTGCATTCCTACTGTACATTTAATCTTATATGTATATGTGACAGGTTTGAAAGAAAATAGGTCAACAGTACTTAGGATAAGTAGTACTTTAATCAATTTTAACATAACTTCTGATGGATAGTGACTGAGGATAACATACTGCCTTCACTAATTCCATATAAAGTAGCAGGGACATAAAAAAATCATATTGTTTAAATTGCTTGGGGAACACAAATTATCTGTTTTATATTCCCATAGAAGCTATAATATTCCACAGGATACTGTGAAGGACATGCAATAATTTTAGTATCTACTGTGAGTGTTATTGATATACAATGTACATGTAAATTCACCCTCTTTCAGTTCTGTTTGGAGGGATCATTAATGTGTAATGGATCTGATGATACAATGGACCTTAACAATACCTTGTAACTGGACTTTTACTAATTTTATCCTTAATAGATTTTTACTTAAAAGAGATATCTGCTCATCTACAGCTTTCAAAAGGTGCCCATATGTGGCTGAGGGCAAAGCATGCAAAGTGCAGTTGTTGGAGATTCAATATTTCAAAATTTAAAATTAGTATCATTACACTGTTCGAAAAACAGAAGCTGCACATTGCTTTTTAATGCAGATCATCCCAAGAAAGACACAAGCAGTAAAAATTACCTGGATTTTTTTGCAGAAGTATCAACATTCCCTACAAGGGTATTAGAACCAAATCTCTAGCACATATCACTCAGAGTAGCTCCACTGATGTCTACAGAATGATGCCATTTTATATAGGCTTGAGTCACAGAATCATGGAATGGTTTGGGTTGGAAGGGTCCTTCAAAATCACCTGGTGCCAACCCCTCTGCCATGGACAGGGTTGACACCCCCTAGACCAGATTGCTCAGGGCCCCACCCAGCCTGGCCTTGAACACTTCCGGGGATGGGGCATCCACAACTTTTCTGGGTCACTTGTTGAAGGACTGACATGAAGGAAATGATGTCTTAACTATATATTTAGTCTTAGACCTTTCTTGGAAGAGTGAAACTAGCTGAAAAAGTAAGTATCATTCTCAAAATTATAGAAGAATATGAATAGTATTAAGCAATCAACAGAAAATTATGGACATGCAGGTGCTGGAAGAAAAGAATGAGTGCAGTTCTGGTAGTCCACAGAAGCAGAGGAAGATCAAGTTATAGTACAGATGAGCTTATAGCTCTCTACATGATTTAAAATAATTCACAAACTTGTACTTAAGTAGCACAGTCTTGTAATATTTGGATAAATCTATAGTGGCTAACAAAATGTATGAGATCTTACCTATTGATCCAAAGGCGGTATACCAGCTAATTCTTAAAAGAAGTGATAAACAAGAAACCTGACTCAAGCAGTGATCTCAAACCATAGTGGAGAAAAGAAAGACCTTTGGGAAAGGGAGTTAGAGAGAGCTGCTGTGAGATGTGGTAGGGGAAGTTCTCCTTTCCCTAACACTTTTCTTAAAATTCATTCCAGTCACTCCTCCCAGGGACTGGTTGTTTGAAGGGCTTTCCTTGTCCTCTTTTAGTGTGCCCTCAGAGGGATGCATGATTTGAGAGTCCCTCAGGCCACTCTGTCAGCAGCTCTAGCAGACAGCTGTTGCATTTTCCTTGTCTATTCCAGAAGCCACCCAAAGACATTTTGAATTGTCAGTTCAGTGTGGGATAGGAGGCAAAAGGAAGGTGAAATAGTACATGCAACACAGGGGATGTAAATGCTTTCATAAAACTCATACCTTTATTTAGTGGGTTCTTGAGTGAATTCCTTGATGTCATATCACCATGAAGCTGCCTTCATCCATTTCAGTCTGCGAGCAGACCTGATTCCCTCTAGGATCAGGATGCCTTAGGAAAGCAGGTAATCCCAGAGTTTCTATTGCATACCCCTCTGCCCCTGAAGCAGTAGAGTCCCACTGGACTAAATGCAACTGCAGAGGCTTGCAGGACCCAGAGGTGGAGCAGGGGTGTGATGGGCAGGGCATGGGGGAGCAGGGGTTTGCAGATGGGGGCAGAGGGGGGACTTCAGTGGAAACTGCTCACCAATTCTTCCACTTCTTTAATTGTAAGCACAGATTTGACCTAGACCAATCCTTCTGTTTTGAAAAACACTTTCCAAAATCACAGAAAGAGATGTTCTTTGCTGTGATGTGGTCACAGTTCTCAACATGGCCCAAGTCTGCACTGCAGGCAGAGGCATGTGGGACAGGGCTCTGCACAGAGGCACAGCACTGGCACAGCACTGGAGGCCCAGTCTGTCTCTGCACAAACCATTTAGGACAACAACTTCAGCATCAAATCCTCTGGCAGCAACAAAAGAGGCTTTTGCCATTCATTCACAGGCATAAGGGGGGAGGAAAAGCAGAGTTTTCCCGCCAGCACAGACAGCCCTCTAAGTAACTTCTGAACATTGAGGTAATGTAATGGTCTAATGAGATATTTTTAAAGAAATTGTGGTTTTATTATGAAATAACCATTTCATTTGTGGGTGAGGATGGCTGCTGCAGGATGGAACTTCTGTGACATTTTGCTGTGATGCTTTTCTCCCTCTTTGTTCCAAATAAGAGATATTGTACAGTGAGGCAATATATTATATGCAAATTTTCAAAACTTTTCATCCAGCTTTCTTTCAGCTGACTTTTTACAATTTAACAATGATATTTCTGTTCCCTTTTGTGCATAAGAATGATGTCTCACTTTCCAAATTAAAAGATGGAACTTTATGAGGTAGAGGTTGAATCATGATGTCTTAAAACCAAAGAGAATGATTCTGTAAAACTCACCTAATAGTTTAAAATTTGTGATCAGGGTCTGTTTCACAGAGCTCTTTAAATACCCATAAATAGTGAAAAAAATGTGTAGAAGTGCCCTACTGTAATTTCTGGCTTGTGTTCCTGTTAATAGATAGCTCTGCACAGCAACCTTCCAGAAGCAAAGTCTTTTTCTGGACCTGACTATCTTTCACTGGCTCTGTGCAATGGCTCATGTGCTTACAGTCAGACAGGTGCTTAAGCACTTCACTTAATCAGTGCCTCAGGCAATGAGGATGAAGAGAAATCTACTGCCCCAGAGGGACCAGTCTATTTTCTATGACAAAGGCAGAAAATTTCACTTAGACTGATGAGAAAAAAAAAAAAAACCCAAACACAACAACATAAATCCCGACATGTAGGGATCACTATAATCAGGATATCTTCAGAAAGTTTCCCTCTTTTGGCCTAGAAATGGCTATAAAAGGGTTGTGGAAGGACCTTTGACATACTGGCATTGGGGATGGACTACATGGGATGTCCATCCACATTCTGTGCTTGCACAGGACATCTGTGATGGGAATGCAGCAGCCTCATGCTGGACACTTCCAGGAGAACCTGTGCCTCCTGCCCTCCTTCCCTTAGCTGGACTTTTAAACTTTAAACTATTAATCAGTTTATAAAATGTGGAGCTCTTATCATTTGGCTTCTCACCCCTCATTTCCCTTTGTCAGGAGGGGACTGGCCTTTGACTTTACCTCTCTTTGAAGCTTCCTTCCAAGAACATAAGTGGATTTGGATGCATACCATCAATGGCTTATCTGAGGTGTGGTCCAGAGACAGCTTTAGGAAGAGTCTTTACACAGCAGTGTCCAGATGAGGTCCCTGCCCAGCACTGATGCTTTCCTTCACAACACCACCCATATCTTCTGTTCTAGAGTGTTCCCAGCAACCAGAAATCACAGAATTTTTTTCATCTGAAGCAGGATTTTTCACTAAATTCAGCCCAACAGAACCTCACACATCACTAATTCCCTGTGTATTACTAGCCAGTGCAAGGCCATGTTAGGTGTTTTGTCTATAAAACCATTTCATCATGTTTTCCATGTAAGGAATAGTGATGAGTGTGCATGATGGTCTGGAAATTATAAAGCTCTGTGAAACATATAGGCATTACTGATGCACAGGTAAGATGTATGGACAGATAAAAGCTACTTTGTTATCAAGATGTCCCTTTTAAAATGTTTTTGCTAGATTTAGGCTAGGCCAATCTAGAAATCTGCTGTTAAAAAATAACATTGCAAAAATTAATGAATGTTTGTAGTTGACTTGCAGTGACAACTCTCTTAGAGCTCAACTAATGTAGTTAATAAGAAGGTGATGAATTAGCCCATTTTAATTCAGTGGCATTATCTCAAAGATAACTTTGACTCCATTTCCTTTTATCCATTTGACCCATTAGAATTTTCTTTCATTGTCAGAGAACCATGTCTTTACATTTTATTTTAAAAACACTTTAGCAAGTGTTTTTTAAAATAAAATGAGGGAAAACTTTGGAATACTGTTTTATGCATAACTATTTATTTAGAAATAGTTCTTCGTCCTCTGAAAAGACCTCATTTATAAGCTATTCAAAGTAACTGTTGGAAATATATGAATTTATGTTTTTGTATTTTACTAACTTATGAAATGAAGTTTTTTGGTGTAAATGATAGTTTTGGCACAGAGCAGTGATACTGTATGTGTCCCACCACCCACCACCCCATCCTCGCCCCCATGCTGGTCTACAGACTTTGAGGCTGTTTTAGTTTAAGGTAAGCTAAGAACCTTTTCCCATTGATCTTTTTATTCCACATCCACAAAAGAAAATGCTAAGACGTTGCTACTGATTTTTTCCCCCCAATATGTGGTCATTATAAGCAAAAAGAAGCTCACACTTCTACTTTTTAATTGGGCATTTAGCAGGACAATGTTTGAAAGCAATTAATGGGAAAAACATTTTTGTCCTGTTTTATCAATTGGTCTCCAAGAAAAATGCTGTCCAAAGTAACTATTATGTGCAAGCCAGGAAACTGTTGTCCTTTTCAGTTTTTCCCATGTCACAATTTATTCATTTAATTCAGTTCCTCAAAATTACTGCAGTGCCAATTATCTCTCTCTGTGTAGAAAATGAGTTTGGCCTACTTCAGCTCCCTTCATTTTATGCCTGTTTTTGGCTATTCTTCAATGAGTGAGTAATGTGAAAAAAGGGAGGATCTTCAAAAATATGTGAAGTGTCTAGAGTGGCTTTTTGGTACCTGTGAAGAGGCCCCTTGAAGAAGCTTAAAGGACAATAGAATATTGCGGCTAGCAGTGGTTTATTTTGTCCACATGACTCATTTCACACGCACCCAGGCAACTGATGAATGGAGGATTAACACAAGTTTTCACCTTATTGAAATGAGTGATTCAAAGCAAACAAATAGGACTAACTAGTTTGGAATATGAAATTAAAGTTTCTCTGAGTCCTTTTGTTATGCATCACTTTCAAACTTAATTAGAAATATGATGGCTTTGGAATTACTTTTAACCAACTTTGTTAAATAACAGTAGTTTGATGTTTGTTATTGTCTCACAGTGCACTTGTCTGAAATCTAAAGACTCCCAGAGACTGTTCAAATGCATTATCAAAAAGTTTTAAAACAAAATGAAAAAATACCATGTATATACACATATATTCTCTCTTTTTGGGAGACATGTTTATAGACACACAACAAAAGAGCATTAGATGCATTTTCTATTGTTAGTTGCAATATATATATCTATAAATATTTATGGATGGGTAGGTGGCACTATAGAAAAAGTGCTTTAGATGCTATCTTCATGGTAACTTACACAACCCATTCAAGTCCTTCAGCTTTGTAATTACATTTGAGCCAGGATGGGGTTACCCATGCACACCATTCAACCCTAGGTGACTTTATATGGTTGCTAAGTTGCAGCACCCTGCAGTCACACAAGTCATAAGCTTCCAGTTTACAACTTCCCCTTGAGGAAGGTTAATTTAGCAACTTTACACGGTGTAGTCAATGTCCAGGGCATGCTTGTACTCTCAAACCAGAATGTCTCCCTTCCATTTCTTCTAAGGATGCAATAAATTGACATTAACACCCTTTCTGTGGAGCAGGTAGGCAAACACACCTTGCTGGGTATGGGTCAACAGGCAATGGGTCATGTACCCTTTTCCCTGTTTTTTTGGAATAATGCTCTACAGAGCCTCTGTAATGTGGAAGTTCCCTGAGTTGGCTTCTGTGGAACAGCTCCATTAAACCTTGCACACAGTTACACCAAAGCTTCAGGATGCAGCTGAATCACAAATGTTGTTATTATTCTCCAAGGTTATGAGCATGACACTCTCTAAGGAACTTCTGCAGAAGTTGCAGAAGAGTGAAGAGTGCACTTCAGAAGTGTACTGAATTAAATGCAAGAATTCTGGTTTAGTGAGTGGCAGTACAGGGGGAAAAAAAGAGTTCATTGTACCATGTAACTTGTGTCCAATGCTTTTTGAAGGTTGTACAAGTGTAAGGGAGAGAGTGACCAGAAGCCTAAGGTTTTTTTCCATTTCTCACACAATCAGCAATACTATGGGATAACTCTAGTGTGATGCACTTTTGTCATGGCATTGCTACTCTTGGATGCAAAGGGATGGCAAGGATGTGATTCAGCACAGAGGTACTGTGATCATGGGGTGACCAAAATAAGTTGGGATGTGGGATGACTTTTTAGCATTTCCACTGAGAATAGCAAACATTGGCCATATTCTGATTTGCATCCAAAGTTTTGTTGCTGGTTTTTGAGGGGGGTTTTGGTTTGGGTTGGCATCTGCTCATTGCTCAACAAGACAGGCAGGAGCTTTGACAAATTCAGCTGCCAAAGTTTAATGAGTGTCCATTGAACATATTCAGTCTTTAATTTTTCCTTGTCCAGAGTCTTTTACAGTCATTGATTGGAACATTTTCACAAATGTACAAGACTTTCCCATGAATCAATCTTTTTTGACAAATTTAAAGTCTCAATAGAGGCGTGGAAATGTGAAATCTTCTGAGAAAAATATCCACAGATATTTTCTTTTCAAAGGAAAAAAATAATTTATACACTTTTCTTCCCTCAGCCTTAAAAAGCAATGACATTCTTGTTGCTGCTGTTCAGGCTGATTTCAATCTGAGTCAGGCTTTTGATGTGGAAAACCTTTTCACATCTTGCATTATACTGAGTGACTGAGTTTGGGATCTGTACAGAAGCATGGAAAATGTTCAGCAAATATAATTGAAGTTTCCCAACAAGTACATTTCTACATTTCTGGGCAATTTTATGATTTTGAATTTAGCTTTTGTTAGAAGATTTTTAAATTTGCTTTTGTTGTAGGGCTCTATATACATATTTGAAATATTTAATGGAAACTATTCTGTAAACTTTTTCAGTTGGAAGAATGAAATTATTTTTGACCACATAGAAGAGATTAGCACATTTAAAATCTAACTGTATATGCATTGCACTGAATGATATTTCAATATAATGCCAAAGCAAGATAAGAATCAAAACAATCTTTCTGTCATCAAGACAAAAAAGTCAGATTAGTCATTGTGAAACTTTTCATTTTAGAGTTATTACCCTCAACACTTGTCTATCCCAGGAAAAATGTAGTTCCTTCAGAGAAAATTTTATATTTTGATGAGGGATTTCATCTAATTAATAAATGAATGGTTTGACATCCTGTTGAATCCATAAAACCCAGTGAATATTTCAGTCTTCCACAGAGAGTTTTCCAAAAGGGTGGATAAAGAAAATCCTGCTCTAGAATGCTTTCTGCCTCAGAGGATAAATGGGAGTGGAGCATTCAAACAGAAGTGAAGGTAGAAATAACTGAAAGCAGAGAAAGAATTTGGACCACAGCCTACACTGAAACCAAGATTGTCCCAGTGTGAAGCCAACAACGTTGTCAGGCTTTGTTGGGTGAATCCTAAACACTTCTGTGCTGTGACAATATCTCATCCAATCAAGATTTTGATATGTAAAGTGGTTTCGTTTTTAATCAAATCTTGGACTGGAAAAGTTCTGTGAACTGTTGGTCTTGCACTTAAAATCATGATGAATGTTATAAAGGAAACACTACCTGAGCTAGCTAGGAAGAAATGCTGTTACTGTTCAACAGCAGAGACTTATTTCTAGCATGACAAATACAAGGAAAGGTTCCCAAACTCATTCTTGCTGTGGAACTGTTTCACCTGAAGATGATCATCACGTGAATGCATGTGATGGCTGTGATAGCTGCATACCCATGCCAGTGAAATCCATGTGTAAGAAGTGCATAGTGTAAGCTCCCTTGTATTTTAACCCTGATAGCAAATATTCCTTCACTTCTCCCCACACATCACAGTAGGTCTTTCTTTCATACCCATTCCAAGCAATTCTGAAACCTAAGGATAAACTTTCAGTTTTTTCCATCATTTTCTAGGGTGAAAAGTTACTGTTACCTGACCAAGGGGAAAGGTGATTTTGTTGAAAGATGCAGAAATTCATCCCATTCCCAGAACTTCTGAGCTCCCTCCCCAGGTGGGACACCTTTGCTGAGGGCAGTTCCAGCGTGGGCAGCCCAGCTGCACTCTGACAGGGCTCTGTGTCCAGACACAGCCTTTAGACTTCAGGCTGAAACCCTGTTTTGGGACAAGGCACAAGCACTTTTTCAGACAAACCCAACTCATACCATTGGGTGATAGATATTGTGCTGCTTCTATGTTTGACTAGGAGTGACCCAGGTGTATTTTGTAAGAGAATGTAAACACAAGAGCATGGCAACTTTCAAACTTCATGAAATTATGACAGGGACTGTGACCTGAGAGACTATTCTGTGTTATTTCCAGAACTGCCATTGATGGGATTCCATGTGGCTTTGATCGAGGTGCATTTCACAAACCAGTGATGTGGAAATTCCAGCTTGTCTTTCTTCACTTTGCAGGTTTTCTTTTCTTTTTATACTTCTTTTTCTCTGTCCTTTTGTTTTTAATTTTTCAGCTTTCACAAGGAAAGAGCAAGTCTCATGGTCAGAGGGATGGTGTTAAGTTTAAGGAGCAGCAGTGCAACAGAGAAACAGTTCAGAAACACAATAAAATCAGTAAAATTGGTGACCAAAATTGTAAGTGAAATTTTAAAAAATGAAATAGAAATTTCCCTTTTACCAACTCAAGTGTTTTATATTATTAATCCCAGCAACCAGAGTAGAATGAGCTCTGTACTCTATTCATTAACAGAGGAAAAGAGGATAAAAAAAAATGAAAAGGATAAATGATATTATTTTCCACTAAACACACTGATGTGGAAGTGTTGTTAGAAAACTAATTTTTATTAATTCCTCTCCCTTATTCCATTAACACAAAAATCCTAGTGAAGTCACCACCAATTCACACCCATCCTCCTTTGAAACCTTCCCCAAAAGCACACATCAAAACCACTGTCCAATCCAAGGAGTCACACCACGGTTTATTTTCCAACCCAAGCAGTCACATCATGCCTGGTTTATTTTCTCGTGCTGTGGGTGCCGTCCCAAGTCCTGCTGCTCATCCAGAGCTGCTGGAGGTGCTGCTGTGGGCTGTGAACCAGCTGCTGTGCTGCAGACCAGGAATGGCAGCTCACCAGGAGGGAGTTAACACCATTCTTCTCTCTGTAATTTGTAAAGTGCTTTGGGGTTCCACTCTGTGCAGCCTGCTCTCTGAATGTGTTATTGCCACTTCTGAAAGGTCACACAGCAGAGCACTGCAGGGTCCCAGTGCTTCTGGTATTCCTGATGTTTTTCAGGAAAGATGTCTGTGAATGCCTGGCTGTGTCTAAGGACTGAAACTGGGGGGAAACAGGTCATTTGGGTGATGTGAGGGATGCCACATGTCCCTCCAGTGTGAGGGTGGGGAAGGTCCATCCACACAGGCTGTAGGGTTTCCTATGAATAAAACAAGGAGAGATTTGTTTGCTTAAGGGGAGAAAGGAGATAGCTCTGGATTACTGAAGGGGAGCCATGATTCATTCTGAATCTTCATGGATGCCATCTCTGGCTCTGCCGAGCAGCCCTGACTCACAATCATCTCCCCCTGCCTCCATCCCTCCCCCCAGCCCAAATTGGGAAGGGCTGAGAATTTGTCTTGCTCCAGCCCTCACCAGGGCCACGAGTGTCAGCTGCTCTGTCTGATGACTGGTGCACTGATTATGCACCTATCCAGACACATGGAAACTCCACAGGGAAAAGCTCCCCAATACACACACATTTGTAATCTCCTGTGAATAGAGTCCTAAGTGCCCATTAACTATTGCTCAATTACACGGGAACTCTGCAGAAGTAAATATGGCATGCACATGAATATCAATTAACGCCATTATGATCAGCGTGGTCGTGAGTCAGGAGGGAAATGTGCATAATCTTGACAGAATTACGAAGACACGCTTCATTTTACTTGTGTGGATTGGAATAGTATGTTGAGCTAATAAAAGCTTCTGCATTTTTAAAAATAGTTTAACAAGCCCAGAATAGATTTGAATCATATCCGCCTCAGATTTCAGTTGTTAAAGTCAGCTTTGAAGACCTTTCTTAACAAACAGAGGGAAAAACCTCTGCTACCCAGCCTGTAATTTCTCAATTTCCCTTGCCTCCTTGAATTGTCCAGCATTCACACAGCCCTATCCTACCTGGCAACCCAAAGGTACCACCAAAAATCCAATACTTGCACCAAAAAAGGTTGACAGCTGTAAGACAAAGGCAGAGCACTGGCAAACAATTTCAGCTGAAATGGGGGATCTTGTCCTGAATCCTCCTACCCACCTCCTCTCAGACCAGGGGTAAACCCCAGGTTGATGCCAGCACCTCTGAGGTAAGTGAAAGGGGTAAAAGAGCTGCACCACTTGACAATGAAGGCTTTATAAGGGATGTCTTTGCTGTCATGGATTTTTGCCTGGGGAAGAAAAATACAAGTGATATACAAGGTTACCGGGGCAGGCTGATTTCAGAAGCATTTATGAATGGACAGCCCCACAGAAGCATTTATGAACACCCTAACAGTTCAGGCATCATTTCTACCCCGATGGGAACCCCAATGCAGTGCTACAAACTTTCCATACAATTTTGTTTTGCTAAGCCAAGCTATTCTAGCATCCTGTCCCAGGTACTCTTGAATTTTAGAAGCCAATTGTCTCACAGACAACCACAAAGACTCCTCCAGATGAAATGTGGTGTCCTGTGTGTCATCTCATAGACAGTTGTCCAAGAAGCCTGAAAACAATTTTGGCAATACACAGGTGCTTATTGCTTGAAATGCATTCAGCCTGGCTTAAACACACATTAAAATTGTCATTACTTTGAGATCAACCATGGTGTCTCATGGGCTGAAGAGCCACCCAGCCTGTGTCCTGTATCCTGTATCCTTGGGGGTAAGGTGCAGGTGGGCAGTGAAGGCCAGTTCTGACCATGCACACTCTTGTTTGATGTCTGGGCACAGCTGGGGATCAGGAACCCTTGCTGGTGGCTCTGGAGGAGTTTCTGGGGGGATGAGAGTCATTCTCCAGTTTGCTTTATTTACTGAGGTGTAGCCACAGCCCACACCTACAGTCACACATTAGAGGAGCAGGGCAGGCATTCAAGCACTTTCCTGCTGTGGTCCATGCTGTTTAATTAACTAACAACTACCCTGGCACTTTGCTGCCCTGTGCCATCACCAGACACAATGCAGGCAGCAGCACTGCCCAGGAACCATTCCCTGTGGGCAGGATGGAAAAGAAGGATGTATCCACACAGCTACAAGCCATGCCTTGCCACTTCCCATCATGGCAAAGAATGGGCCTTGGCTCATTTTATGTACTAGGATGTAGTCATAGAGACTGAAATGGTTGGGCTACCTTTATTTAAATAGAAATTGTATTTCATGGCAATTCTCAGAACAGTCTTAATCTGTGGAATCTGACCACTGGAGTCAGACACTGATTTCCAAGAGTTTTAGAAAACAAACTGGGACAGTGCTGAGGGGCTTCTTTAGAATTATTATGCTAGAAAAAGACTTAAACCTTTTAATATAATTATTTAAATTTTTATCTTGTTGAGGGAACAGCTGGAAGATTTTAGAGCTGTGGGTACATTTAGAATATCTAATGCATATGGTTGTATCTAGATGGAAAAAGAAAGCTATATAGTTCAGCAAATAGAATAAAAAAAAAAAAAAAAAAAAAAAAAGCGAGAAAAATT
>VZRH01001850.1:290784-364375 GCA_013397555.1 Urocynchramus pylzowi
AAAAAAAAAATAAGAAAAAAGAAAAAAAAAAAAAAAAAAAAAAAGAAACATGAGTAAGTAATTATAATGAAGGCTGAACAAATGTCAGCTGGCCAAAAGGATGAAAGTGTGGCTGTATGAGATAGAATACTCTGAGGAACACTGAGGAACAGTGATTTCAGCCCAAACCTCAGTCAGTGTTTGCAGAAATTGTGTAAAAATTTTTGGAGTGGGTCTCATCCATCGATATTCACTGTGAGGCAATGTGCTCTCTGTCCTTTGTGGGGGCTGCGTGCCACAGACAGCAGTGTGCCAAGTACTAAGTCTTCAGCACAGAATTTTCAGGATAAATATTAACCAAAGATGTTGCTCAGATTTCTTTGCTGGACTGGGGCCTCATTGTCTAAAAACCAAAACCTCTCAGTGGAAATTTTTAATAAACTTACATGGTCCTGTTCTATAATTGCCCAGTGGAAATACTGGGGTCTGTCATTAGTTGTCACCTCAGTCAGGAATCAACCTGACAGACTGAGGACATCTTGTAAAGCAGTGCAGTGCCTTGGCTGTCACTGATTTTACCTGGTTTTGGGGGTAAAATCATTCAAACCTTTACCCTCATTTACCTAGTCAATAAAGCATTCATAAGGTCCCCCTTGCAGGAACGGGTTAAATTTAATTAGTTAATATTGAAAAGCACTCTGAAGATGAAAAGTGCTCTGCTATGTAAGTGCTGACCATTAGCCATTATTAGGTCCTATCTTGTTTTTCATACAGCCAAACTAAAAAGCAACTCCCAAACTTTTTCATTATATGTAGGGCAATTTAAACCAGCAGATTTAAAGTACATTTAACAAGTCAGATTGGTATATCTTTAACGGCCCATAGCAGGTTTGTGGCAAAAGGGGCAGAAAGTTAATTTCTGTCACCTTTTCTTTAAATTAATAGGACGTAATTTGTAGTGAGTGAGACAAAGTTTCCTAAGGAAATCATTGTGTTGGCAAGGCTGGTTAAATAAAGTGTCCTACAGGACTAGGTAATAAATAAAACCCCTGCCTTTACAAGGCTTTGTCATTGTCTGGAAAGTGGAGAGAGAGAGAGACTAAAATAATTAAAGGTGCTTATTCTAGTGTAGTAGCTCAGTAAATGAAGTATGCTTGGATTTTCCCTTTGCAGGAGCTAAATCTGTGACCTTCTGTGCTGGAGGAAAGATTCCTTTGTGTTCTGAGCTCTAATAGCCTTACCATGGTTTTATTTCTACCAGAGTCCATGAAACACTTATATTTATTTTCATTTCTTTAATTTTTCCTCTCACAATGAGGTGTTAGTTCAGACTTTAAGGAAAGTGTAGATCGCTTTTGTTTTTTTTTCCCCTTGATGGGCTCCATGCCCCTAGATCTTTGGTTTATCTCCTGTGTTCCCAAATGTTTCTTTTACCTTGTGGAATACTGTTAGAAGTCTCTGTACAAAAGCAAAAGCTGTGGTTGCTATAGCAATAACCAATCTGATGAAGCTGTGACCTAAATCATGACTGAGAAAAATAGTACCTTTTCTATATCACTTCAGTTACTGCTTCCTTGGATTATGCTGCTGTTATGCAGGATTTATTACCTAATGTGAACTCTTTGACTCCAGGACACAAGAAAAAGCAAAGTGATATTTCTGTAACTATAGAGTGAGGCAGGGATATGAACAACTTACTTACATCTGCTGAAATTTATAGGTGAAAGGTGTTCTGCTCTTGATAGCACACATGTAGCTAAACCTTCGTGCAGCACAATCTATTTCTTGAAAATCTAGGGAGCTTTGATGGCTGGAAGATACTTAAATCAACATAATGTGCAGCTCAGATTTATTGAGCATTGCAGAACCAAGAACTTGATCAGCTTCCTGAAGTCTTTGCTACTGCCATGAGTTTAGTTACTGAGTAGGAAAGGAGGGCAACATTCTCTAGGAGCAGTTGCTTCCTTGCTCACTGGAAATTTGGTAAGGGAACTGGTGCAGGCATCTAAAGACCTTTACCTAAAATGCAGAATTGTTCCCTCTTATTTGGCTGTGGCCCTCAATGGCCCCTCACTTGTAGGAGCTACAGATGGGGTGGTTTCTGCACGTCCTCTACTTTCACAACTGACAGGGGGTTGTAACATGGAAACTAATATGAAAGATAGTATGCTGTGGGATTTATCCTATTGTCTTTCTGAAAATTAGGGTTTGAATCTATGCTTATCATCTAGGCTCCTTCTATAGCCAATGCAGGGCAGACATACATTTTTTCCTTTCCTAAAACAGGCACATGGGATAGATTAGACAAAAATTTAGAAGAGCATTTCTGTCTTTCTGTGGACTACAGAGGGAGCATGGACAGCTTGTTTAGAGCAAACACCTGAATTTTAGATGGCTGCAGTTACATGAGCTGAACTCCATTAAGCAGCAAATCAGTATGGATAACCAATGCTGTTAAAACAAAGTGCTGGGAGTGAAGTGGTCAGATTTTCAGCTTTAACAGCAGTTTGTTGCCCTGAGCTCTATCAGAATTGAGAATAAGAAATGACTGAGCTGCAGCAAGGTGTGAGTAAAGGCAATATTGAAATTACTTGTACTGGAGAGGATGGAGAGTGGGAAGTTGGCAGAGTTAACTGAATTACCTTCACTGGAACAGCAGGTTGGCAATTGTGATGGCATTTGCCTGACAAACAGCAAAGAGGTACTTGTGCTGTTATTTCCCTCCCTGCCAGTCCCTCACCACTCCTGCTATAAGCCCAAGAGGATAAACCCTGAGGATCAAGAGACAATCAAATGTGTTTGATGATGCTCTTTGGGAAATCAAAGTTGCTGTCTTTGCTGTCAGAGGTTTAGACTGAAGATGCACAAACAGTGAAGAAAGCTGGCTGCTGAACTATTTGGAGAGATCTAAAATTACCCATTTCTTATTGCCACCTGGTCTCTTCAACATCTGCTGCATACTTGGCTCAGAGGCTGCCTGCTCTCTGAAATCACACCACACATGACATAATGTGTCAGAAGTAGTGTGACACGGCAGTAACATTTAAAGGGACACAAACCAGGCTATCAGCTCTTCTAAAATGCATGCTATGGAGCTTTCACAGTTTCAGTTGGATGCAAAATACTAATTAGACTATTTGTGACCATTTTCAATTGTCTTGGGGTAGAGAACCATGGGCAAGCCTTTGTTTCATGAGTGGTCACATAAAAACAAGAGTTACTTGTAGTGAGAGGACTTAGAAATACCTTTAATTTTGCAAAAGCTGTTTCACACCCTCAGCACTCATGTCTGATGGATGATGGTACATTTATGAACTGGAAATTATGTGGCTATTGGCCAATAGGCAATATGATTAAATACTACAGTGCAGAGACTTAATATTTCACAGCTAAGGAAGCTGAGAACTGATTCTTGCTGGAAATAGCACCCATGTACAGCCCTAGCTGAGAATGATAATCCAGGTGACAAAATAAAAAGTTGGGGGTGGAACACCATTAGGTTGGACTGCAGGACTGATAATAACCATATCCTGGGCTGCATCACCAGCAGTGTGGGCAGCAGGGCAAGGGAGGGGTTCTGTCCCTCTGCTCCTCTCTGGTGAGGCTCCATGTGCAGGGCTGCATTCAGCTCTGGGGTCCTCAGCACAGGAAAGACAAGGACCTGCTGGAGAGAATCCAAAATATGGCCACCAAGACAATCAGAGGGAGGGTGCACTTCTACAAGGAAAGGTTAAAAGAACTGGGATTGTTCAGCCTGGAAAAAAGAAGGCTTCAGGGTGACCCAATTGTGGCCTTCCAGTACCTGAAAAGTAAGCCTGCAAGACAGATGGAGAGAGACTCCTTACAAGGGCCTGGAGTGACAGCACAAGAGGGAATGGCTTCAAACTGAAAGAGAGTGGAGTTAGATTAGATACTAGGAAGATATTCTTCACTGTGAACATGGTGAAGCACTGGAACAGGTTACCCGGGGAAATTGTGGATACCCTTGGGAGTGTGTTTTTGTTATAGCTGGATCTCTGACAAAGTTGTGTGTTTCTAAGATGAGGGCTTTTCTGGTTGTAAAACCTGCTCAACAATATTTTTGTAAACAGTTCCTGCTTCCATCTGAGACCCCATTTTGGTTAAATCAGTTAATGTGTAGGCATTTCAAACCACCAGCTGACCTTCCCTTTGCTTCCTTCTTGTGTTGCTTCTTTTTTCTCCCTTGTGAAGGCATTCTTTTAAAAGGATCTTGTAGTATTTTAAAGTATTAAATATTTGAAAAGTACGTAAAAGTATTCCAACCCCAAAGTCCATTTCAATGGCTTTTGGAGGGACCCTGAGGTTACAAGTTCTCCCACATTTCCTAATCCACTGGCTTTGTTCTATTGCATTCATATTCTCCCTTTCTAGAGCAGAGCAAATAGGTGCAGAGTTTCACTTGGTCTTGTGTTCACAACCCCCTTTGGGGATTCTTAATAGTCAAATGTTCATGTATATGCATGAATATAGAATGAGATGTCTTCCTCTAAGAGCAGGGACTTTCCACTTTTACCCACTATCTGTTAGAAACTGAATTTCCTTCACTGCTCAACCTCTTTCTTTATATTGTGGCTGCAATACGCCATTTCAGAAGTGTCATCACCTTTATCTTTTCACATTCTGGTGTAGTCTGTAATCAACACTAGCTTCAGCGACTCTCATTACTAGCTCTTGAAGTGATTCTTCAGACTCAGCAAGAACAACATCATCATCAGATTACAGCATCTGCTTCCTCCAATTTCAGCCCTGCCACCGTAGCCAACAACAACGAGGACGTACATTTGCATTTCAGTGCACAGACAGAGCTGATGTGAGCCACTGTGCAGTCCTGGTGGACTTTCTTCCTGCCCATCAACCACTCTGCAATGTCTTTTGTTGGATCTTTCTTTTCACTTGTGCCTGGTCACGTACAGCACAATAAATTATATAAATCTCTGCAAAGCCCCCACAGATAATGAGAGCTGCATGTAGCGTTCAACTGCTTTTTTCTGTTCTACAGCACAGGTTTTTTTGCACCAGTTTTTCCCAGGATTTTTCCCTCCCCAGCACTATCCTAAAAGCAGATTTAAATGATTTTCAGAAGGAAACTAGCCTCTGTTTTGCTCTGTCTGTGCTCAATTTTGCTTTCATATTTTTTCAACCCCTTTCTCCAAACACTAAGCTCATTTTTCTGAATTGCAAGTAGAATTATTTGGTAACGTGCACATCCTCTCAGACTCCCCTTCTCTAAGCACAGAATGAGTTTAGTGTCTCTCATTAAGTCCCTCAGCCGCTGCCCTGTTTTTCACAGAAGTTTGCAGATCTTATGGGAAATCTTGATACCAATCTGGCATTAGAGTGTTCTCTTCAGGTACACAAAGCAGGCAGGCATGAGAATATCTGAAGCATGTAATAATGACTGTTTGAGTTAAGGACCTCTCTGTCTTCCTGAAAGAATAATTCAGATAAAAGATAAGAGGTTCTGATGCTGAAATCATATTCTGATACATGAGGAGGCATAATATGGACTTTTTATTTATTTGTTTGATAGTAACACATGCACTGACATAATTTCCTTTATCTCTTCAGTACTAAACAAGAGAGAACCTTAATAAAAGAGTGAAGAGGATTTACAAGCCTTGAATGCAGGGTCCAGCACAGAGGCTGAGAGTGGTGCCACTCTCAATGTGTGCATTCCAGCTTTGCTGTGTCTTGAAGGGGCAGCTGCTCCTCCTACAGCTCACCTGAGATCCACAGGTGGTTATCCACACCCCCACTGTGTCACACTCTCTGGCAGAGGCTTGATGATTTAATGATGTTAGGCAGAAGGGTTGCCTAGTCTCAAGCAAATGGGCTGAAATTCCCTTCTGCATGTGTATGGAGAGCCTAGGAAAAAAAAAAATACCTGCACAGCTACTCTAAAACATTTAAAGTCCAAGTTTGAGAGCCTCAGTGCTCCTTCAAGAATAGATATAGCCTCTTTGTGACTCCTGGGAGGAAGATGAAGCACTTCAGAGCTCAGCAAGTTAGAAACTCAGGGCAACGTGGAATATTGGTTCCTAGCTTTGAGGTTCATGATTAAGCAGGACAGAATTTTTATTATTTTTTGTAAACACAGCTTTAGTATTGCCCCAAGGCTGCCAGTGGAATTCCTACAAGACTGAGTTCTAGCTAATGGCATTGAAAATTTCTTGTTGTAGACATCAAATTATTAGGACCTTTGAATTCTCATGTGGGGAGCCCATGAAGAACACCAGGTATCACTTCTCATGCAGTGGAGGTTGTTGACTTTTGACAGGGTCCATTTTCAATTTTCTTTTTATTCTTTTCAAACCATTTCATTTCCTACTGAAACACTGAAAAATTCAAACCTCACTGAATATTTATATTAGTTTACCTGTGTTTTGCCACTTTTGTTTTTTTTTTTTTTTTTTTTCCAGAGGATGCAACATTAACAACTTCTATTATAGTGAAATTCTGTCATAGCAGTTGAAGTCTTGTGCAACCAGAACATTAAATTAAAGCTAAATTTTTATGATTAGACAATGAATGTATTGTTTTTCACTTCTTCACATGCCCAGCCAAATTACAAGCAAAGTTAAGCCACCCTGCAGCTTTACTCCCAGAAAAAAAGGGAAAAAATTCAGAATACAAGTGGTAAGCTCTAGCTTTTTACCTTTCTTATCATGTTATATTAAAGACTGACAGTGCTTCCAAGTGCAGCCCTGGTTCATTCCCAACAGTAAAGTATGCTGAAGGCATATTGGTACAAGTGTTAATAAAGTATTAATAAATCCTCACTACGTGGGAGTAGTATTGCAGGGAAGGCATTGATAGAGAGTGTTAGGTCACTCACAAGGGCTGGCTGGGATCCAGGTGCTCACCTGTCATCTCTGGGTGACAGCTAAGAAATAGGCACCAAACTTTCACATTTTGTATCATACTTCTTGACATGAGCATCAATTCTTCACACATTATCCCAAATATTCTTACCGGGTAAACATCACTTTATTTTGCGATATTTGTAAGAAGCTAATTTACCCATCAGAAAAACAAGCCTAAATAAATGAATAAATAAATAAATTAAAGAAACCAACAAAAAACCCACACAAAAGCAGGAAAACAAAATAATACAGGCAGGTGAGTGAAGGAAGCAATTCTCATATGCAGCAACATGTAGAACAGACTTTGATTACAAGGTGAGGACACCTGAGGATTTCAGCCTTCACTTTATCTTCCTCTGCTGTCCTGTTTCCTTAAGACCCATATTGCCTGAATGCAATATCCAAATGTCTCAAGCTTCCACTTGCTGTATTTGTCACCAAAAAAAACATTAATGAGCTGTTTGCAGTATTTCTGGCCTGATTCAGGTAGTTCTTGGAGATTTGAGTGAGGTTTAGACAAGAAACCTGAAAGAAAATATAACTACAAATATCTTGTTTACCCATCTATCTATTAATATTTTGCTTATTAGAAAATGACCCTGGGGCTTTGTTCTCTTTCCTAGTCAGTCTTATGGGGTATGTTACCTTCCCAGGGCTAGAATCACTGTCACTGGAGGCTAAATCCCTGACAAGCACTGCAGCCACACTGAGGACAGAAGAACATAATGTTCAAATTCAGAAAAAAACCCAAACCTGTCCCCAGTAGCACAAGGTGACAAAGAAAGGTGGGTTCTTTGTATTGGGTTAATAGCAGCAAATCTTTGGTGAGCTCTTGGTCCATGCTCAGCACCTTGGACTTTATCTCAAATACCCTGACCTTGTTTTTCCAGGGTCTGCCTCTGGGTTCATCCCACTGTAGTGAATTGGGTTATACTGGCACAGGACCAAAACCAAAACCAACCAGCTTTTATACACAGCTGCAACTAAAGAATGAAGTGTCATGAAAGGGAAGAACTTTCATGGTCTTAAAGCCAAATGTAAAGTGTAAACCTGATGAATTAAAAATTCTGATTTAGAGCTTAACAAGAAATTAATGACTATATCTTTGTTAGCTCATATCAATATTTTGTTGTGCCAGTTGAGGATACTTTAATTTCTATCCATTGCCAGAATTAAATATACTGACACAGAGTTGGGCAGAAAGTGTGAAAATTTAAATTTGTGTATCACTATGCTCAACAGAGTTGCCATTAAGGGCAGGGTACATAGAAGGGTGCAAAAGCAATTAAACACCAGGTTGTCAGTAGGCAGAGAATTAGAGAATTTTCCACATGAGAGGGACAAGAAGAGGAGGTCATTAAGGCACATGCTATTTATTTTAATATTACCCATGATCTGTATTGTACTCAAATTATAAATAGGCTAAGTGTGAGTGACCCAGAACAGCTTGGCTTCTGTCCTAGCTGGATTTAATCTCAGTTCACACTGTCCTCCTTCCTACTCATTTTCTGCCTTCAGCACAGCACTGCCAACATCTGAGATTTCTTTTTCTCCTGAAGCTTTCATCAAACCTTTTGCTTCAATATTTAGCCTTAGCTCTTGGAGTTGTGTGTGTTTCATGACATGTGAAGTTTCAGGGGTGTTTGAGTAGCACCTTGTTTTGCCAGAAGATGCTCCCAGCAGTATTTCATGCCAGCAGGTATATATAGAATTGTACTGGTACAACTGTCCTGGGACAGTGACTCCATTACAAGATGGTGTTTGGGCTACTTTTTGGAGGTGAGTTAAATTATAACTTTGCCTAAGCCAGGTCCCAGTGTGAGTGACCAGCTGGAAGAAAGATTTATGCTGATCTAACAATATCTTTTTAAATTTACATGCTAGATTATTAAAAAAAAAATAATCCCATGTAGGCAAGACCTACATTTTCCTTCATTAGGGCTGTGGAGGAAGCATGACTCAAGTGAATTGGAAAGGCTTAGATACCAGAAGGCAAATAAAAATAAACTCAGTTATTATCTTTTCTTTTTTTTTTTCCAATTTCATTATTTTTGTGCCAACCTCAAGGTTTTAGGGGTCTGAACTCTGAAATTGTGAGGCCTCAGGGACAGTAGAAATATTGACTATAATTAGATAGTATAATCTCTGGGACAGGGACTGCCTGCTCCTGTGTTTAGATGGAACTCAGCACCAGGGGCTGCTAAGTAGAAACAACTTTGTGGTCCTAGCACAGTGCAAACAAATAATTAATATTAATAAAACACACCCATCCCTCTTCTAGGTGCACATCAGCTACTTGCCCATAATCCCTGCTCATATTCCCTATTCAGACAAAATGCATCCTCCCACAGTTCAATTCTATTTTGACAGAAGACCTTACCTTGGCTTTTTTATGACTCTGTGTCACCCTGAACTTTCTGGGGCTGTACTTAGGAAACTACAAGAGAAAATTAATTATGTTAACTCTTCTGCAGGAGAAAGGGCAAAACCCCCAACTCTTGCCACCTGCCTAAGTATATCTTTTGTTATTTGTAAGGGGATGAATGTTACCCTTGGTTCACATAAACCCCTGCACAGCCTGAAATCACAGTTATCCAATCAACATGTGGCTTTAGAGCTGTCTTCAGGGTCCCTTCCAAGCCCAGCCTTTCAATGATTCCATGATGCTGTGGCTCCATGTTTCAGTGGTAATGAATTGTTGCATGGATTCAATATAAGGAGCTGGATCCTTTTCCCCAGGACTCTATAAAAACACCAGGAGGTACAAGGCCAGGGTTTGATGGGGTTGCTGTGATCACTCACAGCTCTCCATCACTCTTTTATGCCAGATCCTGTGGAGCAGTATTTCCTACTACAATTCCCAAATTTTAGATGCCCAATATCTCACACTTCCTCCAAGAAATGCATTTGGGCTTTCTTAGGAGCCATGTATTTTGTTTCAGGACCACTTATTTAGAGAAAAACGTACACAACCACCCTTATGACCCTGGAGAAGGACCTACCAAGCTGCTAAGCTGAGGTAATTTTCATCTAAGTGCTCTGCATTTGTATGGAGGAGTTTCCTGGAATTAAGTACCAAAGCTGTACTCAGAAAATACTCCTTCTCTAAACAGAGATGTTTCACAGCATTTTCAAATGCAGGAATTAATATTGTTAAATTATTTCAGCCTGTGTTTGGTAGACAGATTAAGCAAAATGTTATCCTTTTTTCATGAGTTAAAAACACCCAAAATTAAAGGTAAGGCATTTATTGCAGTCCTCTATCAGCATATAACCAGGTTGTAATTTGATCTAATAACAATCTTCCAATCTTTTATTTTTATAATGCACTCTTTATAAACAGTAAAAAGTGCAAAGATATAAATTCAGGTGTTTTATGGTATTTTAGGACTGATCCCTGCAATCCAAGCATGTTTAGGAAACTTTAAACCCACGTAATTTTGTGCCAGACTGAGTGGGCCTAGTTAGTAGAAAGAACATCATGAACTGAATTAAAGCTTTGATGAACTCAGCACCTTTATCTCCTCCTAAACTCCCTTGTTTTTCAACTATACTGAGAACCAGCATAGCAGTTTGTCAATGACTTAATTTTTAAAATTTCCCCTCAGTAAAGTTTATGGAAAAGGAGCAAAACACAGTCCATTAGAGAGCAAATGCAGGCAAGGCCACATCTAGAGGTTTTTCACTTCTACTTTCACAGAAGTTATCAGTAATAGGGCTTTTTTTTTTTTTTTTTTTTTTTTTTTTTTTTTTTTTTTTTTTTTTTTTTTTTTTTTTTTTTTTTTTTTTTTTTTTTTNTAAAAATTTTTAGTAATAGGGTTTTTTTTTTTTTTTTTTTTTTTTTTTTTTGACTAGCAGCATCTAAGAAAAATCTTATGTGCTCTACTTTATAATTGCTGTCTTTATATTGACTGGGGTAGGCCATTAGGTTTTGCTATGAATGATTTCTTCTGCAGTAATAAAAGGTGGTATTAAAATGTCACTGCAGTCATTTCAATGGCTGTTTTTAGTAAATGGATGATTTGTGGATTTTGCAGTCCTGAGCTGTTAATATTCCCTTAGCTCGTTCTGTTGATGATCAAGTTAAAATGGCATTTTGACAATAATTCTCCATTATCAACCAACATTTGCCTTCTGTTCACTTTGTGTAATTATCACAATCTCTCAGTCTAGTCTGGGGGCTCTGCAAAGATTGCAGCAGAGGACCAAGCTCCTCAAAGACTAGGAAACAGTTTCTTTTCCTCTTCTGGAGGAACAGCTTTCACAACTCAGCAGCTCAGGCAGTGCACTTTCCTTGGAAATAGATGCCTTGGAGTGGCTACCTAAAACAGAGGCTAGAGAAAATTAAGAGAATAAAAGTGGGTATTTATTGGAGGCCTTAAGCACCTTGGGCAGCCAAAAGCCTCCGAGGGGCTACACTCAAGATGGGCAATGGTCACCAGTTTTTAATACAGTTATAAGTTTGGTCCATTTGCATATCAGGGGTTAATGCTTCAATTACATTTTCATGTAATGAAGTCATTTACTCCAAGTTTCCCCCTCCCCCTCCCTTGAGTTTCAGGCCCAGAGAGGAAATGTTTTGTCTGGATAAAATGGGAGAGCAGTAGCTGACAGGCTATGGAGTTTTAGAGTTATACACTAAAGCAGTACAGGATGTGAAAAATATAAAAGCTAAATCCTAAGGCATCAGACAGGTTTGACACACACATCTCAGGTGCCTCATCCCCAGCACCAGGGGACACATCCTGTGCCAGCAGGTGCAGAGGTCTGGCAGTGCAAGAGGCTGCATGAACCTCAGTCTGAGCCTTGTGCAGGGCAGCCTGTGAGCCATGATGCTCCATGAACCTGGGGATGCACCTACTAATTTGACAGGTGGAGAATGTGTGTGTGCACACGTAGCACCAATTATATCATGCTAATCACAGATATCTCACCCTAATTCCATGAAAGTAGGATGTGCTCCACTTCTGTGAATGCCAACCAGCTCAAATGAAGTGGAGCTGAATGAGAGTTTGACTCAAAATCTGACACTTAGGAATACACTCAAAGAACAACCAGAGAGGTGTGGAAAGACTGGAGAGCCCAGAAAACCTGGTGAGCTGTGAGAAAAGTCCTCACTCCTCATGGACATGTTTCTGTGCCCAGAAGGAGCAGTGAGAAGTCCTTGTTGATGCTTGTCCTGATCCACTGAAGACCTGGAGAGATCACTGTCCAACTCTGCATGGTGGTGTGGCATATCTGTCTGGGGTGCCTGGGCTTTGGTGACTACCAGCATCTCCAAGAGTGCTCTGATAGCTCTGCTCATGATTAGATGATCATCATCATGTTCTTAATGCCAGCACATGCCCTGAGGCAACAGACCAAGTGCTGGGGTTTGTGTGCCAAAATGAGGAAAGTTAATTCAACACCCTTGATAACAACAATAGTACTTTGTGCTTTTGATCTTCAAAGCACTTTACAAACATTAGCTAATTAATTAATCCTTACAATACTCCTCTGCTATTATCCCCATTTAGCAGATGGGGAAATTGAGTCAGAGGAGTTAAATGACTTGCCCAGGGCTATGTAGGAGTTGGCATCCAGGCTGTGATGGGGAATTCCTGGCTCCTCCTTTCAAATCTCCAAAACAGCTGTGGCTGCTGTTACAGACCTGAGACTGGCTTAACGACAGAGGCTGGAGTGAGCAGCTTGGCAGGAGCTCTGACTCTGAGGTGTCCACCAGACATGAACACATCCAAGTGCCACCTTCAGACCTGCACTGTGGTGCCAGTTGGGATTGGTGAATAATTTATTGTGCTCCCCTGTCTACAGAGCTTCTGGAAAGGAGCTGACTCATGTGGGGCCAGCCTGGCCCTGAGAATGGATCTGTCTGTGCAAATACCACACTCACCCCTCACATGGGGGGTCTCCCAAAGATACTGCCTCCAGTAGGGATAGACAGGGAAATTCTTAGCCTGCTTCACAGTCAGAAGACAGGGAATTGGAGACAGAGGTGGGGACACCCAAGTAAAAGAATTTAAATTTTTGTTTTACAAAGTATAAGAAATGAACTGAGAGGTTCGTGGATGTGGACAGTGTGCTAAGGGAAATAATGAAAGTTCTTAAGTTTTACTCACCCAGGTATTTCTGTATCTGATAGAGTACCAAGATAATAATTTCTTCTACTGCTTAAGGATAGGGTTGCTCAAGATTTATTACAAAATCAGGATAATTACTTAATATCAAAGGAACCATTTTGGCTCCAGGTAATCTAGAAAACTAGTCAATACTACTAGATAATAGTCATGCATTACTCAAATAAGCCTAGGAAGAGTAACTGTGGTTTAAAAATTATATTGTAATTTGCAGTGCACATTTTGCAATGGATACAGCACTGGTTTTCATCACACAAAAATATGCTATAGAATAAAATAAGGTGAAAAAAAAATTCATAAGGATAATCTTTCACTTCTACATGATGGTGAGAAATTTGGGAAATTGGGAAAGGATGACCTCCCTTGACAGGCTGGTAATGCTCTTCCTAGTGCAGCCCAGAATGCTGTTGGTCTTTGCAGCCAGAGCCCATTGCTGGCTCATCTTCAACTTGTTCACCAGAAACCTCAGGTCCTTTTCTGCAATGCTGGTTTCCAGCTGATCACCCCCAGCCCGTGCTGGGCTGTGGGGCTGTGCCTCCCCAGGGGCTGCACTTGGCATTTGCCTTTGTTGGTCCTCATGAGGCTCCTGTTGGTCCATTTCTCCAGCCCATCCAGGTCCCTCTGACGGGTGGCACAAATGTCCGGTGTGCTGGCCACTGCTCCCAGTCCAGCACCATCTGCAAACGTGCTGAGTGTGTTCTCTGGCCATTTGTCCAGGTCTTTAATGGAGATGTGAAACCCTATTGGCCCCAGAACCATCTCCTGGGGTGCATATTCAGCAGCTGGTTTCCAGATGAACTTCATACCACTGATGCTGCCCTTTGAGTCCAGCAGGTCAATCAGTCCCAGCCCACTGCACAAGTCTTTTCAGTATGGAGGGATACCAGGTTGTTTCAGTGTGCTTTCCCCTTTACACATTCACTCTCTCTACTCCCTACTTTATGGTTTCCAGGATTAAGGTTTCCAGAATCATCTTTTTTACTGAGTTGGATGTTCTGTTGCCTTCCTGCCACGAGTTTAAAATGTGCCAACTGTGGAAAAAAGAAGGCAAGTGTGTTGCTCAAATGAAAGTTAAGTGGATATATTTCTTGGGACCAAACTTTTTGCTACCTTACTGAGATTTAAAACTTGATCAATAAGTTTGAGCTGACCTCTGAGAATGTCTCCCATGGAGGAGCAGGGTGGGAAGATTTCCCAAAACATGCAGTCAGTGTCCCAAGCACCTGTGCTTGCACAGCATACAGGAAGCTTCGAGCAGGCTGTATCTTGACTTTGGGCTCTTTGCTTCCTCATGGGAGCCATCATCACTTGGCATGGGATGGAAATGCCTGCAGGCTAACATCACTTCTGTGAAAGACACTGCAAAACCAGACCAGAGCCAAGGTGACACAACCATCTCCTCACTTGCAGGGTTGCTCAGTGATTATCAACCACGCATGAGAACATTCGTATCACAGAAATGTGAATAACTCCAGACACTTGCATGTGGCCAGAAGGACATATTTCCCAGAATCTAAAAAAGAATAGAGTGAGATTCCTCTTGGGGCTGCACAGAAAGGGGGCAGAAGGCAATGAACACAGACTGCAATAGGGGAAATTCTGACTAGATTAGGTAGAAAATACCCAGAATAAAGGCAGCGAGCATTCAATTCAAACTCTAGAAGAGGCTTCAGAGGAGTTGTGGGGTCTGCACCTTTGGATGTATTCACAGCTTGACTGGACAAAGACCTGAACAACCTGATCCAACTGAACTTGGAGGAGGATGTTGGATTAGATTTACAGAGATCCCTTCAAACCTGAACAGTTCTGTGGGTCTACGAAATCTAAGTTTGCATTAAAACTCCACCCAGCACTGAGGTAGGAATGTAGCACAAACAGGAATGTAGGACACAGTGCTCATCTGTTAATTCTTCTCAGCCCAAAGGGAAGGGAAAATACCCTATCATTATATAAAAGATGGAGAGGCCAAACCCAGAATAAACGCATCAAAATTGGGGCTACTTCTTATATTTGTCTGGTTCAGTAATAAAACTACTTACAGCAAGCAGTCACTTCTGGCACCACAGAAATGGAAGACTTGATATTAAATAATTACAACAAATCTAAATATAGTGGGAGGCAAATAAAGTACCAGACAAGTTAAGAGCTCTGCAAGAGATATGAAGTGTGCCCATTATGAAGAGCTTTCTGAATTGAATTTGTAATGGTATATTCATGTTAAAATGAGTTCAGTATGTTTTTAGTAGGAAAAAATAGCTCTTGGTACAGATAAAAATAGATTGTCCTGGGATTTTCCTTTGCTAGAAATTAAAGTATCTCACAAAATTATTAATAGCTGTGTGTCTTCATGATGCTAGTGAATTTTACTGTGGAAAGGTAATGTGGTAGAAGGTTCTGATATTTCTTTAACATTCTGACAAGAAAACAATGCCTTCTTCACTATTTATTGTTTTAGAAAGAAAGAGTATTGCTCAGCTGCTTCACCTCAGAGGTGTCTGATGGCACTTTCCACAATCAGCACTGACAGTTCAAGGATGAAAGGTATGGTGTACATTCTTGTTACTCAAGGGTTAAAGAAGGTCCCATAAATAAATTATGGATGCATTTTTAGAGCACTTTGCTAAGAACAAGAATGGCAGAAAATATCACAAGGCTGTCAAATCAGATTAAAGCCCATGTGCTCTGAGTAATCTGTGGGGAAAACTAACAAACTGTATGTTTGTCATGTATTAAAGATATTTTCTTAAAAAGCTGATTGGCTGAATGAACACAGAAATCCACCCTTGCTTTTTCCTATCTCTCATGGTTTGTCTCTTATGCTTAGTTTTAAGTATAACTTACAAAATAAGTGCAGCCAGCAACATATCCCAGGTGAGCAGAGACTCCATCAAGAATAAAGCTGTGGAATTGAGCATACATGTTAATGCCTGTGCATGGATAAAAATCCATAGGATGTCTATAAATTTTCTCAGCATGGTTTTCTAAAACCAGTCACTTGGGTGTCTTGAAAGCTTAAACTTAAAACTTCTGCTGTTTCACAGCACATAAGCAGAAGGTTTGTTTTTCAACTGTTCATAGCAGATTTGGAGGAATTTACATAAATCCCTCAGAAGGACAGAGCTACTGCTGCAGCAGTTTGTCAGCTGTTAATCCATTATCCTAAAGATCTAGAAAATGAATCATGTAACAGAATAGAATGTAACCAAGTAACTGTGCCAAGAGGGGTGCAAAGGTCCTGGTAGAAAGGGTAAGCACAAGCTTTGAATTTCCAGAACTGTCCCTCCTGGCTTTTATCCTGGATGCACGTTCTGGGAGCCACTGGACTGCCTGTTGGACTAATACCCTGGTGCATCCCCCTGCATCCTGTATGTCCATTTTTCATAGCTTGTGGACCAGAAGGATCAATAGTGTGGTGTGGCCAGGCTTTTGTTTGAGTGCTGAGGTGTGTGTCAGACTGCCTAAGCCCAGCTTAGGCAGTGAACTACATGTGTCCATGTGAACTACAGGCACAGTGACTTGTGTATCACTTCAACCACCCAAGGAACAATTAATTTTCCTGTGTCAGTTTTAGGGATAAGAGACCTTCTTTTGGCCATAAAACAATCTTTCAATATCATGTTCTATTGGACTCAGTTGGACTCAGAGGCAAGTCTAAACAAAAGACTTCAATTTGATAGATGGAAAATATCAGCAGAAAAAGGACAAAAGAAGTAACTGAAACCCTCTCACTGTGTGACACCTTATGAGAGGGTCCCCTGTAGATATGTAACATGTTAAATACCTGAGGCAGAATCTAAGGAGGTAATTAAATGTCTTGTAATTAGAGTAAGATGTTAGACCAAGAGTAAGAAAAGGCTGTTCAAGTCAACCTTGAATTATCTCTCTTTTGGACTACATTGGAGATGTATGTGAGATTTGGACCAGATCCCAAAGATCATTCATGGCCTTCTCTTCCTAGCAATGTCTGGATTGGCATTTTTCTCCAGCTGGCTGATGGAAGTCCAGGATACTGGTTATGAGGGAAAAGTCCAAGCACAAGTGTACCAGTAAGTAGAAAAACTCAGGAAATTTTTTAACCAAGTGAATACAATTCTGAGTTTTTATCTGGAAGAGATTTGAATCCCAGTGTTGTCTCACAGGATGGGGTTTTTAATTTGTTGGTTTATTTGATTGATTTTTTTTTAATACTTTATTTATTATAGGTATTTTATTACAATCTGAGCATTCAGTATTGTCTTCCATCGTTCACAGCTCCAAAGCCCAGTATCTCCTTGTGCAGTTTGTGTACCAGAAGAGAAATAGTTTATAAAATTTAAGGCATTCTCTACAGCTGTACATTTTCTGCAGAAATACTTTTTGCATTCTATATATGCTACAAATTCTGTGCTGTGACTTAGTACAGCGAAACTTTTATAAAACACTGCCAAAGTAGAGACTTCTGAGAAAGCAAAGCTAATCTACCAAAGATTAGCCTTGGGTGTTTTAAAGCCCCCCAAAGGATTAATGAACATTTCTCTCTCAATTTCCATTCACTTCAATGGGATAAGGATTTCTCCCAGTCCCAGTAGTGTTTATGCTTTATAAACAAATGTTTATAAACATTTGTAGGATTGAGCCTTGTTTATGACCCGAAGAACATACTGGACCTGGAGTCACCCCCTGTGGAAAATAACACTCAGTGCCCACTGGATTCCTGATTCACTGCAGTTGATTTTAAAGTTCAGTAAAGCCTGTAGAACAAATTTATCTTATAAAATCTTAAATACAAATATTACCACACATATAACCAGATGTCTAAAATGTCAAAAATAAGAGAACTAATGCAGACAGGGGAAAGAATTGATAGATTTTAAATAAATAAAACAGTCACCAGCAAATGACAATCTGAAAATAGACAGGACTATGAAAGACAAACAGTAATTCATTATTTTGTAACAGAATGGAAAAAACACTGTAAGTGACAGATTTGATCACTTTGGTTGACAGTTCTCAGGATATTTAAGATAAAATCAAATCACAGAAATGGATTCTTGAAGCAATTT
This sequence comes from Urocynchramus pylzowi, assembly GCA_013397555.1. Taxonomy (NCBI): domain Eukaryota; kingdom Metazoa; phylum Chordata; class Aves; order Passeriformes; family Fringillidae; genus Urocynchramus; species Urocynchramus pylzowi. The sequence continues at coordinate 308,824 of VZRH01001850.1, forward strand.
CAAGGACAGTCCTTTTAGAAATAAATAACCATTCTCAATCTCATAATAATTGCTTGACTCCAGGACTGAAGGAAAAATACATTGACAATGCAGCCAATTTTATTTAGAATAGATGGGATAAATTCATTATGCCCAATGTGTTGAATGCTTTGTGGAAAGGAATACTGTGGAAAGGAAAGGGCAAAAGGTGCAAGTGCAGAAGAGCTGTCACTTTACAAAAAAAAAAAAAAAAATCAGGAAAGGAAATTGCCTAGCAGAGGGGTACAGGTGCTTGTGCTGATGGAAAGGACATGAACCCCAGGGATATTCAGTTTGAGGCCAGCAGGTTCAGATCTGCCTCACCATTGATGTTTAAGATGGAAAGCTCCTAAAACCAGAGGGCACCACTTCAACACCCATCCTGCATGAGGGTGCACTGATAGCATATTTTGCTTAATGTGCTTCCTGGAGGACAGGTTATACATAAGGAGGAGCATCTGCCTGTTCCAGGAGAAATGGCACTGCAGGAGCTTTCTGCATTCCCACTTTGGTTGCATAACTCTGCTGGTATCACTGTGCCACCCTAACTAGGCCACTAAAACTCCAAGGGTTTGTTTGTGCACCATATTATGCAATTTCATGCAGTGACACCCAAATTCAACCTAAATGATTCTCTCTATTCAAAGCAGTCAAGCTGTGCCAGTGCATCGTGCTGCCTTATGTGTTTTTAATCTTTTACAGGCTTATTGAAAGCCAGCTGGGCATTCCTACATGGTACAACCCTGAACAGTACTGTAATTAACCTGGCATTATCCAGGCATGTTTTGCTACCTAGACCTGTTTCTAGAAATTATCATGATAAACACTGCAGTAAAAAATGCCAATGCACTTGCTTCTCACAGTGGCAATTGCTAATAGCATCACTGCTGGGAGAAATGTTTCAGTTTGCTGCATGAAATGAATTTGCTGAATTTCTTTTCTCAAAGTTCAAAATAGTTCAGATTTTGGATTTTGATGCAGAAGACCAAGGAGTTAAAGGTTTCTACTGAAATGCCACTCTTCATTCCTGTTCTCATTTGTATCTAAATTTTTTTATCAATTGCAGCTATTCAGACTTTTCCAGTTGAAAATATTCTTGGGGAGCAATTCCACTTCCTCCTCAAGGAATAGTCTCAAGGAAAACTGTATTAATGGAAGCATTGCCACTACTGAAAGGAAAGATTTTCCCCAGAAAAATAACAAAAACCAAACCCCAAGAAATTTTCAATAGGCAAAGATGGGCTCTTTGCTATTAAAAATATCTTATGGAGGGTTAAATATAAGTACAGAATTTCTAAGAATAAGGAAGGATGTAGCAGCTGCCCTTAAGAGTTTATAATTTAATTTCTGCTGGTAACAACAGGGAGTTGGGGTGCCTGGGGAACAGAAAAAGAGGAATACACAGACCAGCCTGTGTGCTGAATCCAGGCCACAAGAGGTTTGCCTGTTGGCTGTGCATGCACAGATACAATCACTTGTTAACCACCTGAAGCCAGTTAAAAGATTAGCCATGCCACAAAGATTGATGCTGTTAAGATGGATCAGAGAAATGTGGCTCAGTGCTTAGATCAGCCTGGTGATTTGGATGACCACAGCCTGCACTGGGGAGGACACCACCCAGACCCCTGGCAGTCCTTGCCAGCTCTGCACAGGGAACAGAGAAATCCCCTTCCCACCCCAAATCTGGTGGTTGGTTTAACAGAAGCACAGGCACAGGGAGCACTGCTGTGGTCCTGAGGTGGAATCAGTCTGATTTCTGTTCTCCTGTGAGGAAAGCAATGTATTGGATAGTCTAAACCTGTATGAGGGAGTTTTATTTTTAACTGAGGGATCATCCCAGTGTCTCACAGAGATTCCTCCTTCAAGCAACATGGAAGATGTCAGGTACTTGGTGATGTAGTACTGCAAAGACAGCACTGCCATTAAGCAACTTGTTTTCATAGACAGCAAATACAGGGTGTCATCAGAGTTAACAGAGGTTACTTTCATACTAATCAGTTAAGTGGGCTTGACACAAAGCCTTAACTTGGAGTTCCTCTGGCATGAAGGAGCCCATATTCTCAGTTAATTTCCCTTAGCCTGCTGAGCAGGGTGACCACATGCAAAACCCTTATTGGAACCAGTTTCTGGTCCACAAATCATGCCCAGAAACTGGAAAATGTGCATTAGCTTAAGACAAAGCCACACCTGTAAGCTGAGCAGGGGCTGGGCAAGGTGACTGCAGGGGTGTCTCCCAGCATTAAGTTTTCTGTGATTTAATGACTATTGTCAGTATGGATCAGCAAGTTTCAGTGCTTGAAGTGTTCCTGGGTTCAGCCATGTGCTTGTGTCCACAGAGTCCTTCCTGGGGACAGGCAGAGGCTGTGACTGCCCTGGTGAGCACCCAGGCAGCCCAGCCTGCAGTCACAGACCATGCAGGGGAGCACAGTGAGTGACTCTGGCTATTTTCTGTCTCAATGGTCTGGAAAACAAAAGCCCAGTAAGGTGGGAGAACTCCTAACAGTGCAAAATCCAAGAACAAGAAAACACAAAATGACCTGGAGTGGCTGAAACAGCAAAACCAGGAAGATGCAGCTGTGGAAATTGAGAGACAAAGATGGGGAGATCAGGCTATCATGATGAAGGCAAGGATGATGTGTGGAGAAGGAAAATTCAATTAAAGTCTTTTGACACTGTAAATGTAAACTGGTTGTAAATACAAATCCAAACACTTCTCATGCTCCTTGGGAATTCAGAAAATAGCTTTGCCCTAAACAATTTTTTAATTGTTTGCCAGTATAGAAGATTAACTTTTTCTCAAATTTTCAATGCAAAATGAAAAAGGAACTCATGCAAAAATAAATATGCACAATAACTCTGAACATTTGGACAATACTTATTTTCCTAAATTCTAGCCATAAGTCATATATTTTCTTCCTGCCATAAATTTCCAAACAGCTATTTTGGAGAGTTTGGACTTTTAAAAACATAAATGTCTACAGCCTACTGCACACTTCCCTTCTCTCAGGTTTTCTCTTTGTGTAAGAAAATGCATTAATGGAGCAGGGAGGTAATTGCAAGTTGCCACAGCCACTCAGTTTCCATCTGCTAAATACTGGAGCATTTTTAAAGAAGGTGGCAGGGAAGCAAACATGCTTTGTACTAAATTGATCCCCAATGGCTCAAGAGTGAGATTTCAACAAAATGTTCTAACAGAAAGATTTGAATATTTGAAGATATTTTTTCCCTCTTCTATCTTCCCCACTGTCAGGTGTTTGGTACTCAGAGTTATTTTAGAGGGCCCAAAGCTGGTGAAACTGTAACCAGGTGAGTGTTTTGAACATATACCAACTATATTCTTCTCTTTGGTCTTCAAGACATGTAAGAATTGTACATGACACTTCAGAGTGTCCTTTTCTTCAGGAATCTGGTTGGCTTTCAGCACCTGCTGACTTTTGGAGCCATTTAACTTATTTTTTTTTAAGATGTTGTCACATTCAGCTATTTCCACTGAAATAATTTCAATAAAAGATATCACTTAAAAAATGGGCAGAGTCACCTCCCTTTTTCCTATTAAGTCACTGACAGATCTCTGGGCACTCTGAATGGCTACCAAAATGTGAGGTGATGTAAAGACCACAGGAAAAAACCCATTTCTTTCAATTTTTTTCAATATAGTTTTTCCCCAAGGAAGAAAACTTAAACAAATGTAAATAAAGCCAAACTACCTTTGAAATGAAATGAAGAAATGAAAATAAATGTTGAACTGTGTCTTGATCTGAACAATATAAAGTTGTGTCTCTAACCTGAGGCAAAGTAGATAAATTTTAAATCATTACCCATCCAGTCCTTTGTATACATCTAGAAACATACTTTTTTAATGAAAGAACCAATGTTTCTCCTTTAGAGACATCAATGGTCAAAGAATTTCACAGATTCTTCAAAACTCAATTTATTCCTTTTCACTTGTCCCCTCTGAAATCCACCCCACTGAGTACAAATGGTTTATTTTTTAAATCTAAATGATGAGGATGGCAGAGTGGTGCCTCAGATTTGGAAGAAGTAATAAATTGTAATTAAAACAAGTCACCCTTGAATGGAAAGGCTGCAGTTGACCCAAGGCCTTAAGCTGGCAGCTTTTTTTTTATCATGGTGAAGATCATACCCTGAACTTGTCCAAGATCCCTGTGAGAATGGAACAGGCTCCTGAATTTTTATGTTGAGCATTTACATCCCCAGATCTTACGGTCTCTGAAGAACCTTCACTGTTACAGACTTCTCTTGTAAGAGGTACCAAAATGTTTTTAATGAAAATAATTTCTTTTACTCAAATTGCACTGTCCATTCTCCCAACATTTGTGTGCTTATGTGGTACAGTTTTGAAAAGGAATGGTAACTGAAGCTTGGTTTTGGGGAAAAAAAGTAATGAAAATTCAGACATGTACATATTTATACAGATTTCTGCATCCCTGTGTTACTGAGTACAAGTTTCCAAAGGCTTCAAAACCATCAGGTATTAGTGATGTAATGTCAAGACATATTTAAATCTTGTGAATCCCTTCAAAATTTGTATTAATTCTGGTGTTCCCATCTCATTGAGCACAATGTTCTGTATTTCTCTGGCTGTACAAACAGTACATTCCATATTAAGTGCAGTGCAGGATGTCTTCCCACATAGGATGAGGAGTGATCAGGAGGGACCAGGTGGGTTGAAAAGGTAATTATTGCCCTATATACAGAGGTTAAAAGCATGTATCCCTGTCAATCCTAAAAAAAGTGTATTGTGGTCATATAATCTCTATGAAAATGATTAAACAAGATCATTCTACCTAGACTAATTAACCACCACCAGAAAGCTGCCATTTTGAATTAATTACAGAGCTATGACTTGAAGGTGACAGACTCTAAAACTAATTTGGTCTTCTACAATGCTGGAAGGAAAATAACTGAAAAAGTCCAGGTTATTTGCTGAGTTTATTTTGCTTGTGTCCTAGTGAATTACCAAAATAAAGTAGATATAAGACATAAAAAATGTGACTGGGCATGGTCCCATGCATAATGGTTGCCTGCATGTGCTTCAGAGTATAAAAAACTGTAATAAAACCCAAGCATGCCACACTACCAGCAATTAATCTGAATAAGTGATCAGATTACAGCAAAAATTGCTGACTGATTTCTAGGGTTTGGGTGCAGTGACAATGACTTACAGGGAGGAGGGAAAGAATTACTATGTCCATGCAGTAGAACAGGCACATTTACCTATGGCATTCAATCAGAGAGAATCCAATTAGGAAAAGTGCTAAACCTTCAGAATGCTTTCACTAGTTGTAGTGGGGAAATTAAAAAAATATCACAAGGGACAACTAACCATGGCCAAAAAAAAAAAAAAAAAATTCCTCTGCAGGGGTCTTAAAACCTTTGGTTCTATCTAGGGCATCTCTTATAATTTTTTGACTCTCCTTCCCTCCCATATAATTGGAGTTTGTGGAAATGATGGAGTCTATTCTCCATTATGTTACAGCAGCTCTTGTGTGCACTATTCTGACACCAATGTTGTGGTCTTCAAAAACTTTAACCTTTCCTTGCACATTTGTCTGGGATAAACAGAATTTCCTATTCCACATCCTCTCTTTCTAAAACAGGAGATTATTTTTTTCCTGCCATGTGATCAAAAGCAGTCAGTGAGCCACATACCAGCTACTGAAATTAGTGGGGGAGTTTTCTTTAACCTCAGCACACCCAGATATCTCTGTGTTGGACCATCCCACACTACCAAATAGTGTGGGGTTGATTCCAGAGTTCATGAATTCATTTGTTCACTGTATTTGTTCCCAGTGAGCTTTACACAATGCTGACCATAAAGGCAGCACATAATAGGTTAATAAGGCTAATAATAATAATAATAATAGAATGACATATTGCAAGTCTAAAGGTTTATACTTTCAAGTTTTATTTTCTTTTTCAGGAACTGTGAAAAATACCTTCCACACTTCATTTTTGTCTTAAAGTCTTAATCCATAATTATGGAGAACTGAGGTACCAATGCCAGAGTAACAAGATTAATACCTTTTTGACAGAATTTAATAATATGGTTTTATGTTTAATTTTGTTAATAAAATATGTCGCAGTAGGAAACTTTTTTTTTTACTTACCTAAACATTATTGCTTTAAAACAATTTAAGTCATATTTCCTGGTGCAAAGAATTTATTAGGAAGGCTTGTTTGGGACAGGTTTTTNATTGCTTTAAAACAATTTAAAGTCTTATTTCCTGGTGCAAAGATTTATTAGGAAGGCTTGTTTGGGACAGGTTTTTATGGGCTTGTGCAGGGATTAGCTTCAACTTAATTTGGATATTGAACCAATTTTGACAAGTACAGTCCACCATGGGCTAATAATGCAGTCCTTACTTAATTTATCCTATCTTAAATGCTCTGAGGCCTTTAAAATCATGTTATATATGTCTTCTAGATAACAAAACTCATGTTGGTTTTGGTTTTTATGTCTGGAGAAAGTATCCAATCATCAGTGCAGCTGATAATGCCTTTGCCTAAGCGAGATGAAGGCTGTTACATAATGTATCAGCAGAGAACGTTGCTCTCACCAGCAAAAATTCAACCTGCAGTACCAAGCTTTCTGCACAGCACATGGGGTAGCAGAAAGCCCTGCCTCTCTGCTGTGGACCCACAGTAAAACCCTCCTGTTGCACAACACATTTCTAAGCAGAAAATCTCCCTATTTGTGCCAAGGTGCTGCTCAGAACAGCCCCAGAGATGCAGACATTTGCCAGCACCAAGCAAAGACAAGCCTGTCACACAATGCAGCCAGGGTCCTACCCAGGTCCCAAGGTCTGGAGGCAACAGCACAGCCCCTGGTGCTTGTGGGAGCTAAGTGGGGCCCATTTTTGTGATCCTCCAGAGGGGAATATCCTGAGGAAAACATCCAAAGTGCCTGGTTTTTGGGAAGATATGTGGATGCCATTGAGCAGCTGAGAGCTACACCTCTATTTGATCTAAATATTTTGTGTGTCGTTGACAAGGGACAGCTTGAACAGTCTTACTTTTTGGGAGGTAAGTGGGGCCCATTTTTGTGATCCTCCAGAGGGGAATATCCTGAGGAAAACATCCAAAGTGCCTGGTTTTTGGGAAGATATGTGGATGCCATTGAGCAGCTGAGAGCTACACCTCTATTTGATCTGAATATTCTTTGTGTAGTTGACAAGGGACAGCTTGAAGAGTCCTCTGAGTTTGGAGGACCAAGGGGTCTCTAGCCTCACTGTTAATTGTCTGTATACATCAGTGACAGATGCAATCAACTGCAAACCAAATCCTCAAATGTAACTGGAGATCTCCAAACATCTCATGTTATCACTGGAGTTTTCTTTCTTTTACCTCCAAATAGATATTAAAATGTTTATTGCTGCAGGAAGAAATAGTGTAGGTATACAATATTTTGAAAGAAACACCATAACTTCCACCAGAAAGGAATGAAAAAACACTAAACTTGCAAACCTCAGTGTTGCTTATCTGGAAAAATACCATGGTTTTTTCAGAGCTATAAGTTTATCCTCTTTGCAGCTGAGAGTCCCTAATCCTTTGTGGTATCATGACATGACATTACCACATGGCAAGCTTCCACCTTGTTTGTGTGGAGGAAAAAACACCCACCAGGAGTTTGTGTGGAGAAAAGGATGGCTCCAGACGTGAGGAAACAGCAGAAGGCAACACCTGAGGAGACTTCACAGACCAGGGAAACTTTTGTCTGTACATCCAACAGATGCCCCTACAAGTGATTGTGTCATTATGCAAGAATAAAAGCGTGGATCCAGTCAATTCAAAACCCATCAGCCTGCAGAATCCAAGACCATCTCCACAACAAGATTCAACTGCAAAATCAGAGACCCAAAGATATAAACTTACACATCACTGTCAAGGCTGTGATGAAAGAGGAAAAAAAAATCCTTTTTTCAGTTTAGGGGTGTGTGTAGCTGTGTGAATATATGTACAGAGTCATAAAAAGAAAGGTGGAGCATGTTTAAAAGCGAGTCAGGACTTTTTCCTTCAGTATTACAAGTGATGTGGAAAATATCCCTGCAGCTACTGTGGGATAAATTGCAGCATGATTGCAGATATGGATCAGATAAACACAGAAAGCTGATGAGAATTTAAACAAACTTGGTCCACCTTTTCCTCTGACATTACCTCCACTGGTTGGTTCCTTCTTCTAAATCATAATGGTGTAATTGAAAGGAAAAAATTTCTCTTGTCAGAAAGTGTATAAACACATTTGTCCAGAAAACTCATGCTGGTAAGCTTGAGCAGGAGCTTTTCTGCCTACACTAAGATGAAAAAAAGAAAAGTTTCATAGGATCATTTAGATAGAATAAAACCTTTGAGAACATCAAACCCAATCATGAAATCCATACAATTCTTAAATTTTGCAAGGGAAAAGTAAATAAGAATGATTATTTGTCTTTACTGATAAAACAGAACTTGATGGACACCAAGAACATTCAAAGCAAATAAAATGAAGTTTTTTTCACTTACCAGGTTACACTGTAGAACTTGCTGCTGTGGGATTTTCTGGATGCAAAATGTATAAAGCAGATGAAACAAAGGACATAAACCAATTCCATCAAACACTGAGAAACAGATGAATCCTCTGTCCCAGGAGCCCTCTAACCTGCAGACTGGCAGAGCCAGGAGTGCACAGCTCAGGAGTAGGCACTTTTCTTCTCATTTGCTTTCTGCTGGCACCTACAACCAGCTAATGACACTAGCACAGTGCTGGGCACAAGAGACATTTTCTTTAACCCAGCAGAATGATTTTTGTGTTCTTCTTCAGTTCACTTTGATTTTCACACTTCTTACTGTACTGCAATTTTTCTTCTAGCAGAAAGGATACAGGCTGTCATTTGGCATTACTGGAGTCTTTTAGCTGCCAGGGAGGGATTCTCTGCCCACAAGTGTAAAACAGCCTTGACATACCTGAAATTATCCTTCATGTGTTTTTTGTATGTCATGGGTGCTCTTAGTGACACTGAGAATGTTTGATGAGCACCTGCAGCTCCATACTAATAGACCATAAAAAATGGGGTTGTGGAATTAAGCTGTTTACAAAAACAAAATGGAAAGCACGATGCATCTGGAAACATAATGCAGGAAAAGAAGAACATGTCGTTTTAGCTGTCTAGAGAGCTAGACCCTGTGTGTTATGGCTGTGATTTTCTGAGGGATTTAAATCTTAATATCAGCAACACAGTAATGTTTTTATGAAAACCATACTCAGGCATTTCCCAAATCCAGTATATATTTTTAATTACAGTCACTTCTATTTAAGCCCTCCATTGTATTTTAACATCTTTGCTTCTTGGCTTAGAACTGAGTAGCATGAAGGTCAGTGCTTAATGCAGGCTTGCAATAAATTGCACTTCTCCAACAGCACTTTCAATGTACTTTTATCAAAAATCTTCCAGGAAAACTGCCATTCCTGCTAATGACAAATTTCATATGCTAGCTGGTCTCTGTCTCACTACGTCCCATTCACTGCTAGAATTCAGAAAATGGCTCAATTAGTAGAGAATTTGAGAGATGTTGCTGCAGGAGATTTGTGAGGAGAGATGCCAGCAGATAAATGTGAGTCATTTTCCAGCTCAGGAGGCTTCAGCTGTGATTGCACAGACTGATTCTCCTTAATTCATTTCTTTCTTCCCATGTATGCGAGCAAGACAGCAAGTGAAGAGTAAAATACAAAAACTGGAGCAAAAATGGGTTATTAAAGAGAATCAAAGTAACAACTGGCTGGGCAAGTACACAGGTACATTATCTATGATTCATGAGCCTGTATATTTTTTAAAATGCCATTAGCCAAGTGATGACTATATGGAGATGATAGTAAATGCCCAAAGTTTCCTCAACTTCATAACTTTCACTTGGAGTCCCTGAATTCACACAGCTCTCTGGAGGTCTGGATGCTGCACTCTTGAGCCCCTGCCCAGCCTGAATGACTCTGGGATTAGTGTATCCTGTTTAAAAAATATGCTTTTTCTCTCTTGGGAATGAAAAATATGTAGTAGAAAAGAACTTTGGAGGTGGCTTCCACAATAAACACCAAATGTAGACACTAGAACTGAAGAATTCCCAGATAGATCAGAATCTTGAACATATTAATCAAGAGTGCCTTTAATTGAGGTGATTAAAGGAATTCACTGTCATCTGGCATGTGGGGAAGTAATTTGGTGATGAATGATGTTCAGATCTAGTTTTCATCAGATCAACATGGGGGCAGCAACAACAACAACCAAGCAGATCCTGCCCATCTGCTGTCCAGTGTTTTGCACAGGGATGAGAGGTCACCTGCTGCCAGGTGAGCAGTGTAAACCCCTTTTCAGAGGTGGACTGTGAAAACCCATTGTTCATTTCCTAACAGTTCAAGTTAGTTGTCCTAGTAGAGCAATTTCCTTCCAGCAGAGAGTGTCCTGCAGGAATTTCCCAACTGAGGGGTGGATTTGCAGCCAAAGGCTTTAACATAGCTAGGAATAAATTTTAAAAAAATCAGATGTAGATGACATGGCTTACAAAGCAAAGCTGACAATGTTCAGCCTTAACTGAACTCACACTCCTGTGTTGTGAGGTTTGGTCTCTAGGTGTGCACTAGAAAATAGATACCTCAAACTGTAGAATGAGTTTTATAGGGAGAAGAATGAGAAAATATTCTAAATTTTCAGGAAGTGACAGGAGTTCCTGATGAAAATCAAATTGTATTCTTCCATTGACTTCAACAGGCAAAAGATATTTCACCCTGAGATTGCAAGAATTGGTTTGGGGGAAAAATGCCAGTAGGATATTAAAGAGTTTGATTGAAGTTAAAAGTTTCTCGATAAAAGGAGTGGAATCCACAAAATTTTTACTTTCACAAAAAAACTGATGTTTTATTTGTTTCCAGCTGTCTAAAAAAATCCAGTTTAGCATCACTATATAAGAATTGGATGTCTTCTGGGTAGAAATTATGTTTTTAAAATTTAAAGATAGGCACATAATACGGTTAAAATGATGTAAGCTGGAGCCTGAATTTGCAGTAATTTAGCTCATCTGTGGTAACTGCCTGTGGGGAGACTTGTACATGGTTATAAATGTGTGGTAATTTGAGGTTGCCTATCCCTCTTCTGAATTCCCCCTCTTGGAAGTAAATGATCTTACATTTACTGATGGGTAAGAAGGTGCACAGTTATTACTAAGTAGCCAAACACTTGTGGCAGCTTGTTTGCACGTCTTTAAGATCAGCTAATTACAGTATGGAGAAAAAAAAAAAAAAGTTATTAGAGCCATAACAAAGCACTTGAAATTATCAAAAGAAAAATGGTTTTATTTATTGAAATTTAATCTTTATAGATTTCTAGCCGTGTAGGTATCCAAGATTTTTTTACCATTCTTCATGATTCACTAGACATTATTCACAGGTATTATTCAAAATTTCAATACTTGTAATCTAGAAAACGTAGTGCCACTCCAGAGTAAATAATCCTTTTTACTTCTGCTCTTTCTTATAGCTGACTGAAGCGAGACATTTTTTGTTTAGAATGTAAAAACTTTCACATGATTGTGAACTCAAAGACTAACTTTATCTTCTATTTATCTTACTGATTTTAGATCATTTAGCCTTCTACAGAAGAGATGGAGGTCTACTATGCCATGATAAAGAGTAGCAGACTCCATTTGCAAGATATGAATGTCATCATTGGTGAAGAATTAGGTTTATTTGTCTGTTTTCAGGCAGGAAAATAAACCAGTACCAAAGTACAACATCCCTACTGGAACCTTGTAGGATCTGTGTCCAAAACAAGCAGGTAACGAGTTGGGATCTCCTTCATATGGATCCTATGGGACCAAAATTTTACATGGATTCAAGAGGAGACCTGGAAATGACAGTGCTGCCTTATAAACTTGGGTCTCCAATGTCTCCAGCCCCCTTCATCTCCCTTTCAGTTGGTCTAACCCTAAGAGACAGGAGAGAAATGAAAAACAGAAATAGAAAGTTCGAGAATTCATCTGAATTGAAAAATTCTGAATTTAGTTTTTGCAATGAAACACCAAACATTATACCATTTATTTTCACAACAGTTGTTCTGTACTCTCCCTCCAGTAACAAAAACTGTTGACTAACTTCACCGGAAATCTCCTCTAATTAAAAGTGGCCGCAGAGTTAGCCCTTCATACAAACATTAAATTAGAAGTGTCCACAGGGCTGCATACAAATCAGAATCCACGGTTGCCAGCCAAACCACACGCCGTAGATGTGGCTTTGCAGGAAGAACCCAAGAATTTTCATTCCAAAACCACAGGTACCTACTCCTATCTTGTTTGGCTCCAGCAGCAATAAAGCTGAAAACTTGCATGGGACCAAGCAACTCTATGGCCACACTGTGGAATATTATCTATTGTCTATTATTTTATTATCTAAAATCTATTACCCCATTCTTTGGCTCATCTGGGTGAACAACCAGCCTTGCCACACACAAGACAAGGTGTCCCTTGAGGAATTCAGAATTGCTGATAATTTCTGTAATTTATGGGGGCTGTTCTATCTGCTTCTCTATAAATAGCTCACATACATGTTTCCCAGCTTTCTGTTCCACTTATGCAAAATTAGAGAGAAGGGGAGAGAAAGTTCAGGATAAATGATGTTCTCCTGGCTTCATATGCTTCTTCTTTTTTCTTTTTTCATAAAAAAAAAAAAATAGAAGAGGAATATGTGAGGCTGGAAAACAGACAAAACTACATCTGGCATCATTTCATCTGAGCAAACGTTCCACAAGAGTGAGTGAAGTACCTCCAAAGCTGGGGAAAAAGTGCTCCACCTCCTGCACACCCACCAGGCTTATCGGATCAGTCATGCTGCAGGAACCTGCCTTGAAGTTCTTGGCCTCATAAGGATCCTGAACACACACTGGTATCAGGTTCTTTCCCAGTGTTTCCAAAACACCAGGAGGGAACTGATTCCTCATTCCTTTTCAAGTTGCTCCTGAAGTGGTGCAAAGCTTGGTTTGAATGCCTCGCTCCCAGAACCAAAGCAGGTGAAAATGTCTCGCGTCTCCCCTGCTCTACACACAGAGTTTTAGGAATGAGCAGTGATGTCTCCTGAACATCAGAGATCACAGGCAGCAGAAACAAAACAGCATGTCTTGTGGGGAAATAAACATTTCGTAATTGCTAATGTTTCCTTTTGGATAAGTGAAAAGCCCGAACACATTAAAAGAAAAAAAGAAAGAAAAAAGATTTAATTTCTAGTTTAAATACAGCTGCAGTAATTCTTATACACCACACAGCTGTTCAGAGGCCTGGCAGCTGTCCATATCTTATGTGTCCTGTCATGTATTTTCCCGTATTGTCCTCTTGACATGTAAAGACTGTCTTTAACTGTTGGGCAAAAGACAGTAGTCTTTGAGTTAAACACATTTATGTCTCATCACTGCTGGCTTTTGCCCCCACTGAGCTTCTTGGCCTGTGACCACAGTCTTGTTAGAGAGGAGAGTCATGTGGGTTTTTTATTCCTTTCTTTGACATAATCCTCCATACTGTTGGCTGACCCCAAATTGTGCACTTGTTTGTTAGATACAAACCAAAATCATAGCTAACACACATTCATATTGTGTAAATAACTGGGATGACAAATGTTTCGACCAAAACACCAACAGATGTGCCAGTCCCTCTGCCAGTGCAGAGTGGGAAGGGTGGCTGACAAGTTTTCCTGCCAGCATGTGGTATCATTCTGAATTAATTTCTTGGAGAACAGAATTTCTGGTTTTATAGATAAAAAGAGAATAAAGAACTTACCCTGGATCATGAGTATTTTTGTAAATAAGCTTCTCATTTTTTCTTTACTTTTGTTCCAAGCAAAAATAGATGGGGTTTTAAATACTGTTGCTCAGACTGCACAGAAAAAAATGCATTATAATGTTTAACTAAAGATGAATCTCTGGGAAAGGTTTCCTCCAGTCTGGCTTCTGGCATCTTCCAAAGTACAATATTCAAAAGCCTCCTGAGGTGCTTGTGCAACGAGGGCACCATTTTCCTCTTACAGCTGGGGAAACTGAGGCTGGAGACAAAAAGTTCTCCATGCTCATGCCTAGTGATATCCAACAGCTTTACAGGGACACTTCAGAGAAAGACAAAAGCACAGGTAAGGCACACATGGCTGTGGGTAACCTGTGCCTCCTTGGCCAGGATTTGACACTCCTGGTTCAGCTGGTGTCCTGTTGCCTTCACGTGGCTCTGGGTTTGTGCCAACTCATGTCCAGCCAGCTCAGGGCACAACCAAAGTGTGGTGTTTCCACCTGTCTTTGTAGGTGCTGCTTATCTCCTCTGTTATTGAGAAATATAAAAAGTACCTCAAAAGAACATTAAGGTTTAGCAACAGACAAGCCAAGCTTTTCCTCCTTCACACATGGCACTGAATATATTTTTCCATTGTGCTGTTGTCTTTTTTCTTTTTTTAAAACCATAGATTAGCTTCTGTATCACTTGCTAGCCCCACCTTGCCTCCTCCCATATTTGTATATTCTAGCATATCAAAGCAAGATGTTTTTACATGATAAGCTCTCTTCTCTCTCAGCAGCTTGGGTAAACAGTATTCCCAGAAATGTTTCACTCACTACTGTGTTACATACGTCACCTGTAGTTAGTAATTGAAGTACAGTTTTTACTAGGTAACTACTGTACAAAAGGCATTCCCTGGTTCTATTTGCCCTTAATCTGGGAAACAGTAAGATCAACCACAAGTTACTATTCCTGTGTACCTAAAGATACAGAAAAAATATTAGTTTAGAGATGGTATGTTATCGTATTTTATAATACATGTGCCCTTTTTAGCTATTCACTCCTGGGCACAGGGAAGTTCATTTCTAACCTTAATTTTGAGCCTGATGCCTTTTGGCATATGAAAATATATAGCGCTGAAGTCTGTTTACAGAGAATTTCCTGGATTTTTTTTTTTTTTTTTAATTAAAAGAAAAGAGGAGGCCCTCTGGAGCCTAGCAGGTGAGCTGCTCATTGCATGTACCAGCTCTTCATCCTTTCTCAGATGAATATTACATATCAAACTGCAAAAATACATTTTGGACAGACTCTATACTTGGATTTTCAAATGCTAACAAGATGGTAAATGGGAAAAATTTATTTCTAGAAGAAAGCTGCACACTTCTCTCAGCCAAAAGCTAACTTTAGACACTCCGAGTTTGAGGCTTTTCAGCCCTGTTTTTCCTCAGGTCTCCTCAAGAGTTTTCATATAAAGGGAATTATGACAGCTTCTGCAAGAGCAATGGAGTTGGGATTAACCTAATGGCATCTTTCAACTGCAGCTTTTTCACACCAGCATATTTGCAACTTCTTTTGTATCATAGGGAAGATGTTTGGTTTTCTTTTTCCTTTCCTCAAAAGTGGAAAGACTTTTTGGTCAAATTTTCAAAAAAGTCTATACCAAAGGCTGTCATTGTCCCAAAATATGTGGCAGCAATGGTTTTGCAGTCTCACTTAGAGGTCATTTCTCCAGTTTCCCTCTTGAATTTTTCCTGACAAACACAAAAATATCCCTTGCTCCAGATTTTCCTTCATGTTACTTCATAGGTTTCTGCAATGTCCTTGTCTTTTCCCTGGTGCTTACACCCTCCACTTACTCATAGGCACTCAGCATGTCTCCCTTTAGCTATACATATTCAGCTCTTTTAATCTTTTATCATAAATCAATCATTCTAGTGCTTAATCATATGTTTTCTTTCCCCTGGAACACTCTCCTGCTCCTCTCCCTTTCTCCAAACAATGTTATGTGCTCAGAACCAAACTCATTTTTTAATTGCATGATCAAAGAGACTGACCAAAGAAGGAAAGTCATATTTTGAGAATATTTAATGAAATTCAAGTCATCTAATAGGATTGGTGCATCACCACTGCTGTTGGTACCTGATAATTTTGCGTAAGTTCTTTAAAAATAGGGATTCAAGAAAGTTGCCTGGATGGAGTCAAGGGTGCCAAATACTGCTGTTTCATTTCAGGCATGGACTGACCCATGGGACCCAAAAACTCAGAGTCAATATGAGAATTCAGATCCAAATGTGGGCTCCATGGCTCACAAGATTCACTTTTATTTGTGGGATTTAGCCTTTTAGTTCTCCTAAAGAAGTCAGACTCTTCCCAAATCCCCAGTCCAGGCAACTTCCCAACTTCACTAAAACTACCTAACTAATCAGGACAGAAATCATCCACAGGCATACAGGCCACAAAACTTTCCCTTTGAATCATAAATTCATTACCAGAAAAGGAGACATAGTAAAATAAAAAGAATGAGAGAGAATAAAGAAGAGTCTAGGGGTAAACAAGACACTGGAAAAGCTAAAATTTTTAATCTTTTGTACTGACCTGAAGGGTACAGGGAAAGAAATAAAGACTGTGTCCTGATGCTAGACTTTCTCTTATCCTTGAAGAAGAAAGACTTCTTTTCCCATTCTTATTCCTGAGGGCTAAAAGAGCAACTCAGGAGTGCCCTGGAGCTGTACAAACTTGGCTCCTGAAGGAGAACAGAAATGACTGTGAGTTCATCAGTCCATGCTGGAGAGGCTGGGCAGGCTCTGGGGACAGGACAGTGCTCCTGAGCATGCTGGTGTTGTTAGGGGAGATGCTTTCACAGGTACAGGCACAATGCAAAGACAGCTTTTACAAACACAGATGAACATAAAAACGAGACCAGGTAGACAAAGGTGAATATGAGAACAAAGTCTGACAAGGGAGCTACTCCTAGTGGCTCATGCAAGCAAAACAACTTCACCCCCTCAGAGACAAGTGGGAGCCAGGATACTCTGTAATTTGGGGGATTTTTGAAATCATAAGTCTTCCATTATAAAATGCCTAAAGACTTCAGTCACAGCAATCAAGCCCTGCAATATCCGGTGACATGTAAAGGAGCACCTTCTGTGTTGTAACAAACATCATCAAAGGGCTTCAGTCTAAATCACATTAGTCAGAAGAATGTACTTCTGATGAGTAGTTTCCTTATCAAAAACTCTGTTTCTTGCTTCTGTAATGATCTTCAATGATCAATCTGAAAAAAGCATCCCTAAATAAAAAGGTACTCGAGCGTGTGCTTGCATTTTCAGCCTGCTGGTGTCCTTGGACACAGGTGGTTTTACCCACATGCTGTGGTGCTGCTGCTTCTCAGGTGTGGCCTCGAGGTACCAGTGACAGCTGTGACCACCCTTAAAGGCACTTCATTCCCCTCATGGGTGGATTGTCACAACAGTCTACAGATGTTTGGCACAATCAACTTTTTCTGGCAGATTCTTTTTGCAAATATACACAAAATATTTCCAAAAGTACACTGGTGCTCAACATTTTTTTATGACCAAGTACTGTGGGCAGAAGAACCCCACAACACATAAGGCCTTAAGTCTTACTATATCAGATGGGTGTTAATCAAGCTGCAGTTAATTGTGCCTTCATTTGCTTGCACACTCAGGGGTGAGATCCAGCCTGTTAATGCCTGATGGAGGCTGGAGGCAAGGGACAAAAGTCTTGTCTCATTTTGGTCGTATGAATCTGTACAAATATAATCCATTGCAGGTACACAACAGAGCCTGAGCACTTGAGGCAGCCCTGCTAAATTGGAATCTCAGGCAGAAGAAATTTTGCATTAAACTGAAAGTTCTGCACGGTCACCAGGGTCTTTTTCATGGTAAACACTGAGCTATAACAAGACAGAAAGAAGCCACTTTATGCTTCTGCAGATGGTGATATTTTAGTGCAATACTAAGAGCCCAGTCTGCAAGGATGGCAAATCCTGGATTCTTGTCTTGCTCATTTCAATCATTGAAACACCTTCAAGCTGAACACTTAGCCTACAGATCTGAGAAGGCCTGACATGGTGCTGTGTTGTTGGGGTCTATTCAACTGGTAGTTCATCACACATTGTGTTTCAGAGGTGCTCCACCAGATCCATCATCCCCAACCTGGCAAGGTGTGGCCACCAAGAGTGACTGAGATTGAAGGGAAATGATGAGAAAGCTCTAAGAGTGAAAAGAAGAATAAAAAAAAAGCAGTATAAATCTGCAGCAGCCTGGTTCTCTCCTGTAAATACCAAGGAAAAAATTGAAACTATCTTCTGGGGAGAATAAAAAAAGTTGAATAAAGAAACGTTGTCTGCCAATGTCTATCACTTGACAGATGGCATCCTAAGGAATTTAGCAGCTACCTGTGACTTACATAGAGTTATCTCAGGTCTGTGAGAGAGCCTTGGATGAATATATTCTGCCTGTTCCACTGAGATTTAGAAAGTATATTTGGGTTTACAAGCCACTAGTATGCTCTGACAATAACCTCTATAAAGATTACGTATTTTGGGAAAGATCTGGCAGACTTTCAGGCAGTTTTTAAGATCTCTTGTATATGCAAAGGGAACTTTGATTTCATGATTAGGATAGATTTATAGCAGCAATAGCACCTATTTAAATATTATGATAACAAGTTAAAAAAACCCCAATTTTAAATTGCATTTAAATGAAATGACATCTCTAAATGCTGCTAAGTTCAAGGCTGATTTCTCTCTTTCAGTATTTGTGGATATTCAGGGGTTTTTTTAGACATAACATACAGTTAAAGAATGAGAAGGAAATATATCTCACCTTTTAACAGCCCTGTAAATATAATATAATTTTTAGGGTTATTTAATTTATAGAAAGGAATTCCATTGCTTCTCTTCCAAAACCTGTTTGAACTTCTTGCCTACATATCTGCCCATTGTGTTCTTCCACAGGTGAAGACTAAAGCCTTTACTAAAGACAGGATTTTGGCATTGCAATGTTCAGCAATCCAGTACATAGCCATGCTACTGTCACCAAACTGGCAAAAGAAATCAGATCAAGCCCTAAGTAGTCATTATCAAACTAAGCTAGCTTTAAAATAGAATATTCAGTCATGCTGAGATTAGATTTTAAAATAAGTGATTGGTTCTTAGGTGTTATGATAGGTTTCTACTCACAGTAATTACTGATTTTGTATGTAAAACTGTAAAGTTTAAGTGAAAATATTGACCCATCTTCACTGAGAGGAATAAAAATCACTTAGATGTTGGAGAGCTATAAAAAGATGAAAGGAAATTTGTCCTGGCATTATCTGAAAGTTTGATTTTTTTTTAAGTTTGCCTTAAAGTACATTGCTTTGGGTATGTTGTGTGGATGGTCATTAATTGTTTTCTGTAAGCAATTTTATTTAAGTAAATAAAACACACATTCATGTAAAGTTCAAGCAAAATATGACAAAGATCTTTCTAAATGTGTCTTCTCTCAGCTACTCAGATTTCATTTTCTAAGCCTTCTGTTTTACTGTCAGACTATATGTAAGAATTAAGAAAAATGCATTTATTTTTTAAATGATGATGTGCAATTAATATGTTAATCAAGAATTTGTGGTGGAGTTAATTCCCAGAAAGGCTGATGGAAACCAGGTTCAGTCTGATGCCCAGATGGATGAAAACTTCTCAGCTGGTTGTAAAGGTAAATGTTTTATACAGAGAAGGCTCAGTATCATGTTTGGGTGTTCAAAGTTGCATTCTCCTGAGAGAATATTTTTTAAGCTTATTAAAATTTTGTATCAAAGCTGCTTTTGAATCAGAAGTAGAGTTTCAAGTAAATTTTTCATGCTGATTTTTTTTCAGAAAGCAGCAAGATTTAAAATCTTCTATGCAAACATAGATGTTTTCATCATGTAGGCACATGTCTCTGGGCTCATCAGCTGCCCTGTTAGAAACAAATTCTTGCTCAACGTGGTCCATCTCAGCTCTGTAAATAGAGCAGGTAACTCTGAAAATGTCCATTTAATTCCAGCACCAGACAGACCACCATGAAGGCAGTGTGGTGTATGCCTATGTGGTGTACATCTCTACTAGTGGAACAATCTGCATGTAACTTATTTAATGAAAACGAACTTTCTACCAAAGTGGAAAGATTCAAAAGTTATTGACTTTTCTGCTAGAAAAATGAGCCCCTCAAAACCTGAGCTTTATGGGCAAAAGCAGAGAAACTGAAAGGAGAATAGACTAATGACTTTTAAATTTTCACCACAAATAAAGATGTTTTTGTCTCTAGGGAATATCCAGTTAAAATAAAACATAAATAAATATTCATAATGTTTCCCTGTGTAGATGTAGTGATGTATCACATTTTCATTACTGCAATTTTAAATGTAAAACAAAAAAACCCTTTTGCTTTTTTTGAAACATACTCAGCCTGCTAACACTGCCAGGAAAGCAAAGTTAATAAGCCAATTTGTTTCCTTTTCAAGCAGACATCCTTGTGTTTTATCTCAAGTTGCTTTTCAAGCTACAGAGAAAGCACCTGTAAACATGTGTTGCAGATCTACCTCATTATCCTCATTCAAACCCTCTGCAAGCACCATTAGTCAGGCACTGTTTTCAAGCAGATGCATTTCTGAACTTAATACACCTTTTTCCAGTACACAGCTCACTCATCCAAAGGGTCTCTTTCTTTGTAGCTCCTGTCCACCTTGGTGGTCCTTCACATGCAAACTGAACAATGGATTTGAAGTCCTAATACCTGGAGGGCAGACAGACATACAGACTGACAACAATATATTTCTTTCCAAAATAGCTGATTTCTTAGTTTTTCGTGAATGAAACTCCCGAGTTCCATTTCTTAAGGTTTTAGAGTGATTGGTGTCCAGACACAGGAACCATCATGTGGCTTTGATTCTTTTGATTTTCTTTAATTTCAGTGGGAGGAGAGGTCTTCAGTTCTTTTTAACATTGTTCTGCCCCATGAATCTATATGGTATTTTACCTTTATTTCCCCAAATGATTAAAAAATTCCTGTAGATTTAGACTGTGTGAGTCATTCAGATAGACAGACTCATTTTGAGGCAACATGTGAAACCCAAGAGCTTCCAGGATGCCCCAATGAGAACCCAAAGGTATCCTGACTTCAGGGTCTGCAATGTAGCTTCATCTTTAACACTCCAACAATTTAAAATGTTCTTTTCCACTGTATGCTGAGTGAGGCTTATAGCAAATCTATACCTTTACTTAGGCTTTTACAATTCTGTTTGTCATCATATTTGGTCAGCTCCATTTTCCTTTAGCAATGACAAGAGAAAGTGACAGTCAAGCATGTCTCAAAATAAAGCAGAAATTAAAAATAATGGCTCACCACATCTCTCCTTGACCACTTTGTGATTCCAGGTGGCAAGGTGACTTTAGGCAGAGATTAAGTTATTTTACATCAGTCAAAATTCTGTAGGTTCACCTTGAAAGGGAGTCTAGGAAAGGGAATGACAGGCAAGTTTTGATGGGGAATAGAATATCAAGAAGAGAGCATATCAAATATACTGAAATCCCAGTAATTTCAGTGGGCAAACACACACGGGGGGACGAGGCTTAAGTTCATGGTTATTCACAGCAGAATCAGACCGATGGGTCCTTGAGCTCCCTGAGCTGTTACTGTGGATGACCAGTGACAGTGATAGGAAAATACTTCCCTGGCTGATAAAGCTGTGACAACAAGAGTGAAGCCACTGCAGGTGTTATGGAGCAAGGGTGTTGTAGGGACACCTGGACAACAAATTCATTGTCCTGTTGGCAGGTGACTCTCTCCCCACCTCAAAGAGGCAGAGGGATTCTGAAATAGTGAGATCCAGTTCTGTAGTCTTTAAATCAGATGAAAAACTTCACTTTTATGAGAGGACAGTTCAACAGGCAGCTCCCCTTCTTGCCTTCAATTTACGGGAACAAGACAGGCTAAAAACATGGGACGTGGTACAGCTCAGGGCCAGGGAATGGGTCCCTCTTGGCTCTCTGGATATAAATACAGGTGAGTCACTGGATGTGCCTGCACACACCTTGAAAGAAAAATACCTGAAGTGATCACTGACTGCCAGGAAACTGTGCCAAATTGTTGGCAATGTCCTTTGCTCCTCCTTGGCTCATCTTCATTCATGAGTGCTGAGCCAAGTCAGAGTCTGCCCTTTGGCTCGTTTCATTGGCTGCCTCATTGCAGCAATGTACACATTTTCTAATGAGCAACTGTGTACACCCATGTACATACACACACAAACATGAATTTTCCACAGATTTCAGCATCAATTGTCACGACTTCAGTGGCTCTTCTTTCAAAAGGTGTGTGGTGGATATTATTTATGCCCGTGACAGCATGCACAGAAGTATCTGTGCTTCTGAGGATTTTACTTCAGGGTTTGCTTACTTGCTACATGGAAACCCTCTTGGTATTATCTTACTTTGCTTAGATAAAAGAGGAGTCAAGCAAAGAATTCCTGTAGGTAATTTAAATAACTACTTCCTTTTAGAGTGAAATTTGTACCTGTGCATAAATGTGGTCTAATGGTTCAATTCTGATCTACTTAAGGGTATGAAAGCATTTAATAACTCCTATTAATTCCGTGGTCTTGTTATAGATCCTCATGGGCATATGTGAGAACTGAATTTGGTTTGCAAACCAAAAGAACCCTAAAATGCCTCTTTTTCCCTTTGCTGATGGTGTGCGTGGTCCACAGTACTTTTTCACTGTAGTGGGATGAAAGATATTTTCAAAGATACTCTTGCAATAATAAAGTGAGGGTGTTGTACAGCCAGGGTTTAACTGGGAAACGCTCCACTTTTCAAAAAAAAAAATTTTCCTCCTCTGTGCAAGATCTTTGCCAAAGGGTGTACATGTTACTGTTGCAGCCAAAATTACTGTTATAGCCAAAGGATGTACACGTTTCTGTGTAAAGGCTTTGCCAAAGGGTGTGCGAGTTACAGTTCAAAGTTACAGTTGAAGGGGCATTCCTGGCTTTAACGTTTGTGATCTGCTTATCCAGTCAATTAAACGCGGTTTATTTTCAGATGGCTGAGGGGATTGCTCATGTGATGCAAAGGCTATTGCTATGGGAGCCCTCAAAAACAAGTTCCCTTTTAACTTTTTGCTGTTATGCAAGGTATTACTGGTACTCATGGTATTCCCCATTCCTTCTACAATATGTGCTCTACAAAGAATAGCTTACCTCCAATTAAAGATGGCAAAAGTGCTCCATTTTTTTCTCTAAGGGTGCCAAATAAATTGCCAGTCTGCCCCAGGCCATGCATGGCTGTTTAGCAGGCTACTGTGTGCAGCTGTAGTCACATTTTGGATGGATTTGAATTAATGGCAATAGCTGAAGAAACAGATCTGGCTGGCAGACTGAATTCTTCAGTATAAAATGCCAGTAGACAAAATGTAAGAAATTACAGAGAACAGTTCAAAAAAGTAACACAAGAGAACAGAACTGGTTGAAAATGTAAAATGAATCCTCCAGATTTTCTGGCCTGTTCCACTGCAAATCTGATGGCTCTGAGCCTCAATAATTTCTTAGCTTAATCCTTTACTGCTGTATCAGAGATCCTCACCACCTTCAATGGGTTGTTTCTTCCACTGTTGTGGTTGATCCTGAGCAGATGTTTCCATGCTAGAACTCTGGCCATGGTTCATCTGGTCTATTTTGCATTAGGAGGAGAAGTTAAACTTTCATGGACATTGGCCACTAGATCTCCTTTGACCATATAGAGAGACCAGGGTGGTTTCCTCATGAGGAAGAAGCCTTTTGTTCACCTTTGCCTTCAGACATTTAAAGAACTAGCATTGGCCTTTATACATTTGCAGCAGTGCTAGTTGTTCAATACATCAGAACTAAAGAAAGATGTCTAATCTTTCTGAAACAGATATGAAAAAGCTGCCCTTTTGAGATACTCATTTTTCTTCATAGATTACAGAATTTGCCAGGATTAAATGAGACTAGATCAGGTCTAACTTCTACATATTTAAAGTTAGATGAAATAAATCTCTTTGTCTCACCACTGATTCACACCAGAAATAAGGCAGTTCAAAGAAAAACAAACAAGATGAGTGGGAGCAAGGAACACTTTTGTTTGATATGTGCATGATGAGAAATTAATTTAGAGGGAAAGTAGGTAAAGAATAACATGATAGGTCTGTTGACTAGCAGACTGGAAGAGACAAAATTAATACAGATACCTACTGTGTTCCAGTCAGGAGGAAAGGAGGATCAAATTGGATGGAACAAGCTTGAATATGGAAAAACAACTCCTTTCATCCATACTGCAAAATCATCCCATAGCCATAACAGAGCAAGACCCCAACAGTTTCAAACCACTTGGAACAAAAGCCAGGTATATCAAGACAAGGAGGATACCAGCAGTTGCTTTAGTTAGTGAGAAAATGCAATTACTTTCTCACACAGGGGTAAAGGGTTGCACTGTTCTTGTATGATATATACAGATTGGTGCAAATTGAACTACTGACCTTGTCATTAGTCATTATATGAGAAACCTAAAAAAGATTGTACATTAGCCCCAAGCCTATGTTTGATTTCTGGATGTGCAGCCATATTTGCCTAGTGCTTGTAAACAAGCCAAAACTTGCATGCATAAAAACTATTTTTTTTTTTTACAAATTTGTTTAGAATTTGCTCCTTATGTTGCACGTAAAAAGTAACATTGCTTTTATTTGATGAAATGCAATCACTTCTAACTTTCTCTTTTATGTCTTCCACTTTTACAAGATGTTTCTTCTGGCAATATCAGTCAACTTTCTTTACCTTGCTCTTTGTTTCCACATTGCCAATATTTCTGTGCTGCTGACTTCTGCACATATCCTCAGGAGTTTTTTTGATGATACTGTGAACAGGAGACCCTGGATGTTTACCAACTCCTTACTTATTTATTATACCTGGCTCACTTCCTAGGACACAGTGAAAACAATGTCTGTTCTTGTTGATTGCTAAACAAACCTTGTAAGGAAACAGTCCTCCAGTATGTCTAGGAACATTGCTTCTTCCCTAAGGACCCCATTGCTGTCATCAAGAGCAACACCTGGAAAATAGTGGCTGTCTGAGCTTTCTTACAACCCTTGCTATCTGCACATCTATCCACATTTTTCAGCAATATGTAAAGGGATGTCTGTTCTGTTTTCTTCTCATTGTCTTTAGTACTTACTGAGTTACACCTCGAAATCTGTGACCTGCACTGACAAATAGAATTTAGTGAAACATTCTCTTCTGCATTTAATCCAAAGTTTAAGCACATAGCTTTGATTAACTCATCAGAGTATGGAAAACTCCAAGGCCAGAAGGAAGGTTTGTGTTCCTCAAAGACTCTGTGATTCTGCTGCTTTTCTCTCTGTAGTAGGTGGCATTGTATGGGGCTGAAATTTTCAGCACTGCCCTAGAGATTTGGATATGTTCCCTTAAAACATCATCCTAAACATTTCCAAAAGAATTCCAGGAATGCTTATACAGATATGAGTCTCTTGTCTCATCTCTGACTGACCTGCCATGTAAGTGCTCATGAAACATTAAAACTTGCATTATTCCAAATGCATCTCCATGATGGTGCTGTCTTTAATACTGGTCATAGTGAATCTCTGGCAACAAGAGTTTGCATCTTCCTTTACATCTGCCAGGAAATTTGTGGTTTTCTATCTTTTTTCTTCTGGTCTGCCAGAATTTTAATGCTGTGATGTTTCTCCCAGAGCTCCCTTATTTTAGAACTGAACAATTGATTCACTGATTAATCAAACAATTAATTGACAAGAACACTGATTTATGTTAAGTTACAGCACACAAATATTTGCCTATTGTTGGATGTAGATTTAAACACAGACTCTAGAAGTATTTTTATTAGCCATGAACATTTCTTGAGGATAATCCAAGAGCAAAACTCAAGCTCTTCCTCCTTCCTATGATTTGAATGGATGGATTGTGTCAAGAGTCACACTCCTTTTTTTGTGTTAAAACCTTAATCTGATAAATAACTCTCAGGATGATTTTTAAAAGCAGAAAGGGCAGTAATGTGTCTTGCTCCCACTAACAATTCAGCAGAGTTAGGCACCGTGCTCCAGTTTACATTTTTAAAGATTTACCTTCTTTGTCTTGAAAGCTGTGTTGACAGCAAGCTCCATTCAGGACATTCCTCTGAGAGAAGCCAACAGGCAGTCTCAGACCTTCCTGTGGATGTGTGAAGAACAACTGGTAACCAAAGAGCAGAGAAGGAGACTGATGTGCTGCAAGCAAGGAAAAAAGAAATTTCTCAAGGTGAAATTGTCAACAGCTTGTTCATGACTCAGAATCTGAAACTTCTTTTAACTGCAAAGTGACACACACACAGACACACACACATATCTATATATCTACATATCTACGTATCTATATATCTATATATATCTTGTTTAGGTACCAAAAATATCTGCTAAGGTTATATTCATTTGTCAAGAAAGGACCTTAAGACTGCTGTTGTTTAAGATAGCCCTTTGGAGAGGGAAATCCAGTTCTCTGTCATAGTGTATGGTCTCATTCTGGCACAGTGCTCTGTGCACCCAACAAGGTGATGCTTGTGAGGGGTTTCTTAATGCAATTTAAATAACTTTTTTTCAAATCTCTTATTTTAAGACTGTGTAACCTATGGATTTAAAAAGTAGGTTAAATTTGAGGCCTTGCTAGAGTTTTCCAGCTGTTTTGATGAGTTGAATCTAAATCTTGGTTTGATAAAGCAGTGCTGGCTGCAATTCAACTATCTCTGCCTCAGTTTCCTTAATTATTGGGTGGGAAGGAGAGCACTTTTAATTGTCTTTGCAGAGGTAAGCCATACTGTTTGTGAGGTGGCATAGTCTGTCTAGCTTTTACTAACACATGGGAGCACAATGCAACTCCTTCTGTACCTTCTGCTAAATCCTGCAGCCCTCCAGGGCTCTGCTGGGCTCATCTCTGTGCAGGGTAATCCTCCACAGACTGGCTCTCTGGGCTGGTGCTCCCGTGCAAACAAAGCTGTCGTGACACAGGAGCAATGCCTGCGAGGTTGCCCGCAGACAAAGCCATGCTTACCGAGTTTATCTGCCTGGATTGGTGGAGCTTGCCCGTTCCTGCCCAGTTCTTTTGGCTCAGACACCTTAATTCTGAATATATCCCTTGCTATATGCTGAGTAATCTGTTGTGAAAAATGCCTCTGAAGAGGCCCCATTATGCACGCTCTCCTACCAGGCAGCATTAAAATCCTGCCTAAATGGCCTGATGGCTGATTAAAGTCCCAGAAGTTTTTAAATGATTATTTATGCTTCTCAACCATTATCTAGTGATTGTTGAAGCACCTTGCCGGAAGCCTTCTTTGTGGTGAGTAATGAAATAATGCAAATTGATGGGAGCTGGTGCCGATTTTTAAAGGAAAACAGGCTTCATTGGATGACAGGATCAATGTAGTCTGTGTGAGCTGTTGAAAAGATTTGTCAACGGGGATGTCAGACACCCCCTTATGACAATCCTCACAGGAGGGTGTCAGGGACCAAAAACCTTCCTGACCTCTCTGGCTGGGAGACCTGGCAGTGTTTCTGTAAGTATGGAAACAGAGAGGGGAAAGAAGACTCCTGGGGAGTGAAGACATGGGGGAATCCCAGAAATATGTAAAGCTTTGGCTTTGCATAGCTGCATGTGCACTGAGTTAATCAGATCACACAAATTATACATTTGTCACCATCCCAAGATCACAACAAGGGATCACTGCAGCTTTCTCAGACCTCTGACATATTCTGTGACTAGGGCCACAGAAGGACAGAATGAAGTTCAGGCTCAGTTTAAGTTTTTTTAGATTATTTAGGATTTAGCAGCTTGTCAACAGAATATACAAGAACCTATCAATCTTAGATTTAACGTTTGGAACATGATTTTGGCTAGCTGTGGTTTAACTCAATGTTGCCTGCATGTTGCTCCAGTTTCTGGTATTTAAAATTAATCAAGAGATGAAGTCAAGTTTGAAGACCTCCAGGTTCATGAAGCAACCATCTGATAGAAAAGAGAACAAATACTAAGAGAAAAAATTGACTAAGGCCCTGACCTTCTAATGTTGTTTTAATTACAATTGATATTAGAAACAGGCTATTTAGTGGCAGTGAAAATTCATTTTCAGGCATATTTCTATTACCTCCATGACTTTGAAGTAACCCCTAAACATTAATGAAAATATACTAGAGTAAAAAGTAGCACTTTTGCTGTCTCAGTTTCTCTTGGAATTGAAGGTATGTACTAAAAGATTAAGGTTTTATTGGTTTTCTTCTTTGTTTGCTTTTCACTGGGCATTGTTCCTGTGAGAAAGCTCTGATTTAAAGTTGCTGCATTGCAGTGTGATGTGCTCAGTTGTGAGACTCAAACCCCAAATGACAGTCCAGCTGAGATTCCTCCCAGCCAGGTCTCACCTAAACTCACCCTGGCAAAGGGCACCTTTTTGTTTTGGAGACAGATCTGGAACGGAAATGTTAGAAAAATATTTTGATTTGGATATTTAGTGTTCTTGGTGTTTAAAGCTGTAGTTCAGCACCACTCCACTGGAGCTTTTCAGTGTTACTGTGTCCAAAAATGTCAATGTGAGTTCCTGAGAGCTCATTGTGGTACATAAAATTGAGCTGAGTCTGAGTCAAGCTGCCTTGGTCCATTCAGAACTGCTTCAGACCCTTCTAAAGACAGGAACTGCCTTTGCCTGGTATCCACAGGCAAACTGCAGAGCATCTGTGTTCCCACAGTGAGGTACTCAGGTTTGTGTGGAAGTCACTCGGTATAGAAATTTAAGCATTTCTAGTTCTTAACTTCTAAGCTCTGGAGGCCCAGCACAGCACTTAAAGAATGCCAAATGTGTGCAAATGCAATTTTGCCCAACCCAAAGAAATGTAGCTGTTGCCTCTGCCAACTTTTGCATTGCTCTTAATTAATAATGTTTAACTTTGCTTGTTTGCAACAGAGGAATCAGCAGCTCCACAGACTTTTATTAAAGGATGCAGGGGTGTCAGAGATGTCCATGGAATCACAGAACAGATTGCTGAATATCCTCATATTAGGAGGCACATCATGATGACACTCCAACCATCAATACATGTCATAATTGTATACAATAAATGAAACATGAAGAATCACCAACAGCTATGGCCCCTAAATTTTTTTAAAATGTAAATACAAGCACTCCTTTTGAATTTCCATAAAAAAAATAAATGTTCCTGCCCAGAAGCTTGGAAGATGGTCTGTGGATACATAATAGACTGAGGAGTTAGAGCTCACAACTACCACCTGCCCAAATAGAGCTCTAATGCACCAAACAGAATGTTTTGGGCCCATCATGTAGCCAGGTATACAAGAATGATGGGGACACATGACCAGTGAAAGGCAACCTAACTAATGCTGAGGAAGATGGCAATCATTGACAAGCTTGGCCTTAATGCTCAAGCTCATTTTTGTGGTTGCACTCCTTGACAGGGAGAAGCAGCTCTGAGAGAAGGAGCCCTCTGAGAGCTCCTCTCTGTCTGTCCTGTCCATGGAGACCCCACACACTCAGAGGCAGGAAAGGACCTCATTCCCTGAGGCCATGACTCCACTTCTGCTCCCTGACTGACAAGGACAAGGGTGGGGAATGAAGACAAGACTGATATTGCTGGTGTCCATGTGGCTCCCAGGCTCCTCAGGGACTCGGGGTGGTGTCTGTGGAATGTGATCTACATTACACAGTTTGGTGTTTCCATCTCCCTCAAATACACAACAGCACTGGAGCCCTTCCCTGTTTGAGCCTTTCCCTCTGATTTGCTCTCTGGCCACACGAGTCTTCCTTAGCTGTACCCATAGTGCTTTATCGTGTGAAAAGGGTGCTCCATCCAAACAATGTGAATTAAAGCAGGTCTAGAGAATTCCTTCTTTGTAATAAGTTATCCATTAAATACCACTTGAGCTTTTCTTGTTTTAAAGCATATGTCAACATAATCTCAAATACTTTTTATAAAGTACTAGTAGTAAGTCATTAAAAATGACAAAAATGTCTTTAATCTATAAAAAATATTTTAATCAACTGAGATATCTTTTTCAACATAACAAAATAAACACAACCCAGACTAGGCTATCTAATCTTCAGCTCACAGCGGGATGACTTTACAACAGAATGTCAGAATCACCAACTAAATTCATTGGGTGCTTACTGCTCTCAGGAGCTTTCAGGTATGTTCTCCTCACTACTGTGGAATATCCTAGTTCTTTTTAAATATTTACAGATGTCGAATATTTATATGTTTGCATTTTCTCAGGGGTAAATCCTTGCACTTTCTGAAAGGTGCCATGATTGAGAAATGGGAAATAACTTTTCAGTAGCCATTGCTCAAAGGTAAGATAATCATTCAATAACGTTTGTGAGCAGCCATTCAGGATTTTCATCCCCTTTATTTGATTAAAATGACCAGAAATCTTGGAAAAGGCAGAGGAGTTCAGAGAACAGGGAAGAAACAGGTAATTATATGAAATGGAATATAGTTTGGGATAACCACATATAGCATAAACATATAGAATTAATAATAATTTAAATGTAGTATTTATCCTTGTAGCATACTGCATAGATGAGAAGCTATGTTAAAGGTGACCTTCTGTTTTTAAATTACTCTAATTAAAGCTGATCTGTATTTTATATGGTGAGGCCATAATAAAGACCAAGATGCAGCATAAAAGTTTATGATAATTATACACATGGTTCACAATGCATGCTTGATCTTCCCTCATATTTCATATTTTATTGTATGACAATTATCAAACACTTCTTTTCTGTGATCCTTATTCCCTTTCATGCTGCTTTTAATTGAACAGAAGAGATCTCCACAGAAGGATTTCAACCATTTAATCATATAAACAGAGATAGAAATCTCTCCATGGTATTTCCCCAAGTAAATATTTGCTGAGATTTAATAATCACACGGTCTAACAATGTCAAATATAATTTCCACTCAGACAAGTTTTTTAAAGTAAATTTCATAGATTTATCTCTTCTCCACAAATTTAAGCTGTTTTGTGTTTTTAATGAAGTCTCTAATAGCTATCTGTCTGTCACAATCAAATGCACAATATCTACACTTGTTCTTTGCAGGAAAGCAATGGAAGACTCAGAGAAGCTTGAGCTTCTCTTGAACTGAGGGACTTCTCTGAAGCTCTCTCTTCGTGCTCAAAGAGACAGAGGTGACACAATTCTGTGGCTTTGATCCATGTGATGGCTGATATCTGTGGCTCAGCACTGGGAAATTTGCTCATCTGTAACCCAGGCTGCTTTTTCTCCTGAGGACCAAGAGGACCTGTAGATGTGATCCCTGTCAAGGTACAATCACCACAGGGAACAACACCCCAGCTTTCACCTCCTAAGAATTTGGAGTCACAAAGAGCATATATCTTTATTTTCCAGTGAGTGTGTGACAAGAAACTAATACTATTTGCTGACAGTTGCTAGTGCTCTATCCTAATTTCTCCATTAAAACATTAAGTATACTGTGTTTTATGTGGATGTTTCACACATTTACACAAACACAGATTTCTTTCTCAGTACAGGCAGTACAGAAGCCTTTTTACACCATTACAGCAATAAATGGAGCTGTAGTAAAGGTGAAGGAAAGGTGAATCACAGATAGAAAGAGCACACTTACTGCTTCTTATTTTCTTCACAAACTAAGCACGTAAGGGTAGACATAAGTCACTTGGTATTTGTTTTTTTTCTGAATCATTTCTTCATAATTTTTTTACCTTTGTTTTCTTTAGAAAAGTGTTACCAATAGTTAAAAATAGTTGTGATTTTTTGCTAAAATTGCTTTTTTGTGTATGAGGTTTTAGCCATGTCTGTTCTTGGAAAGTAGCCTGCCTCCTCTGCAAAACAGTATTCCAATAATGCTTGTATTTCTCACCTCTGGGCTGGAGAGACTATGAAAAGTATCTCCCTTTTTAGCAAATCTTTCAAAACTACTCAGCCCCTTAATTTCATTATAAATTGACTTGTACAAATCCTTACAAGTATGGTTGCCCTTTGACAGTTCTTCCTGCTTTAGTCTTAGAACAGCAATGGGAACAGAACTCTTGATCACAGCAGGAATGCGTTTATGATCATGCATTGCTCAAGTCTGTTTTTATTTCTCGTTTTATGTAAAATGCTGCAGTAATCCCTTTAGAATTCCCCTCAGCTTAAATCTCAGAGACTGTTCAAGACTGCCTCTTAATGTCTCAAGAGCACTTCAGCTCACATAAGCCTCATATTCAACAGGTAAAGCCCACTTTGTTCTATAGAGATGGCTGAAGTAATGTAAAATTAAAGATTTAATCTTCTGTGGTAACTCAGACTGTCCTCAGTGCAGCACAAAGACACTAAAAGTCTGTTAACTTCTAAGTAAGTAGAAAATTCTTTGATTGACAGTGGTCTGCTGTATTGATCCCAAAAACTATGCCACAACAAATTTTATTACAATTGGGTGAGAAGACTTATTGCACACTTTGGGAATGCAAGGGGATTCATTTTACTATTAACAGGTTTTCTCCATTATAAATTTTAATTGACAGGATTTAAAGGCAATTGAAGTAGAGACCAAACATTTTGGACAAATTAAGGAAGGAATTTTTTTAATTGTTTTTGTTGTTTTGGGGGTCTTTAAAACTAAATTTAGATGGAAGCAGTCAAAGAACACTTGAGAGTTCAAATAACTGGTAATTATATGAAACGGAATATAGTCTGCACACTTTTATTCTCATTAGGAACTTCACACAGGGGCTTAACTGATCTGTACTTTTAATGTGTTTTCTCCCAGCTAGAGGACAGATGCTTGCACAATGGACTCCACCAATTAATGCAGCCCAGGCTGACATTCAAAGTGGGTTAATATGGACACAGCCAAACTTAGCACATATTTCCTCAGCCACAGATCAGTCAGGTGCTTCCAAATCCCCCTAGTCCTACCCTCAGCAAACCAACAGAAGCTGTGTTAAAGTTGTCTGGGCTGGTATCCCTCAAGTCTCATAACAAGTTTGCCAAGAAGATCAAATGCAGCCCCCCGATGACTTGAGAAGCAAAGCAGCCAGGCATTTTGGTTGATGCTTTGGAAATAATTCTGATATTTCAGTGGTACTTTTCCACCTTGAACTGAGACCAAAAGTTGAAATGTTAATTTCTTTATGTACCTAAGTGTCCTGGAAAATTGCAGATGGCCAGATACCTAAATGAAACATTTTCATAGAGAATAGTTAGTACTAATCTTTTTCCAATGCCATGGCTTCAAATCCTCATCAGAGATGTGGAGGACCAGGTAGGTCCCAAACACAGGGTGACTGAACAGTTCTTTAGCCTGTATTAACTTGACTTTACATCAGAACTTTACTGGTGACAAGGGAAGTTTAGACAGATTCCTCATGTGAACACACAGAAAACCATATTTAAACATCATAATATGTGACCTGGATCCTACCCAACATGATTAAATTAGACACCAACAGGTAGGTGTCTAATTTGCTCATGAAGACCACAGCCTTTGCAGTCCCTGTGATTCCTTTTAAAATAGAAACACATTCCTGACATTATATTCCTGCAGAATTTCAAACTGCATCTTTTTGGGGCAAAGTTCTGAGATTTGTAAAATACATATAAAAGAATACAAAGAACTGAAGCCGAAGGATCATTCTTTTTTTGCCTCTGTTTTGATAGTTCCTCATCTCAAAGAATTGTTTTTTACCTTCACTGCCTTCTTTCCTTTTAATTCTCTTGCTCTTACTTCATGTATTGCATTCAAAATGCCTGATTCAATGTAAGATGGGAAATTGCTGGCAATGTTCAGAGACCATTTTCAGTGGAGCAGTTTGGTGGCTGTGGGAGGCACTCCCATCCAAAAGGTGACTGGATGCAATGCAGTGGGCCTCATTCTTCTCTTTATTGTTACATTTGCAATAATGCATGATCTTGTCATTGATCTAGGAACATCCCTCCCTTGTTTGTTTTGGAAGATGTCCCAAATCTGGACACCTTGAGCAAGAAAAGCAGAGAGAAAAGGATGCTTCAGCTTCTCCTTCTTCCCCAAAATGCCTGTGTAGCCTGGCAGTAAGGCAAAAAGATTTTGGGGATGCTGTCATCAAAAACTGCCCTGAGCATAGAAGAATCTTGACAATGGACTTTGCACAACAAGGCTGTGTTTTACATTGTAAGTAGAAGAAAAGTAAGACTACATTTACTTTCTTTTATCTTCCAGAATCCAAAGATGTTTATTTTCAATTTTCAAACACTCTCAAGTGAACAAGAAATATTATTAGTATTTGGGAAAACATATATTAGGCCAAATCCCTTAAGACCCCAAAGCAAAAACCTCAAAATCTCACCTAGGCTTGCCCAGCACCATCCAGGCATTCAGCTGTCTCAGAGCTGCAGTTTTAAATGGCTTGCTGCCTCATAGGCAATTTCATTTTGTAAATGTAAGCTCTGTGAGGAGTGCCAGGATAAAGATAGGGCTATAATTACTTAAAGAAAAGGCAGAGGTTGCTCCTCCAGCACTCATCTCTCTATCTTGGAGCTTTACCCCTTTGCCCACCATCATAGCAGCTGAATGCTTGCTCTGTGAAAGATCATAACTGTCTGGGAAGGATGGAAAGGAAAGGGAACACATCTGCAAAAGGTCCCTAAGCCCAGCTATCATCTCATTGCTCTGTTGTGGGGTTCTTTAGACTCAAGTAAATAGTTCAGAAACATCTTTTTGAACAAACTGCAATAACCCTGACAATGTTACCCTACTTTAGTCCAGCCAGTGAGAAATACTAGGTCTAAGGTTCCCATGAGCTCATTTTGCTTTAACATAGGGCCTGAGATAAGTTTTTGTAACTTTTCAGGGTCTCAGTTTTCTATCCTCAAAGTGAAAGCAATGCTTTAGTTCATCTAGAATCTAATACAAAAGCCAGGAAAAGCTCTGGGGCCAGGAACCAAACCCGAGGTCTCTCTCTGCAGTTCCCAATCACTCCATTAGACTTGCTATGTCCAGTTTATTTCTCATCTCTCCCTGTCCAACATGCACAGACTCGAATTTTGTAATTTTTTCTCTAGCAATAGGTCAAAAAATGAGGGGCAGAGAGAGCCCCAGTATGACCAGCTGGTGTGTACAAGGCCAGTGCTCTCTTTGAGATCCCATGAGTTTGATCCCCTTTGACTGAGGAAGACAGGACCTGGCTGAGCTCAGCCCCACACAAAGACAGCCAGGAGTGCATCCTGGGGAGCCTTTGCTTCACTTTTCTGTAAATACCAATTTCTAGTCAACCTTTAGGCACTGATGATGTCACAAATACCTGCAGCCCAAATTCAGTTTAGATGCCTGGGGTTTTTTTTCACTGTGGCACATGAAATCTGCATTTAAGTGCAGAAGTGTTTGTTTGGCTGTTACTGCTTTTGACATTCTCACCTCATGCAAATCAGTGTATGTTCTATCACTGACTTCAGTGTAGCTGGAATTTTTCCTTAATGTCTTGGAGCTAACAGCCTGTTACTTGCTACCAGCTATGACTGGGCAATTTTTGATTTATCAGAGGAGATGAAACATTCTTGATATACCAGCTAAAATTTTTAATCAATCCAATGCAAAAATCCTCTTCTTCCTAATAGAATATTCTGTTTCTCCTAGCTCCCTGGGAAATTCCATTATCTTCTGTCATGCGTCAAAATATATCCACTGAGTATTGATATCAAACAATTATGTGAGACAAAATCATTTGTGTGTGGCAAGAAAGCAGAGGCAAATGACTGCATTCTGAACCACCTCTTTTGGTAGCAATGTGGCAAAGGCTTCAAACCTCATATGGAAATGAGAAATGCATATAAATTGCTTTATCTAAATGGATTTTCATTAGAAGCGAAATCCGGGCAGTTCAAAACTCACCAACGTTCACTGGCAAGAGCCAAATGGCTGAGTCAACATCACTTTTAGTCTTTAGCTTTTTTCTGTAATGCTGAACCCCTGAAGCAGTCTGATCAAACTTGGCATTGCATTGTGCCAGATTAGTTAAGTCATTGGCTGACTCACCCTTGGGTATGACAAGTGCTACATGAGCTGCTGATCCTTTGCATTGCTGGGTACAGCTCCCTGTGGGACTAGGACCAGACAATAGGAGATATTTATAGTGGGTGGCTCTGTCCTCCTGTTTAACTACTCTTATTTATTCTGCATAGGTTCTCTTCTTCACCCTAGATGGTGATTATTTTAGCTAGGATGGAAAGAAGTCCAACACTCTTAATTTAAAAAACTGAAGGGTCATCAAGATTCCAAAAGTCAGTTTGAGCAGGACTCAAAGTGTAGGCCTGAAATCCTACATCTGGATGTGGTACAACCTCCAGGACATGAAGAAGGAGATGTGCCATAAGCTCTAAGCAGGATTATGCACTGCAGAGACAAGGGCTGTGCTCTGCTGTGCATCCAAGAGCATCTCTGTGCTCAGACAGAGCTGTGCCCCTCAGGAAGCCAGGCTGGCGGGAGCTGCTTCTGTGAAGGCAGATTCCTCAGGAAGATATCCTGAGATCCAAAACACAGATGCTGACTGAAAGCCACAATTTTCGGAGTTCAGCAAGGTTTTCAAGTGTAAGTGTCTGAGGTCTGCTTGTGTGGAAGATATCCTGATATATATCCATTCAGGTGCAGCACAAGGAGTCAAGAAACAGGATGATGAGTCTCCCAGCCACCTTTCTCACTGCTTCTTTCAGGATGCACAAGTTTTCTCTGTAATTCTTTGGCTACAACTCTGTGAAAAGACTTGGAGCTTTATGGCCCTGTGTTCTGCACTTGCTTTCCTCTGAGGAATTGCTTTGGATTCAATCAACAAGATATGCTAAATGGGAAGCTGTTCTAGGTATATCTCAAGGCAGTTTAGTTTGCATTATTGTCCACTGGGGATATTCTTATCATGCTATTTGTGTGCAGAACTGTCATAACTAACACAGACAGGCCTGTCCCACCCTTGTTTCCCTTGAGCTCCATGGCATCCAACACTTTTGAATCTGTACAGAACATAGGAAAGCACAGTTCACCTTTACAATATTAGTTGAATGACAGTGCACTTAGCTTAAAAAAAAAAAAAAGATTTGAAAGGTGGCTTAGTTTAGCTTTTTGTTCATTATCAGAGAGTGAAACTATTCTGCCTGAATTCGCCTCAGTGATGCTTGTTGGGTGCTCTTCTACTTGAA
The DNA here is from genome assembly GCA_013397555.1 of Urocynchramus pylzowi. NCBI lineage: Eukaryota > Metazoa > Chordata > Aves > Passeriformes > Fringillidae > Urocynchramus > Urocynchramus pylzowi. The sequence goes on from VZRH01001850.1 coordinate 345,878, forward strand.
ATGGGAGATTTTTGCCATTAAAAAACCAAAAAACCCAAACAAACAAACAAACAAAACCCCAAAAAAATTTTAAAAAAGCAAAAAAATTCCACAAAACAACAACAACAAAGAGAAAAAACCTAAACAAATGAAAAAAACCCGCACAAAAAACATTTAACATAAAGGATCTGGGATACCTGGTCAGTTGTGAATTCGAGGTCCCTGTCTCCAGCTCAAAGACAAAGCGACTGCTCACCAGCAAAGCAGGAGATTGCACTGAGCTAAAGTTGTCCACACAGTCCTGGCTCTATATAGGGGTGGAATAAAACAACTACAGCTGGAATGAAGTGTCTGCAACAACTTCTCAAGTGATTAATTATTTTTAGACTGTTAATATCATCTATTGTTACTGGCTCTCACAACTTAGACTGAAAGCTCAAGGATAAGTCCTCCTCTTGCTTTCTGAACTGTTATGTGGGACAGTTTTAGGGGCCCCTGAACTTGTTTTCCCAATAGAACCAAACATTTGAAATGCCTGAGACTGGTACATGATGCATGCTCTGGGCAGCATGTGCCTGATACACTGGCACATACTTCCCAGGGAAGCTGGGGATGTCCCTGTTCAAGGCCAGGCTGGATGATGAGGCTCTGAGCAGTGTGGTCTAGTGGAAGGTGTCCCTGCCAATGGCAGGAGGGTTGGAACTGGATGGTCTTTAAGGTCCCTTCCAACCCAAACCGTTCTATGATTTTGGGATTTGAGAAACCTGGATCTCCTTCCTGAGATGTCTGGGCTCCCTGGATCTCAAGTTAAGTCTTGTTTTGCTCTTCCTGCCTAAATTGCACCAGATCTGGTTCACATTGCTGAGGGGAGCAGTCCCTCTGAGCTCTTTCACCTGTAGTTTGACTGAACACCTGTAGGTGTGATTGGGGCTGTAGTCTCTGGGGATCTCACTGAGATTAGTAAAAATGACATGGAAGCTTAGTAAATTAATTTATGCAATTATGTTCATTTATTACAGCAAAAGTACAGCAAAACCTTATGGGTTTTTTTATTTTTTTATTTTTTTATTTTTTAAATTTTTTTTTTATCCTGGAGATTGTAGCAAATTGAGTTTGGTCCCAACAAGTTCTTCCAGAGTAATAGCACAAGGTCTCAAGTGCATTTTCAGGCTCTTGATAGACGTTTGAATAGCACCTCCTGGTCAGCAATAGCAATCCTTCCCTACCTCAACCTCTGCCAAATACATTACATAAGTGCTTTAGTACTAATATGTTTGTAAGCTGGAAAAATCAGATCTGGAGAATGAGGTATTGTCTTAGTCCGGGAAGGCATGCAAGCCTTTAATGAAGGCAGGTATGATATCAAACTAATAATCACTCATTTAGAAATTGCTAAATGCCATGAAAAACTGCCCTGGTATCTGGAGAGTTTAAGACAGACCCACAAAGTAAGAAACAGCTATTGCTACTGGTGGCTTGTGAAGCCATTAAATACATCTGACGTTCACTTTTCAGGTCTGTGAGTCACACAGATACCACATCTTGCTTCAACCAGAAACAAGACCCTCTTTACCCAATAAATTGACCAGACAAGGCTGTTCATTTGACCTTAATTACCCAAGTGTTCAGCCAATATTATGCAGACAGACAACATCAGTTGACACATTGGTCCTGCTAATAGTGATACTTAGCACTCCCTACCATTTTTCATCTTCAAAGCACTTTCCAAATTTTACTTAATTAATATCTTTGAAGATGCCAAACTGTTTGCTGATATTTCACTGCTCTTTCCAGAGCAGAGGAAAAGATGCTATTTCCTAATTAGGTTTTAGTAAAGACACTACTGACTTCCCCTTCTTCTCATCTGGTTTTCAGTATCCTTCTATTTCCAGCAATCTGACCTCTTGCCAGTCAGCACCTGGGGAATTATTGCCTTACTTGCCTTTTAAATGGCAGATAACAAATTGTTGTCAAAGCAAAACCTTTCCATTTTTCTTTCAGACAAATTTAAACTTTACATGCTTAAGTCTCAAATCTTCAATACTTTTAGTCAGTAACAAAGGAGGAGTAAATTAGTTCCAAAAAATTCCAAATAATTGTCTATCTTTTAAATATGTTTCTTAGGTATAGTTTCCTGACTTTCTGCTTGTTACAGTCTTACAAACATTTATCAGATGCTTGAGTTACAGGCCACTGTTTCAGCCGAAGCTTTGTCAGGTTGTTGAAATATGGATGTGATTCTGGACCTTTCATGTTTTCATGGAACATCTAAAGCCACATACAGTATATTACATGTCATTAGCACTGCTGCATCTGTCCCTCTCAGAGGGGAATTGGCTACTGGCAGAGTGCACTCCAAAGTCACAAACAAGCATTTCCACCAAGGTCATGAAGCTTGTAGCTTTTACACACAGCAGTGTGTTTAGGGGGAAAAAAGTATCTGCAAAGGATGACTATATCCTATAAACTAACAGTTAAAGGCAGGTTTTCAGTAGGTGTGAGGACAGTGCATTGCTCAGACAGTTTAACAAAGTAGACAGAGAGCAGTTTGTTAGGATACTGCTTCAATACCCTCTGGGCCACTCAAAAATTGTGCCTTACACTTACATTACAAAACTCTCACTTGTTGAATTTTAATTGACCTAGACATTAAGGAAGATTAATTTCCTTCAAGTCCTTTTCTTTTCATTTTGTTCCAACCTCTCAACTATTTCTTCTAATTCTGCTCTAGCTATAATCATCCTTCAAATACATATCTGTCAGACACAGTACTGTCCATCATTTGTCACAGCTTAAATACAGACTCACACACTCACACTGCACACTCATGTGTGTGTCTGGCTGTAGCTCTTTCATCTGCAGCTCAGCAAAGAATTGAGCCTGCTTGCATTCTGTTCAACAAAGCACTTAAACATAAAAGTAAGGATCAGGCTGATCCTGAAGCACATTGCAATTAGAAATGCATTGTTTAGGTAAAGGTTGAGATGAATGGTACTTTTTGATATCTTATACACTATAGGAAGAAACCTCCTTCCACTAACTTTCTGGGATGAAAAAAACCCTATTTCAGTGGGTACTTCTACCAGCAGAAAATCCATCTGGCCTAACTCTAATAGGATGCTAAAAACAGAAACAGTGAGAAACACCCAGAGCAGCAATACTTGCTAAAGATGTGATCAGCAGCCAGCATGCCCCTCAGGGACTCACTGTTTACTCCTCTGGAAGTTCAGGGTGGGTTTTTCCAAAAGAAGAAAATCTTGATAAAAATACACCCACCCTATAGAAAAAAAAAATAAAGGAAAAAAAAATTAAAAAGCAATTTGGAGTAGAAGAAAAGAGAGAAAAGATATCTTAGGGAGAAACAATCTAAAACCAGTCTACTGCTTCCCCCACCACCAGCCATTCATGGAACAAAAGGCCTCTGAGAAGCTGTGCACTAAGAGAGCTCATAGAGGAGGTACAGGAGATAATTTGTTTAAAAGAAAGAGCTGCAAAGCAAAGGTCACTTCAAAGACTGCCCAGAAATGTGGAATGCTGGCCTGCTCCTCCCTTTCACACTGCAGTGTTGCCATGATAGAGTGCTCTCTCCTACTTGTGAAATTGTTTCTAACCACAGAATATCTTGGTACCATTTTCCCTGTTCTCCTCATGGTTTTCAGGATCAAACTGCCCTCAAGGCTTTACAACTGAAAGATGATATATTTAGTTGCAAAATGAACTATCTTTGTTTATTTGTTTGTTTTTGACAGCTGTATTTATAATTCTTCACAGATTGCTCAGCTGGGGTTCAAAGCTTTTCTTTAATTGTGCTTATTCTTCTGGAAGTGACCTGGTTGAAACTGGATGACAAAATTAAAGTGAAAGAAGAGTTTTGCTATCCTGATGCAGCCAATTACGAAGCAAGCAAAGACACTGTGAAGAAAAAAAAAGCTTTTTTAAAAAATTAAGAAACCAAAGCCATATTGCCCTTCATATTCTGAGGTATTTTGGCTCATTGCCATCAGTTTGGACACCTCTTCAAAGCTTTAATTTTTTTTTTGGTTCTGGGCCATTCATAGTATTTTAGTTCACATTTGTCATAGCAGAGCACATTTCAAGACAGGTCTCCATTTGCTCCTGCAACTGAGATGAATGAAATTGTTTTGCACGAAAACAAGGCAATTTCCCAAGGATGTCTTTAACTGTTTCTTTTTCTGACCATTATTTTCCAAGAATTCACATTGACAAGTGTATGGCAGTGATCGGACACTCGTAATTTTAAGTAAAAATTACACTGAAAGAGGACTGAATCATGGTAGTTTGTGCAAAGCCATTCTGGTTTTTAAAATCCTATTTCTGCTGAAATGAACAAGGTTGAAGAAGATGCTACAGACTTTTGCTTCTCTAGAATTACAGCAAGTCTGGTCCTCATTGGCCATGGTCTACAACATTGGCCTTTGGTAGCATTATAAAAACACAAAGGAAAAGAAAAAGAATTCTTTGCCAGTCTGTTGCTTACCAAGTCTACAGACTTATTTTTCTCCAGGTATATGTATTTTGACATTTTCAAAATGAAATCAGCAGCTAATCCATCCATGAGTAATCTAACTTGTAGGAAACAGAGAACAAAAAGAGTGCTTTTAGATAAATCCTAATTAATTGTACATGCAAATGTCTTGGATGGATGTGGTCATGCAATTCAATTACATGACTAATTACGTTGGAATTATAATGCCATATTTAAATAGATAAACATATATAAAAGTGCCTGCCCAGGAGTTTGCATGCTGGAGACTGGGAATAGAATAATTTATTGGCTCTTTAGTGCCACCTGTTGAAAACTCAAAACTCATGCAAATGAATCTGTGCGCCAATTAGTCGCCCACTTAGAAGGGGAATGTCCACTTGCTTGGCTGGTGTGAAAGTCAAAAACTTCAGAAATTTAACAGCTGGGGTGGAAGTATTTGAAACACGGCTGTCACCCTAGGAAGGAAAGTGTAACACACCATTGGGGATGCTGGGGAGCAGGAGCCAAGCTCTTGGGACGTGTGGCACGTTCATAATGTCACATCCGTTCAAGAACGGGGCTGGTTTCCCTTCTCGCCAGTAAGCCATCACAGCACATACCTCAAAACTGGCATCCTGGTTGCAGAAGCCTCTTTTTCCATGAGTAATTCCATAGTAGTGCTTCTCTGCTAATTAAGAGTAAGATTATTACTGCCTTGGCTGTGCAGAGTTGTGCAGAGTTGTGCTGGACGCAGACTGAGTGCTCGGAGTGCAGCGTGCTGGGAGAGGAGAGGAGAGGAGAGGAGAGGAGAGGACCCTCTGTGTCTGTGGGGAGCAAGCACCAGTGAAGCCAGTGTAAGTACCCCTGCCAGCTCAGCTGTGACAGCTCAGTGGCCAAGCTGCTGACATCACCTCTGAGGTCAAGAGAGCAGATCAGAGTAAAAAAAGTCTCCCAGAAGTTCAGTTTTCATAAAAATTATTTCTTGCCTGATTTACTCTTTTACTTTAAAAACAGCCTCCATTTTAGACTATATTTTTGGCTTTCGATTTAATTTATGATCAAGTTCTATCAAAAATGTAAATATGGTCAGATCTCAGGCCTGGGCTGTGTTCTTCATCTAATGTCACATGGTTTGACAAAGATGAAATAATGTAAAAAAATTCTTATTAAAAAAGTAAAATCTATTTCTTGTGCAAAACCACTCATTTCACCCTTTTACCTACAACTTGAAAGGATACTCTGCCAATTTAAAAACAACAAGAGGTTTGACAACAGTGAGCAAGGTAAAGGTAAATCATCTGGCTGCTTCACAAACACCCCATGTGGCACCACGGTTTAGCCAAATGGCACTTCAAGTGAGAAAGGAGCACCATGGTGGAGCAGGACAAACCATGGTGGAGATTTTAGCAGGTATTGAGGCAACCAGGATGGTGCAGGGAAGCTAGGGCAGCTTGTTCTGTGCTCCTCAGTTTCTCTCCAGCTCTGCAGGAACTTCCATCATGAAAAGACAGTGAGAGTTTAAAGATAATGTTTTCATTTCACTGTGGACTTCAAGCAGTTTTAAGGTGATAAAGTAAAATCACCATCTCAGTCTCTTTGCCTCCAGCTCTGCTGTGCCTTAAAACATAATGTTTCATGCACACCACTGAAGGAACAGAACCTGCTACCAGAGCTGGGCACAGAAAAGTGATCCCCTATTTTCAGAGAGCATATTTTTCAAAATCTGGTGCAATATGGAAAAAAGCCTCCACAGATATTAAAAGCCATCAAGGAGAATCTGGCAGGCACTGGCCCCACAGCTGCACACCCACCTGCCTATGGTAGAACCTGCATTCTTTCCTTCAGGACACCCATGGGGTGAGTTGACATGACTGGGCAGCTGAAGGACAACACTTAAATTCTGCCAGTGACAGGTCAAAACAGGACCTTCTCCATGGGCTGTCTTCATTTCTCCACCTTATCACATTCCCACTCATGTTTGCTGCATTTCTTTGATCCAGTCTGCCCCAGAGCTTTAAGCTCAACACATGATTAAATCAAAGTACTACAATTGTCTGCAGCATTTCTGACCTTTCTGGCTGACTTTCATTACCACTGACAGATTCAGCTGCCCAGATGTTTGTCCAGGTGTCACTTTCACAAAATTGCCAAAATAAGGGGTGTGTCCCCCCATTTGGCTGGGCTTTCTAACATTTCTATGTAGGTATTTGAAAGGATAATAAAATACAGAAATCATCCCACCCAAATGAAAGCAAACCTTTGTCTGAAACATCAACTTTATGATGAGCAACCTTAAGCACAATATTTTTGGCACAAAATACTTCCTGTTTCAATTTTAATCCTTTTTAAACATTACTCCATTCCAGTTAAACACCTGTTTTAGCCCTACAGAAGCTGATTCTCTAGAATTATATTCAATACCTATTATTCTTCCAAGTGGGAAAGAATTTAGTAGAGAAAAGTAGAATAGCTATTATGACAGTAGCACTTTATTATGGAGTTGCTTTTGGAGAAAAAAGGTAAGTCAGTGGCTTTGACAGATAATTATGGACTCCTTACACAGCAGAATACCATTAAAAGTTACAATATGCAAAATGTCTTTCACGTTTCAAATAATGTTATCTATGTTTTTCTCAGTTAAATGACTTACCAATTTAATGAAGCAAAAGGACTTTGAGGGAGGACTTTGACTTTCAAGGAGTGAAATATTCACTCCTTGATTTTCTGGAAACACTTATTTTTAAAATATTGTATTTTTACATGTTTTCATGCATATTTGGTGCTTGAGGAGAAGTGTTTGGAAATGATTCCACACAATCTTGTTGACCTTTGTGATGCAAAATGAGAAAAGATTTCACAGTAAAATGGTAAACAATCCTAATATTCTACTTCTATACTGATATGGCTTGAAAATACTCACGATTTCAGGACTAAGCACAAATATACAATGCACACAAGAGGTGCTTTGTTATTAGTGTACTGCATTTAAATTCTGCCATCAGCCTTTACTCATCTAAGTATGTTGAAGTGAGCAGCTTCAGCCACTTAGAAAAGGACTGATTTGCAGAAATTGATGGACCACCTCCTTCAATCTACTACTTCTTTTTATAGCATTCTACTTTCAAGGAGTTTCAACTTGGATACCCAAAATCAATACTTACTTTTGAAATTGGAGGTCTTCAGCTTAGCTTCAAAGAGTAAAAGAACAGGGATCAGCTGGCTGTTCTGTGCTGTCTCAATTTCTGGGCTCCCAGAGAAGGAAATCTCAAGTTGCTTTTGTAGCCTCATAAAATGTAGATATTTATCTGTGCTAAAATTAATCCCCTTGTGTGATATGTCCTATCTATTTACTCCCTGCAAATTTCTCTTAAAAAAACATAAAATAACTTATTTCAGATCTGCATCCCTATCTTCAGCTTTTACTGCATTCGGGTGGATTTTACCAAGACACCCAGAATATAGAGGGTTGTGTCAAAAAAGATGAGATGACATCTCCTCAGTATTGCCTTTGGCATTTGCACTCATGATAGCTTGGAGTTTTTCAGCTGGTGAAGAGCTGGGAACAGAAGAATGACAACAGCAAGGGGGTAAAGCAAAGTCTCATGACAAAAATTCAGGAGCTCTGCCAGACTCAAGCATAACTTGTTCCACCAAAGAACTAAATCAGAAGAACTACCACTTTTCTCCCCTTTCTCCAAACAGAGCAGTTATTAAAAGGGCTTGCTCTGAGCTTGTCTCTGCTGCAGCAGCCCAGTAGGAGTGGATGTCAGCTGCAGCAAAGGGCAGGAGTACCTCCTGCAAGGCTTTGAGGGGGAGACAAAAAGCTGGACAGCAGTAGGTGAAGAGCACTTTGTAGCACCAATTCCTCATCATTTACTCTTTTCCTACATTTCTACTTTTCTATTCCTTAAGGACATATCCAGGGAGTAGCAACTTGAAAGGTCACTTTGGATGTCATCTAAAAAGGGTTTTTTACTGCATGCTGGGGATGCTGTGATCCCTGCCTGAAATTCAACATGCTACAGGACTACAATTTATTCCACTTCACAACAGTGGGATTTCTTTGCTTCCAGTCAAAGAAAAAGTCATTATTGAATTACATCTTCATATACTATGCACTAAATGTACATCACCTGTTAATGTAGTGAAAAGCCTGGGAAAAAGATGGAGCTACTGAATAACAGGAGTTCAGAGCAAGCAGGTGAATTTATTCATATTTTGTTTTGCAGGTAGTACATTTACCCAATGCTAACTTGGACCACATCTACAAATGATGGTGATAAAAAAAACACTCCTATGTTTCAGTTGATACACATCAGAGAACTCCACTACCAAACCAAAAACCACACTCAAACACGTTCCTGGGAGAAAAGTAGGCTAAAGATATTGTCTCCAGACAGGGCCTGTTCATGTGGCTGGTGAAGATTGTTATCTTAGATTCAAAACTAGTAAGAATAACCTTTCCAGCTGCCTGAAAGAATATGAGTATTCTTAAAAATATAGTAGCTATTGCTTTTACACAGCTGTTATTTTCAAAGAAGTTATTGATCTGAGGAAGATAATTTTTTCAGTTTTTTTTTTTTTCCTAGTGAAACAAGTAACTTTATTAGAACAACGATGCATAATGGCCAAGGAATAGCTTTATGTCAGAGTCATAACTATAATTGCAGTTGGAATTGCAGGGAACATTCACCTGCATCTGTGTTTTCAAAATTACCCTTTTTTGAATGTCGAGCATAATGGAACTATGCCAAATGAAGATTGTAAGTCTCTGATTTACCATTGGGATACACTTTCTCACCAGAATTTTCTTCCCAATTAGCTCTTCTCTCAAATCCCCTTCTAGCAAAACCTTTTCATTGTACATGGTAGAAACTGGCTGAAATCTTTGTGCTCTCTCTCCAGTCCTGTGACAAGCTGCTAGGATAGCCCAGTGAAAGAGAAAAGTATATTCAAAGTACCTGGTGTATGGCTCTACCTTCTTCTGAAGCAGGCAATCCACTGACCTGTGTGAACAACAGCAAATTACTAGGATTTTAACAACAACTTGCTTCAAGTATTTGCTCTAGATCACATTACTGACCCTACATTCATTAAAATAAGCAGCTGTTTGTGTTAGTACATATGTTTTAGGATTCACATACAAAGGAACTTCCCTTCTAAACAAGAGGGACTGGATTCCTGATGACAACCCAGGTGAGGAGCACTGCAGGGATGATGACCTGAGATGGGCAGCAGCAACAACACAAACCTGATCCTGTGTTCACAGGGCTTTTTTGGCTGTTAGCAGGGTTAGGTGCAACCATGATCCTGTGGTTATCTACCATGAACCAGTGAAGATTTAGAGTAATATCTTTCTCCTCCCCTGCCTGTTCTCTGCTTACAACTTTTTCTTACTCCATTTATTTGCAAGGTGACTGGCTGAGATCTTCTACTTGGTGTGGGTTCATTCCAGGCTCAGGGATGATCCTGCTTTCCCTCTGAGGGTGTTGCTTGGGTAGGGCCTTTGCCAGACATTCTACAACTAGAGAGCAAGAAAAGTAACAGTAATTCACTGAGTCCACAAAAAAAATTCAGAGGCACAGAGGAGAACATAGATCCTCAAAGAAGTGCCTTTATGGATTTTCATTTCACCATGCATGTTTATTTGGCTGCTTACCAACTTGCAGGATGAAGAGCTTGGTTTGCTTTGGTCAAAATTCAATTTGGAAGTGTCCACCATGAAACATTCCCTCCCAAATGAATTAGATCCTCAAAAGAGAGTTGATTTTATACAGACCCACTGGACCATTATCCATACAGACCATACACATGAAGTCCCTCTTGGCAAAAGGTACTTTCTCATTACTCCTTCTGGGCCTTATTTTAGGCTCATCAATAGGACATTAAAACATCAGGGGAACAGGGCAGCAGCTCATCCCTGCAACAGTAGCCAGTTTGCCCAAAAAGCATGAGCATTTTCACCTCAAAAGAGTTAATGGCATGACTTGCTGCAGCTTTTCCATAGAAAACTAATCTTGCAAACTTGAGGTGTTGTTTTATCTGCAGAGTGGGTGGAGCAGAGAGCACAGCTGAAACGTGAACTCTGACAAAGGCAGACAAAAAAGCCTTCGCAGCCGCTCTCTGTTTGGTGCGAGGTTTCGGTTCATTAGCCTTGAAATGTTTCATTAACAGAATGCTTTTGGTATGCTATAAACAAACTGTGAGGGCCCTAGCATGCAACAGCACTCTGTCAAAAATGGGCATGGTTTATTCCCTTTTGTAAAATATTTAGAGAGAGAAAGACAAAGTTAAGCAATGGTCGTATCTGTGTGATCTAAACGAAAAAGTAACAACATGATAACAAGCACCTAAAACTACCTTTGTTCACTTACATTTCTTACAGTGTTATGGTTTTATTTCTGACTGAGAAGCGGAGTTGTCTCTACCTTTTGTGTCCTTTTTCCAAATGTTTTAAAAGAAGAAAAAATAGCTACATGCATACTGGTTCATTTAAGTGGTTCTTAAAATTTTTTAAGGCTAAAACTTATTTTTTCATTTGACCTAAATTAGTTCTTGCCCATCCCTGGTCTTGTATGTAAAGGTCAAATATCACAATTTTTGTTCTGGCAAAGCTTTCAGTGAAGGCAGATTTTTTTTCTTTTTTTTTTTTTTTTTTTTTTTTTTTTTTTTTTTTTTGTGGTACATAAACACAATTTCCAGCAAACCAGCAAAGGCAGGTGGAGTTTTGCCAAATAAAAACCCTAACTTTGTAAGGACAGGGTTTTTTGATCAAATAAGCACAAAGAAAAATATACAAACAAACTAACAAACAAAAACCCCTGATCTGAATCATAGCTCAGATTTTAAATTCAGCCTTCTCTGAGATTAGAGAATATTTTGCTCCTTATTCCAGGCTTTATGATACTTGCTCACATATTTTGACAACAAACTGTCATGGCTCAGAGCAATGAAGAAGCCAAAAATGCTCTAATACAATGAAGCCCAGTGTTCTCCTTGAAGTTCTTGAGCCCATGAAAATAGCCAATTTTTCTGAGTCTCTTTAGTTGCAAACAGCAATTAAGTTAATAAAAAGTTACCATGCAAACAAGATCTTCTGAAAGAAATTTAATAATATTTTGGGAATGTGTCCCTCTGTATTGGGAATGGTTTTTTAATGGTTTGAGTGAAATGACAGATCCTAAACAGATAATCCTGTGTATTAGCCTTAAGATATGTTGGAGCAGAGGGCATAAACCCAAGGAATTCCCAAATTACCTTGGGTGACTCATCTGGGACTAGATCCTTTGCAGGATTTAAGTTTTAACTCCTTTTTTCTATGCAAAAGCATGAAAGAGCACCAGGAGTGCTAGGGCAGCTAAGGAAGGTCTAACATAGGTTGAGTAGCTGCTGAATTCATCTGTCTCTTTCACAGACACAAATCTCCCTGCCCAGGTTCAACATTGTGGCTTCCTAGTGCCTCCAGAAATCCCCACTGGTGCCCCATTTCAGTGAGGCAAACAGCAGCTATTGCCTTCCAGGATGTGGGAGCATTTCTCAGTGCAGGGATATCTGTGACTCAGATGTACCTTTTCCCACCTGGAAAAGCCTACAGTGCTGGGGTCACTGCAAGTACCATGAGAAATAGGAATAACCCTGTGAATCTTCAATTCAGTTGAATTTCCAGTGATGGCAGCAATAATTTTGGGTACAGAACAGAGTCTTTTCTTATGAAGATTCTCTTTTTTTTCAGGAATTAAACTGTATTTTACCTAATCATACCACTTTTGCCAGGGGTAACTTCTGTTTCAGAAAACTTCAGAAGAAACAGGGATGGGATAGGGGAGAGGGAAAGACTGGGGGATTTTGGCCCTAAGTTTTTGCTAAGTAAGTCACCTTATAGCACTTTATTTGCATATCTAGCATTTAAAGGGTTACACATGTAATTATTTAACGTAACTCCAAATAAGCTGTTTGATTTTCTTTCATCATGAGCCAAACATTAGGCTTCGAAAGGAATTCCTTTAAACTTCAATAATATAAAGGCACGTGGCAATGTGAAAGTTACAACTCTAGCTTAAATGAGTCAGACATAAAAGTATTTATGACTGATATTCTCTGACTGTACCAGCTTCAGACACTTTAAAGTCTAGTTCTGCTCTACAAGGATAGGTACAGGAATATCAGCCATTGCACATCTGCAGAACTCTTACTTTCAAGCCGAGTCCAGTCCTTAAACCTTCTATTTTTCTGCTTTAAGAAGAAAACTCCAACATTACAATCCACACCAGGCCGTCAGCACCTGAAGCAAGTAAAAGCAATTCCTTTATGAACTTCCCAGCAGTTATTTGTTTTGTGAGGCTCATGGAGAAAAAGAATAAAAAAAGCTAGTAAAAAAACAGTGAAAAGAATTGCACATGAAAGAGAGAAAGAAATGAACTGAATGTTGTTTTTTCTTGATGAAATAACAGATTTGATCTTAGGCTTTTTACAAACTCCAGCACAGGTGATCATCATTTGTTCTGTCAAAAGCATTTTCAATGACACAACCAGAACAATGTGGCTGTGATTACAAGGATCAGCATGGATTGAAAGATACTCAGGGCATTTACCAAAGGGATATTTATAGCGGTACTAAAGACATTTGCTTTTTTAAACAAGCTCACAAATTTGAGGAACAGAAGGTTTGAAATCAGGGTTGCTCCATTTGATGTTCCCTTTGCCATGCTAACCTGCACAGCCGCGTCCTCTTGCAAATGAAGAAATGTTATTGTCATAAAGTCAAATCCAAACGCTGAAGAGGAAAATTGAGATAGTTTTCATTGTGAACTTTGATGTAAAGCATCACAGCTTTTGGAGGACAGCCATACCTTTGATCTTGCAGAAATTGTGAGGAATCAACCACCTTGAATCCAAATCGTTCAGCAGGTGATTTATAATGTTATAATAGGACTGAAAGGACTTTTCGAAAAGTCATGTAACCAGCAAAGAAAAAAAGAAATGACAAAGATTTAACAGAAATTCAAGCAATTCTGGTAGCAGGCAATGTAAAGTTCACAGCATACTCTTTATTTTCTGGCAGAAACTCTGAGACATCCAAGCTTCAGAATTAGCCTGCCTGACTTCTAACAGCACTGAAATAGATGAATGCAGCCTTTTGGGTGCCTCAGCCCTGCAGACAGCCACGGGGCTCGGATTCTGCGATGCGAGGAGGAGGCAGAGCCTAAGGGAAAGAGCCTCTCCTGATGGCAGACTGGCTCCCCAAAGCCTGTCTTCATCAGGAGGGAGTGGAGAACAGCTGCAAGGCAAATGCTGCCAACTTTAATTCTCTCCATTAGTGGATCATTATCAAACGAGAGGGTTAATGAGAGTGGGGATTGCGTTTACTGTAAAGGGCTGCCCTGTGCACACCCAGGCTCCCTTCCCTGGAGGGTCACCAAGACTTTACTGGCAGCAGTCCTCAGGAGCTGCTGCAAAACCTGGTGGCATGGCCACTGTGAGATGTGGGGAGTTCCCTCCAGGGCAGGCCCTTGGGTCTGACACCCCTCAGCAGTTTGTGGGAGGGCAGAGAGAAGGGTCTGGGGTTTGCCATCTCCTGATGGCAGTGCCTGGTGCTCTGTGTCCCCACAGCTCGTGTGGCTCCACAGAGGGGCTGCTCCCATGCACCCTCACCCAGCATGTCGTTCAAATTCACTTCACTCCCAGCTATTTGGAAAGACCACTCGGGGTCTTTCCAAGTATAGCTGCATTTTGCTTTTGTTGAATCAATTGCTCCTGAAGCACATGAAACTATTTTTCCTGAGAAAGCCATAGTAGGGATGATCAGAATACCAGAAAATACCAAACAAGGTCGATTTCATATGGTTTCTCTCTTCCTTAGGATTGGATTCTGAATCTTTGGTCTCTCAGTGATTCCTCCTATATGAAGTGAGACAAAACTTTAGATTTGAGATATTTTGTTTTAATAATTATCAATGAAATTAATTACTCAACAGTATTTTTACATTGACATAAGTACAGAACTTGGTGAAAAACTGTGTTTGAGTTGTGTGGTCAAACTAGACACATAAAAACATAGGCCATTACATTAATCTAGAGGAGAGAAAGGACTATCTTATTATACTTTTCATGAACAATTTTTTAAAATTCTTACTTAAGCACATAAGCAATACCCATAATGAATTTTTATTTAATGCAGAGCTGAACCATGCTCTTGAATTTTTTTTTGCAGTCAGAATTGTTCACTTTGTTCAACTGAAGTCCATCAATAGTTTCAGACGATCCCAAACTTTATTTTGTGGATACAAGACAAAAATTATCTACCTCTATTTAGAACATCAGCTCCTTAAAAACATATGTATCATGGATTGTATTGTGTCTTCATAGTTTTAACTTGAACTTGAATTCCAGATTTTGAATTTCCTCATGACTATTTTTTTCTTGTACTTTGGGATTTGTTATGTTTCTTGAGAACTAGCTAGTTTAAGTTTCAAAGTTTTGTGATGGTCTGTTTGGATAAAATTACTTCCTGTAGCCTACAGCAAACAGTTTTTTATGTCACAGTTTTTTTCCTTTTTATTTTTGTAGATTTGTAGGGTACAGGTGAAATGTAGCAACACAAAATTTCCCAGTGCTTTGAGATTCTCCTGCCATAAATCTTCCTGCTGAAATACATGCTAGGCTTGTCTTAAGAAAAATCATATACAAGAACATGACTTGATCAGCATCCCAGTGAGGTACAGGATATTTTTCAGCTAGGGAGTTAATGGATGATGATACTATATTTGGCCAGTAAAAATAATGACACACTTTCCCCTGGTCTACAAGAACTACTCCCACATTGATTTTAACTTAATATCTCCCTCATTAGGAACCTGCACAGAAGTTTGGCAGAAATACCCAAGACACTTATTGGATCATTCGCTGGTAATAATAGATATTGCTTTTATTTTATTTTTTTTTTCCTGAGAATGTACAGGCTAACCATAAAAAGGATAGCCCTGAAACAAAGCTTTTTACAAAATACAGATTTTTATCAACTCCATCACTGTTGAGGTTTAATATTTTATGGAGCTAAATAAAACTCGGACTTCTCCACTTTCACGTTGTGGGATGCAATAAAAGCTTAAGAGGCTGATTTGCTCCGCTGCTGAACGACATCCATTACACATCAAATGCCCTTCACTTCACAGTGGACTCTGCCTCTGATATGATCAGACTCCCAAAGCCCAGGTAACCTGATATACAATTTCAAAATGGAAAAGCCCATGCCAGTAGCTGGGGAGTGGCTCTTCTGCAGACCTGCAGTGGTTGAAGAACTGGATCCACAGCTCACCAGCAAAAATGCCATGAAAAACAATCCCTTTTTTTTTCCCCTTAAATTGAGTCAAATTTTCAAATATGATTCTACTTAACAAAGCATCTGTTTTAATTCCACTGTAGTCTACAGGGTGTATGTGCTTCTCTTGAGCCTTGGACATGACCCAGGTGCTGTGAGCCCCTCTGAAGGGACAATGAAAGAGTCACCTGGCACGTTCCCCATCTGGGAGACTGAGAAGACACTCAGCCAATTGCTCCTGTAGCTAAGAAAGCCACCAAACTATTTAATGGTG
This sequence comes from Urocynchramus pylzowi, assembly GCA_013397555.1. Lineage (NCBI taxonomy): Eukaryota > Metazoa > Chordata > Aves > Passeriformes > Fringillidae > Urocynchramus > Urocynchramus pylzowi. The sequence goes on from VZRH01001850.1 coordinate 361,934, forward strand.
GCACAATTGAGAGTAATAACTTGACTAATAACTCATTGCCTGATTGTTATTTTTAAGTGCACTCGTGAAAATTAAAGCTCTGGGTCTGCGGCATAAAACCATTATCTATACAACAGCTCACAGAGAGGGTTATCTAATAACATGAGAAATCTATTAGACTCGGTGGAAGCAAGAACTAAAAGAAATAAATCATGCAATAATGGTAAATCAGATCTCTAATTACGGCCCCACACAGGAGGCCGGAGGAGAAATATGTCCCTAGAACCACTACGTGGTATTTCTCGTCCTCTCTCTTGTTTCAGAAGCATTCAATCATATCCTCCTTCCTAAATTCCATCAATTCCACAGTAATTTCTGAACAGAACAGGTATGCTTGTGAAGAAGATGACTAGCAATCACCAGCACAAGTCTTTTTCTAAACTGCTCGCACACCAGTATCCTCAAAAATTTTTCTCTGCTATTGGTGCTGGAAATGCCAGCACTGAAAACCTGTGGGGTCAGAAGAGCTTCAAATCCTGTGCAATTTCTTTATAACCAACTGATTCTGCCTGTGCTGGGGACAAGTCTGTTGCTACACAATTTGGTTGTGTCTGCAGGTCTCTTCCCTGCTGCCCCTGGAATCTGAGCAGTGGTCTGTCCTGAGACCCAAAAGACAGCAGTGAGTGGGAGCAGATCCATGTGGAGCTGCAGCACCTCTCATCTCCTCTCAGTTCAAAAGCAATGGAGGAAACCAGCTCGTGGCAGCAGGACCCCAGAGAAGGGTGTTTCTCTTCTCCACTGCTCTGATGTGAGACCTCTGGCAAAGCCTCCTTTCTCTGCTCCAGCTCCAAGGGCTTTGCCATGTCAAGTGTGAATGTGTGAATTGGCCTGAGCAGGAAGGATTCTAGTCCTGCTCAGCACTCCTCATGTGGGCACAGGGTGGAGCACTGCCCCTGAGCAGCCAAGCCCACTTCCCCTCCTTGCCACCCCATGCCCACAGGCAGCTGGGGAGCTGTGGGACCTCCTTGTCCCAGAGATCTGGAAGCTCCAAGGGCGCCCTGCTCTGTGGTGCCCTGTCTCTGCACACTGCCCAGGGTGCCTGCCTGTACCTGCCTGTCATATCAAGCACTGCTAATGCAAACAGTCCCACAGTATCTCTTAATTATTTTGTTGGAACTGAGGACAGCGTGTGCTGGGGAACTGTCCTGGTTGGAAGAACTTCATGCCAACCGGATGTGCTCAAAAGTGGACCTGACTCAGTAGAAATGATGCATAAAAATCATTGCAACCATCTAGCCAAGAGTAAATGAGCTGCAGAGTGGCATAAATAACACTGCTGAAAACATCATCAGACTTATGATTTTAGTTTAAAAAAAAACTATTGAGAACACAATTTATAAGGAAGTCATGATGCCCTTTGCTTTATCTTAACCACTTTTGTATGCACAACTGTTTTGTTGGACACTCACTTTGGGCCATATCCTGTTCTAATTTCTTTCCTTGGTAATCAGCATTTCTGGCTGACAGGAGGCTGCTCTGCAGCACTGTGGTTTTCCATTTGGAGGTCTGTCCTGAGTTTTGAGTGTTTGCAGAGCTGTTCTCAGGTGCCTACTTCCACCTGCGTGAAAGGAGAGCAGTGACACTATGGGGGCACTACAGAAAGGAAGGGCCATTCCCCTTCTTTGTCCTCATGTGGGAAACAAAGTTAGCAAATGTTGCTTTAATCTGTGTCTGTATGGCTAAAGAAGCTGAAATTCATGTTAAATAAAGCAGGCCTGAGGCCAAAAGACCTGGCCAAATCCCTGACGCACCGTACTTGGTCCTGGGTTTCTTCAGGACCATATTGTGCTGCCAACATGGAAAATTAAGACAGAACCATCATTCTTTGTGTCTTCTTCTGTAGCTCCACAATTTTGAAATGCCATGAGAGGTGTGTCACTGCCCCCAGAGTGGTGTTTTCATAGCATGAGGCCTTTGGTAAGAATTGTTTTCAACAGATAGCGGCACATGAGTATGCATTTAAGGGTTTACAAATCTTCCTGGGACAGTGCTGGGGTACTCTGTAAGGTGAAGGCAGTCAGAAAGTTTGCACTCTCACTCTTCCTGCCTCTTGGGAACAGCCATGGGCTCGTGCCATTCCCTGGGGGGCACTGGGAAGTGTCCAGTGTGGTGCCAATGTGCAGTGAAACAGCCTGGACAAAGGGAATCCACTCTGAGCCTGAGCCCCAGCCTTGCTTCCTTTGCAAATACAAACATATCTGGGGAGGCAAAGCTGTCATTAAGTACAAACTAAGGCCATTTTTCACCCACAGATGAGATGAGCAGTCACCCAACACCCCAAATAACATGTTCAGAGTGATGTTGACATCTCAGAAGGGGTTTGCACCCCTATTTCCAGGGAAACAGTTGTGCCTACAAGGAAATAACAGCAAAAAGGTAGCTTTGGAAAGCTTTTTTTTTTTT
>VZRH01001850.1:364385-441300 GCA_013397555.1 Urocynchramus pylzowi
TTTTTTTTGATGAAGTTTATTTTATCTGATGTGCATTTTAATGAGAAAATTATATATACAGAACTTTATACTGTTTGAAGCAAAGCAAATTTAGCTACATTTTTGCAGAGTATATCTGAAAATGGAAAAAAAAATACTCTTTAATGGAAACCTTTTCCATTTACACAGGAATGAAACAGAATAAACTCCACATTTCCACACTCACATATTACTGTAGACATAAAAATATTCCTGTGGGATCACACAGTCAGAAATCACCTACTCAGGGGGATATGAATGATGACTTCAATAGAAGATGGACATAAATTTTAATTAGTTGGTTATTTGATCTTGTGTTGTTAGTGATGGAGGATCTCAGAAGGGAATTAAGTATGCTTAAGACTGAAATTGCTTAGAACCAAAACACACTGCAAGGTAAGTTAGATACCACTAAATTAAAAGAAACTTTGCACCTATTAGAGATACAATAAAATAAAAATGGCAATTACAACCAAGCAATCAAAAATGCAATTGAGATCAAACCAGCTATGGGGATAACTAAATTTATCCTTGACTTAATCAGACCTGCTAAGTATTTTCAGCAGATTTGAGAAAAAAGTATTAACATTCTTGGGAACATTTTCTCTTGGAAGATACAATTGAGGAAAAGAGAAACTAGGTCCAGGGTTTTTTTGCTTTAATGTGTTTTTTCATTTAATTTCTCCTTCTATTTATGTATCCTAAGCAAAGCATCTCTTGCATCACTTACATACTTTGCTTGCTCTCTCCAGAATCCCAGTCTTTCACCTAATACCTGTTAGTTATACCAGGAATGCCTCTAAAGTTGTCACAGCTTAAAAAAAAAAAAAAAAAAAAAATTAATTCCCAATATTTTTAAAATAAANCTCTCCAGAATCCCAGTCTTTCACCTAATACCTGTTAGTTATACCAGGAATGCCTCTAAAGTTGTCACAGCTTAAAAAAAAAAAAAAAAAAAAATTCATTCTCCATAGTTTTGCAATCAATAAAATTGTGCACATGCAGCCCAACACGAGGCTGGGCACGTAGGGCTGCAGCCTACTTTGGGAAGGGAAGCAGAGCAAGGAGAGATGCTCCAGCCAGCGATCCCCCGAGTGCTGGGACGCTGCTGGCGAGCGCGTGGCACAGTTCTGACCTCTGCCAAGTGTCTCATTTTTCCCTGACAAGCTCTGGGCACGGCTCAGGGTTGCTGCAGATGGAGGACCACTGCCAATAAGCAGCAGGGGACGAGGTTTCTCTTCTGGGGGACGATGGAAATGAAGCTGTGTGGTTTTGAGCCAGGCCCGGCCGTGCCAGCTGCCCTCTGGGCCAGAGGGAGCTCCCACGTGTTTACTACTGCATGTCGAGCTTCTGCACACAAGTGTTCAGGCTGCCTTAGCAGAGTGTAATGAAATCAATCAGTCCTGACTATTGCTGGCACCCACTTTCCTGATATTCTTGGTTTTCAGTGTTAAAAAATGGTCACATTCGACATTACAAAAACTTCAGCTTCCTGAAATGTCTGTGCCTTGCACAGCTACACCTTGGACCTCTTTTTAGGGGTCAAGTCCATATTAAATAGGTGGATGTTTAATGGTGGAAAATTGTTTATTTTCTCACCATTTAATGACAAAAATTTGTTGAAGCCTTGGGTGAAAATTTATGCATAATTCAATCATCAGATAAAGCTCATGAATGTTCTGCTATGTCAAAGAAACAAACAAATGAGCCAGAATCAGAATGCACACAGTCACCTTAAATAAGGTGTAGAGATTTTTTGGTAATAATTTTCTTCCTTACATGTATTTTCCTATTTTTGTTCAGAACAAAAGAGGAAATATCTTTTCTAATCAACTTGTCACTGACCTTGCATTTTTCATCCTTTTTACTCCACCTTTACAGATCTCTGGCCACTCAACATGCAAGACCATCACAGTTTGTTGACATGCTTCTACTGTGATCCCATCTGACCTTATTCTCTGGCAGGGTGTCTGTCTGAACCTGTTTGCACAATCTAATCCTCCTTTAAATATAATTTCTACTATAGAAACAAAAAGGGCCAGTCCTTCTTTTTAATAAATAACCACAAATCCTGATGCAAAATCATGAACAACATGAAAAAGATTCCTGTTAAATCTGAGTTCCTAACACCTTTTCCTTTCATCAAATCTTCAACAGTATAGTATCAATTTACATCTTGATCCTACATGTCTAAAGCTTAAATACATGACAGTTCATACCTAAATTAACATTTTCCCCCCTGTTTTCATTATTAGAATTTGCTAATAATCTGACTGCTCCTTTGCCTGAGGAAGGGAGGAATAACTGACCTCTCTTCACTAGGGGAGAAAGGAACCATTATTACATTGAATGTTATAATATTGCTTATGTTGCTATTCTTTTCTTGTTCAAAGTAAAGCAAATTTCTAGCAAAATTTAAAGCAAATTTTGAAGTCATCTGGGCCGTTGCTTTAAAATACAGTAAAGAAGTTAGAAAATTGACTGCCCTATATGTATTCCTGCACATACAAGAATGTATGCACAACAGTAAAAATAATATAGAAGAAATTCAGGAAAGGAGTAGGAAAACAAAATATCTTACCAAGCTTTATATTTAATTATAACTTCACTATTATATTTGGTAACAAAATATGAGTCCCTGACAAATAACTAAGCAACTCTTAATACAGAAAAATATGACTACATAGACCGAATAATAAAAAAGCAATGAATAAATCAGTAAATAAGCCCAACTTTATCTACAGCTCTTTAAAAGAGCAAACCACACCATAGAAACTGAAAAGAAAACTTAAACTAAACTATTCATTAATGGATGATTGGATTTTTAAATATCCTGGATTTCTTTACAAACTAAATGCTTGCAGAGGAACCTCCAATATGTACTAACACATGGATTGAAACCATATGGCCAAATAGTTACTTTCCGTGTAATATTTGTGGGAGTGAAGAGAGTTCTGCCCAAAGAGCTGTTAACAACTTCAATCAAATTCACTGTGACAGCCCTAAGCTTGATTTTAAGAACAAATACAGGCAAATGCATGCACACAGCTGTATTTAAGCCTAACTTTGAGGAATCCAGCTTGGAGGATTTGTGCAGAGTAGTTAGGACATAGGTCATTAAGGTCTTATCTAAAAGATAATCTCCCTAAAAAATTATGGAAACCTATTGCTCTAGTCACCCAGCACTGGACAAGGTATTGAAGAACATGCTTCAGGAGTAATCCTCTACTGGCAGGGGAAGAGATTAAATGGCCCAATAGCTTTTTCCATCTTTAGTTGTTATGATTGCACTGTAATCCGACTAGTGCCACTTGCCTGAAGAGGGGAAGAAGACCTCAACCTTGGGGGTAGGGACAGACACAGTATTTCATTGTGTACAATATTTCAGAAGCTATTCTTCCCAGAGAGCTCCTCTCAGATTAGTGTTGTTGGGAAAGGTTTATCATTTGCATTCCCATTTCTGCAGTCAATCCAAGTAATATGATTGTGGCATTAAACTTATCCTACAAAAGGTATTTGTTTAAGACATTTCTTTTCCATTATTACTTACACAATGAATGTATGCACTAGGTTTCTAGAAGTCTGCACCAAAAACAACTTTTAAGCCCAGAATCACATTTCCTTCTCCATCGGCCTTAATTCCTCTATTGAAACTTTTTGCTGACTAGTTGAAAGGGGCCGTTCACTCACTTTGCAAAACCCAATATGCGATTTATTCCCACATTTCAAAGGAAGAATGGGAAGCTTTTAAATCTCTACAAAGGAACCGAGTAATACTGATCAAGCCCATCTGACAAGGGGACAGATGTAGGCTGATGAGTGAATTCTATAAGATGCTTTAAAATTTGGATCAGTAAGAAGACAAGTGTCTTCCAGGAGTAGCAATTTGATTCTCCACAGCACAGCTCACTTGGCTGAGTAGAAGTTCCTCTTTCGGTGTTCAAGAAGCAGCAGCTCCACCTCAACAAGGTGGACATGTTCCAGAGCTAAAGCATACTGCAAAGGGAGGTCACCTGCACTGCAAATTGTTAGAGCCTCTAAGTCCAAAAAGCAAACTTATTTGAAATGCTTTCTTATCCAGGAAAGGGTTCCTGTGCTGTTCCCAGCTCTGAAACTGTTTATCAGCTTCATCTATGTGATACTCATTGTGTCCCAAACTTTCTCAAGTTCTCTTCACTGTTGTGTCATGCACAGAATTTTTAACAATAATTTTTAAAAAATACCCTCTCAGCTCCTCACCTGATCACGTGCCACTTCCAGTCACACAGCAGCAGCATCCATCGTGCTTTCAGCTTCCTGCAGAGCCATGTTTTGATTCTTCTGTTATAGCTGAAGGATCTGACTTGGCACTGTTTTAACAATGAATTTTATGCAAAATTTCCTATGAGATTCATCCCATTAAAAGTGGGCAGGTTGCCATGGCCTGCTGGGTCCCTGAACTGCTATCAAAACTGGTGCATCCCTGAGCATTTCTGGTCTTTTTTTTGCCTCCATTAAAGCTCTGATCAGAGTAGAAATAAGCCCACATAAGAGAGAATAAAGATTCTGGACCCCATAGGGAAAAATGTGAGATCCAGCTTTGTTAACATCTTAAATCCAGGTCATCATTACAGTTGCACCATAAATAGCCAATCTTGCAGGTGCAAAATGGGTGTAAAGAGGAAGTCTGGGAGTCAGCAGTCAGCAGTACTCTACCAATGTAGGTCTGGTCACAGTTTTTTAAAAAGTTGCAACCACTGGGGAGCTGAAGTACATAAGCAGCAAGATAAAAATGAGTTTGGTGGTCATTTGTACCCAATAGAGTAGCTCCTTGTGAGAGTATATAAGAAAGTAGCTAAAGAATTTTTCACCATTTGGATAAAGAGAAGTACCACATTTTCACCAAGCACAGAATTTACCATCATTTTCCTTCAGGGGAAAGAAAAGTCTCTTCAGACTTTTCTGCTTCAAAAAACAATAGGGAGGATATGAAGAAGCTATGTTGCCCTCACTTTTGGAGAAATACAGGTAATTATTGCAACAAGATTTTTGAAGACGGTTTCTGTGTATACTTTAGGACTTAGAACTTCTGTAGTCATTTTACTACATAATACTTTTTTACTGTATTTTCCTTTTAAAAAGACTGAATCAATGATTTCAAAGACTGAATCAATGATTTCAAAATGTCCCAGTTCTCCACTGGAAGCTGTGCAAATGACACAACCTCACCAGCTTCCCTTTGCACAAAAATAAACAACCTCACAATAAAAAACTGCCCCTTGCTGTCCTAATAAAGGCTGTCCTTTGTTTCACACCCTTAGTATGATTATTATTTCATTTATTATACTGGAGCAATTGTGGTGCAGACCTGTCATTTTGGAGGGTAATGTAAACTATTTTCTCCAGTGAACTCTGATAGCTGTGCCCAAGAAAGTGAAGGAGCATTCTGCCGTGTCAGACTTGCCTTGTATGACACTGCCTCCTCCTCCAAGGAGTCCACTGTGTTTTGATGTATACTTGTCCTGAAGCCTCTTTCCATTTTGTCCTATTCAGCTGAAGCAAGTAGAAACAAAATTGGGAAGTTAACCCCAGAAACAGGAGAAATTTAGTGAGTTATTTCCATAAATGGAAACGACTTCTGGAAAAGCAACCATAAACATGAAGGGAAGAGGTAGTTCTTTCAGTTTCTTTTGTTTGCTTACCTTCCTCCAAGCATGCTAAGGGGGAAAAAAAAAAAAAAAGATAGGCAGACAGAAAGATGCAGATGCAGATACAGAATGTACCCATTAAGTATCTGCAAGGAATGCTTTATCAGCTTGCTGGTCGGTTGCTGAGTTGTGCATTTGAGGGCATTAGATTCCCAAGAGCGGGGATCTATAGAGGATTCCTACCTTTGGAAAAGAACAAAAACACAGAATAAAAGCCTTAATCTTATAACCCCCAATCTAGCCAACTAAATCCCCAATTAGCAATTCAAACAGATTAATATAGTCCTTCCCTCCATTAAGCATACCCGACATCATGTGGTTGTGTATTTTAAAGTTACATTTTTCTTGTGTGCAGCTCTTTTTCTCACCAAAGTTGACAATTCCTTTCAGACCATCCTACTTTTCCATAGACTGGGAATGGACTCTTTATCTTTTTGCCTTTCTTTTTCCCCTTTTATTTTTTCCTTTTAAGTGCAGTCAGTCTTGTTGATGCACTCTGGCAGAATCTCTTAAATAATGCTTTTTTATAATTGAACATGTCTCCAGATGTCTGTCCACCTTGCTGTTTCCATACTGCAGACTGTTTGCAGTGTTCCCTCTGAGAGCAATGTAGAGGGTGGAAATGGCACACTTCTCTGGCTTCCTTGAGAATTCACTCTTATTCCCATCAAACTCATGATGCTGTAACTTTAATGACCATTTCTGCTCTTGACTGAGGAGAAACCAAGCACAGGGCTGTCCCAGCTGGGAAGAAGCACTGCTAATGCCTCCCTGAGAAAGGCACTTTGGATCTTTCCCAGATTTCAGAGAGTAAGCCAGTGCCAAATGCCTTCAGACATATCAAGAACATGTTTCTAGAAAGTATGAATTACCTGTGACCACTAGAGGTGGCCAGCAGTCTGTTGACTGACCCTATAAACTATTTCCCCCATTTTTGCAGCCCCTTTGGGCTAGGTGTAGCAGAGGACCATGCATATCCCTGGTCCTCTCCCATCCCTCATTCCCCTGCATGTAAAATGATGGTGGAAACATTTTGACCCTTCTCTGCCCTGCAATTTCATCCCTCTCATGTAATTTCCACTTTTAAGCAAAGGTAATGAAAAGTTGACCTTTTCTTTCCTCATATTTTGTTAAGCAGACCATTTTAAAATTTCCTTTTCCATCAGCTGCAGTGGATTACCAAAAGGGAGGCTTTGGGAGGAAAGTAAGTCTTGCAGCAGAGAATGCCTCTCACAACCAACCAGCTGTTAGACTATTGGAATTGGGAACATTGAGGTTCATGCCCATCCCATACTACTGGCTTTCTTTGCACAAAATAACTCTCAGGAAGGGCAAAGATGCACAGGCTTTTTGTCTTCTGCAGATCTCAGAAAGGTTTAAAACTTATGAAAATGTAATTGGTGACAAATTTTCTCTCACACTGGGTCCTGAAAAAGCAAATGTAACATGGCTTCAATGGTAAACATAGACGGCTCGTATTTTCTCAGTTCTTACCTTGGACTCTTTGAAAACTCACTGTGAAACTTTTAAGAAAGTTCAATAAAATAAATGCAGGCATGAGCATATGGAGATTATTATAATGACCATTATTCTGCATATATCAAATCCATTCTCCACATTCCCAATCACCAGTAGCATTTCATACTTTGCTGCCCTGCACTTTACATATACAGGTGTGCTTGCACCTTATATAGACAACAATAGGGCCCAGCCTGACATGTGAAGCATAAGAGGAATAACAAGTACATGTCTGCTTTACTTGTCTACCAGGTGGAACAAAACTTCCCTAAACATTTTTGATCAAAGGCACTTTCCATCAAACAAATTTTTGTCTGTATTTTAAAAGTTTGACTTGACTTTTTTCTAGGTTAAGTTTGCTTTAGGGTTTTTTCCTTTTTACTGAGAGTTTAAAAATCTAATAGTCAAAATAAAATTCTTTTGCTTTAGACAAATAATAAATATTTTAAGTATTTATGAGGAGAAAAAAGTATCAATATTGTCAGTTCTTAAGTTTGAAAAGATTAATCAAATAAGGAACCTGTTCTTCTTGCTGAACTTACTTGGAAGCTTTGCTGCCACATTTCAGAATCCCCCATATTTAATTTTTTTTTTGTGTCTCATAGTTACTTGTGACTTTCTAAAAGTTTACTCTGCTGGAATCAGTAGTTAGTTCCAAAATATCTATTTTCTCTTTCTATAAAAGTCTTTATCCCTTAAGACTTAAGGATTAAGAAGTGACACAAGATCAGAATCTACTTCATACACTTTGCAACTATTCAGCGAATAAAATTACCTGAATGGATTCTCGTTACATTTAAATCTTACAATTTATTGATAGCTGCACAGATTCTCAGCATTTTATGCTGGACATACTGAAGTATCAGGAACACTTTTATTAGAAGTGTTTGTATGGCTGTAACAGATGGATATGCAGGAAGATGTCTAGTGAAGAGAGGGCCTCTGACCTTCTCACTGCCCAGAAAACCATCCAGTGAACAAAACAGGTGGAAGTGGACAAGAAAACAAGATGTAAGGATTCCATGTTCGATGGAATCCAAGCCACTGCAGCTCCTGGCCAGTCAGGTTCTCCCACTCTTCCTTCTGAGGGATGGATCAGCCCTCCACAAACCCAAGCACTCGTGCAGAGCAACCAGCCGAGGGTCTGCAGCCTCCTGTGCGTGGACGGGAGCGTGGAGCACGCTGTGAGCAGCCAGGGTGGAAGGGATCACCCAGGGCAGATGGGTGCATGCTGGCCCTGGGGGCACGGGCTGGGGCAGAGGGGAACTGCGTGGGGATTTCCAGCACTGAGCTGCAGAAAACAGGCAAGAAGCAGGAAATTCTGTCTGAGCCAAGCCCTGTGGCATGACTCCCAGAAAAGGAGTCAATATCGCAGGGATCTGCAGGCATCAGAGGTGGTTTTCAACAGCTGGCTTTAACAGCTGGATCTCCCTACTTTGCCATCTGTGAGGTTGCACGGCAGCAGAGATGGGAGCAAATAATCTGCTGGATATCCCAAATCCATGTGGGTTGGCCAGGGTTACTGCAGACAGCCAGAGCAACTGGGCAGACAGGCTGATTTTTATTGGAAGTGAAACACTTGCACAGAAGTCAAGCTCCCAGGCTAAGCTGGCTGTGGGCAGAGAACCACACGCTGCACTGATACAGCCCATGAGTCATGGGCAACGCTTCCACCAACAGCAGAACAGGTCCTTTTTTAATGACTCCATTAATAGGCTCCTTGCAAGATCAGACACACAGGCTTCTTCTTGCTCAGCCTACTTGTGCTCTGTGCAGGAGTATTCTTCTTATGCCCAGTGAGCTCTTAATTTGCAGTCAAGTTAAAACCTGATCTGGTTCCTTCCACGATAAAAAATAGCAATGTCCTCTGAATTCCTTGTTGCACAGAAGAGCCAAACCTCACCCAGATGCTGGCAGTTGCTCATTTTTGACAGCTAGTGGCTTGCAGCAAGCCTGCTTTGCTACTATGAGGAGCTAGGTTAGGCCCAATCCTGCTAACACCTAATACTAGACAAAGTCCTTACTCACAGAAGTCAACAGGCATAACTCACTGCAGGAAATGCTACTTCTGTTAGTGCTTTGCAAAACCTTTTGCTCAGATACACAGATAAAGTTACAGGCATTCTTATTAAAGAATGAATTTGAGGCTGTTTCAGTCTGCATTTGTTGTCATGCCATATACAGATTAATTTATCAAGGCTTAAATTCTTTCTTCCTGAGATGTTTATATTTCTCTGATGCCACCTTTAAGGTACAACCCACCATAACCTTCTTCATTAACACATTTTGATAATAGTGTCAACACAGTCTTCATATGCAGTAGCAAAAGTTAGAAACATGTAACTTACCATTTAATTAAAAAGTATTTTAATAAAATACTTTTATTAAAAGTAAAGAGGAAAACAGTGCTCTTAATGTTATTATTATATATCTTCCATATGAGCAGATTTATGTTTCAAGAGGCTCAGAAGCACAAAAAAGGGGGAAAATCACCAACATCTATCAAATGATAAAACACAAAGAAGCTAATAAAATAGTAAAACAGCCATGAAATTATAGTCTTTTGATTCTAAGAGAAATAAGGAGCAGGTCTAGGAGGAATAAGTTAGCAGAACTGCCATTCTGGATTTCTAGAGGGCAGATTTTGTCCTGTTAGGAGGCTGCTTAACAGTGAAGGGCAAAGTGGTCCAGGAAGGCTGGACATTCTTCAAGAAGGAAATCTTAAAGGGACAGGAGCAGGCTGACTCCGTGTGCTGAAAGATGAGTCAGTGTGGCAGAAGATTGGCTTGGCTGAACAGAGACATTTGGCTAGAATTTGGTGCATAAAAAAAAAGGAGTTTTTGAGCTTTGTGAAAGAGTCAAGCAACTCAGGAATACTACAAGGATGCTATGAAGTTATTCTGGGAGAAAATTGAAAGGGATAAAGCCCAAACAGAAATTCATTCAGCTACTGTTGTAAAGGACAATTAAAAAATAGTTCTGTAAATGCACCATCGGTAAAAGGAGGGTTTAGGAAAATCTCCATCCTTTACTTGATGCAGGAAAAACAGTGATGAAGGATGAGGAAAAGGCTGAGGTAGTTAATGCTGAAGGCTGACAAATGTGACACCCATCTACAGGAAGGAGGATCCAGGGAAGTACAGGCCTGTCAGGCTGACCTTGGTGTTGGGGAAGGCTGTGGAGCAGGTCACCTTGAGTGCCACCACACTGCATGTGCAGCACAACCAGGGGACCAGGCCCAGGCAACACGGGTTTGTGAAAGGCTGCTTGATCAACCCGATCTCCTTCCATGGCAGTGTGACCCACTCAGAGGGTGAGGGAAAGGCTGTGGTGTGTCTACACAGACTTTAGTCTTTGACACCATTTCCCAGAGCATTCTCCTGCAGAATCTGGCTGCTCATGGCTTGGACTGGTGCATTGTTCACTGGATAAAAACTGGCTGGATGTTAGTGCCAGGAAGGTGGTGGGGAATGGAGTTCGATCCACGGCTGCAACTCTGGGTGGTCACAAGTGTGTGTCCCAGGGCTCAGCAGTGCCAGCCCTGTTTAACAGCTTTATTATTGGTATCTGGACGTGGGGATTCCTCAATCAGTTTGTGGATGGCACTAGTTGGGTGGGATAAAGAGAAGAGCACCAAAGGTGGTACAGGATTTGGAGCACAAGTCTTATAAGGAAAGGCTGAGGGAGCTGGGGGTGTTCAGCCAGGTGCAGGTTGGTCTCTTCTCCCAAGGAAAAAGCCACAAGACAAAAGGAAATAGCCTCAGGCTGCACCAGGGAAGGTTTAGATTGGATATTTGGAAAAATTTCTTCTCAGAAAGTGTTGTGAAGCATCAGGGAAGTGGTGAAGTTACTAGTCCTGAAGTAATTTCAAAGATGTGTAGATGTGGCATTTGAGGACATGGTTTAGTGGCAGTGCTGGATTAATGGTTGTACTCCATGACCTTAGGGGTATTTGCCAACCTAAATGATTCTATAATTCCATGAAAACAGTGAAAATCACAACATCTTAGTGCATTAAAAGCTGTGTAAGTTACCAGAGACTGCAATACATTATGGAAATAGTTTTATCAAAACACAGGTAAACATTTTGTACAAATTAAAATCATCTACAACCTTTCCTCTTCTCATTTTTTTCCACCCTGCCCTATTATGATGGATTTTATGTTTTAGGTACTTCATTCTAAAGCAGAACACACTGTGCAAAGACACACGTACACATATATAGATACAGAATCATAAAAGTCTACATCTTATGTCAGAGAGCACTGTCTGCCCACCCATTCAGCCTTGGGAATATGGGCCACCCTCTGACAGGGGTAATGAGAACAAGTACAGTGTGGAAAAGCTGCCCTAACAGTGTGACAGTGGGGAGATAGAATTAGAGCTTCTGCCCAAGACTCCCAGCCCTGAATAAACTAGAGAAGGTCTTCCTAGGCTGGTGTTTGCATGTCTTCTCTAAGAGTGACCACAAAGCTCTTGACCCTTTAACCAGGAGTTTTTGCAGGGTGACCAGGACCAAGTGTCTCCTGCTGACTCAGGCAGAGGCTGCTGGGCAGTGTGAGGGCTTTTTGAGATGCCTGATCTTCAGAAGGACTTGGTCTTTCAGGCTGAAGAAGTTCACATCTCAGGGACTATTGAACTTCCCATGGAAGCTGTCATCCTTGCAAGCTTTTTTTTCAATCTGAGCTTGTACCTGCACTACTTTGGTGGATATTCCTGGAAGACTGGTGGTGTCTGACTCTTCCTTGGGCATCACCTCAGGTTTCTCCATTAGGTCTGGTGGCACCTGCCATGGATATCCTCAATGTCACAGTGTGTGTCCCTCTGTCCATCACCATCCCAGGGTGAGGGCAGCTCTCCTGAGGCTCCTGGCTCAGCTGGCCACGCTCTCTCACAGGAGAGGGCCTTGGCAAGGAGCTCTCCACCACAGCAGGAGGGGAGGCACAGGCACCCAGCCTCACATGCTTCCTAGGTGTAAAAGTCACAAGCCATCTTATTAGGCTTTTTTTCTTCCCTTTTTCTCACCTTGTGGTTACAGCAGCCATGGATAAGATGGGGTAATTAAGCATCAAGGTTACCAAGCCTCCCACCTCCACTGATAAACCTCCCACCCCTGCCTAGACACGCTCTCTGACATCTCAGAGCCCAGTATCCTCTTGATCCTTTGGCTAAACAACAGACCTTCACTATCACTCAGGAAGCTGAGCCTTTGAACTCAAACCATGTATGTTTAAGGTGGGGAAAACCATATCTGTGTACGGAAAGAGACTGAGGTTTTTTGGTGGATTTTTTTTCCCCCCTCCGTAGCAGTTCAGCAGTTTTAAGGTCTGATTAAAACGGGAGGAAACAGAAAATCTTGGAAAATTTCAGGTTGGATTATTTCTCTGCAGTAAAAGGAAGAATCCTAAAATAGAAAGGACACCCAAGTGTCATCAAAGATTCTGTAGTTTTGGCTCAGAGCATAGTCACTGAGATAATAACTTGCTTTTCTGCACTGCTACCTTTTAACTCCTGCACATGCAGAGCTACCAAAGACAAAACCAGATTTACGTACACATACAAATAACAGTGACCTAATATCACTATTTGAAGAAAATCAAGTACTTCATGTAAAGATTTTTGACATGATTTGATTGTATTACTTGCCTTTTTTTTCCCCCAGAAGTAGACAATTGGTAGTTTAAGAAGGATCTCTTTAAATATACTGGAGCACATTTAAAAGGCTGACAAGTTATATTTGTGGTTTTCAAAAGAAATAATTTTTGAGTAGAGCTACCTTTTTTGGCATAAAGCAATTGGAAAGTACCATAGATATCTCAATAAAACACATCAAAAGTAACTTTCTATAGCTTGTTTTGACATGTCCACTTGTGGGTTGTATCAACTTTAACTAAACATCATTTTTTTTCCTCTGTCAGTACAAACCATTAAAAACATTCAACAGAAAAAGCAAATAGAAATAACCCAGTCCTGTGTTTGCCTATTTTCAAATAAAAGGAGATACAGAAAGGAGTGGTCACTGCAGTTGAAAGTGCATTTTTCTGATTCATATATTTGCTGTAACTATTTGCATAGGATTTAAATGTCTAAGAAAAATGCCCAACCATTTTTTAGAGAATGCTGCATTTGAGAAACCTGAAAATGCTAATCTGATTTCATATTTACAAAGGTTTGTTTACTGTGTATGTGATAAATTCTCCAAATGACGGCAAACTTTGGTAAATACAGTTTTGATGCCGAGACTCTTTGACCTTTTTATGAAGGAATAGAAAGCTTATCTGCTCTAGAACCAATCCTAAAGCAGCACATTGTGCTGATTTCATTTGAGATCTTATCCTTTCTCTCCCTTTCCTTCTCTCTCTGTTTCTCCCACCCTCCCTTCCTATGAACACTGAATGCTAAGTAATTTCCTTGTCAAGGTTGCTTATCAGGACTAGATTTACACTTGATATCATTTTGTAAGCATGTAGCAAATGGTTCATACATTAAGAGAAAAAGGGAGCAGACAGTGTTTGTGTCTGAGGAGGAAATGAATCTCAAAAAAAAAAAAAAGGCTGTTAATTAATATCCTAATAAAAAATAAATAAAAGATCATTCAATCATAGAACACACCTAGGAAACGAGCAACAAAATCAAGTCTAAAAATAAGCCTGCATGCTCTTTATTAATCCTGAGCACTCAGAGGCACTTTCTGTTCAGTGATAGAGTGCAGGTAAATTAAATGCAAGATGGAGGATCTTTCGTTATCCCCCCAAAAAATTAATTGCAAAAAAAAAAAAAAAATGTTGCAAACATTTCAGTGCATCAGCATCCTGCCACTTCCACAGCAATGTTTAAAATAACAATGCTTATCTTACAGGAGAAAAACATGTTTAAAGCTTCCTTGTGCCTAAACCAAGGTAATCATTTGCAAAGACTTTGGTAGATGATCTGTATTGACTTGGCTTAAACTTTCAGTTTAAGGATTCCTATATTTTCAGTGATTTTGCTGGAGAAAGAGGGAGCCCAAAGTGTATTCCAGGCAAGTAGAAGTCTAAGCTTTGGTCAGCACCCACAATAAAGGCAACAATAACATCTGTTTTACTGCCTGAAAATGAGAACCACGGATGTTTTCTGCAGAACTACATGATCCCAAATGAAGAATTTCAAATTCTATGAGATGAATTACAAAGAGATGAATCTGTAGCATATTACTACTGAATTACACTAATGAAACTCACATAACCTGTTAAAACCTATCACTGAATAAGAACACTCATAGTCCTTTTCTCATTATTGAGTCCTAAAATGCACCACTAGCATTTTGATAAAGGCATAGGAATGTATTACATTGGGTTAGGCTAAGTGATGAATGTCTGGCACATTAGGTCCTCTGCATTAAATGCCCATTGTTTTGCTCTCCTCCTCGGGTTCCTGTACAGGAGTGCCAGGCAGCCAGATCCTCCACAGGCATGAAACCATTTAATGTGCCCATCTCTGGGGACAGCACACTTGGGAGCAATGCTCTCCTGCCCTCTCTGCTTAACCTTGGTGAGCGGCTCATGGGCTCAGATTGTCTGAAGCCATTCAGGGCACCAGGTTCCCCCTGTCTTCCTTTATCAGCTTTGGTTAAACAAGCAAAAGTGCAGTGATCTCACTTTGTCTTTCAGATGTGATTGTCAGTGGGTGAGAGGGATCTAGGGACAAATGGAAGCCAATTCCTGCAGCCCTGGAGAAGAAATCTTTGGAGGTCTTCTTTGCTGTACAACACTGAAATCCTAATTTTTTCTGGCTTATGTGCCTGGCAGAAAGGGAAGTGTAGGTATAGCTTTCACTTCTTTTCTGCTCTCTTGCTCTTCTCTCAACCTGCTCCCCATTTTCTGTCCTGCAACCTACATTATTTCCTGATTCTCATCATTACCTCTCTCTTCTTTCACGATGTATTTCTGTTTTCACCGACCTTCTTCTGCCTTTTACTCATTTTCCTTTCTCTTTCCACAACTATTCTTTCAGCCAAGTCTCATCCTTTGCTTTTCCTTGTGGACTGACTCAGATGGGAACCTAAGGATGAAAATACTTTCCAGGGAAGGTACAGAAACCCAGGGATCTCACAATCTGTCAAAAAGAAGTTGCAGCAATGCAAGATTTCCAGAGTCTTCTCCATTAAATCTCCCAAGGCAATTCCACGAGTGAGGCAGAAGGAAGGTAGCCATGACAACTGAAGGCTTAATAGTATCAGGTGCCTTCTGCTGATGAGCCTCTTCCCAATCCCAGAGTGGAAACTAATGATGCCATCTCCAGGGTGATGCATATCCTCCACTATGACCCATGGACTAGAACAGACAAGGGACAAATCTGGCATAATGAGAATTATTTTGAAAGCAAGTCAGATAAGATACAACATGAACCATAAACTGAAAAGGTGATATCATGCCCTACTCAGATCCCAGACAGAAGTAGAGGTTTAGCTTAGACCATCTAGACTAAATATACAACTCAGAATTTGTGTCTGTCCCTCTCAGGTGATTGGAAAACTATCCAGACTCTGTCAGATTGGCAGCTCTGCCTCACCAGTCTCTTCAGTGCAGATGACACTGAAGGTACAATTCTCAAGCAAAGTGCCATTGCATGTGTCCTGATTACCCTCCCCCATGGCCCTTCCTGAAAAGTGAATGTGATGTTGCAGAACAAGATCTACGGTGTGGTTACCTTAGAAGAAAAGCAACATGAAAACTGTAGGACTGAAAGTGAGTCAAACAACAGAGCCCACCAGTGGGACACTGCTTCACAGAGACCGTGTGAATCCCAGCCATTCCCCTCTTCCTTGCCAAACTTTGTTAGCCTCTAGTGATACTGCAGGGTCATGCAGTGCCAGATTTGACCCTAGAAATTCAAGTAATGCCTCTAGTGTGTTGCTATGATGCAGCCTGGCTGATCAGAGCCCCAGGAAGCACACCTAGAGAAGATGAGCAGTGGTTCCATGAGGCAAACCAAGGAAAGAAGCCAATCACTCCTTAACATGATTGACTTCTACTAGTGGGCTTCAGTCACTGAGGATGGAAAATAGACTAAGCAAGAGAAGAAACTTTATTTTTTAATAGCTTGATTAAATTGTGCATGATTTAAGGTGCTTCTGACAAGGAATGCACTTAGGAGCTCTACTATTACATCACACCAAGCAGCAATGGGATAAAGGTTAAAGTACTTAGATTCCAAAAAATAGTATAGAGCCAAGATCAATCAAGTGGGAACAAGTCCTGTCTAACATGTCTGCCCATCCTCTTAATAGTAAAGTGGTACATAATGGAAAATTAGATTCTCCCAGTTAATATGGAGTGTGGCACTGGCACTGTGCCATATACTGCCCATGGTAATTTCTGAACCTTATATAGGAAGTCAGATAAATCCATGGTTGGTCAGCTGTGATTTTAATTATGATTTCAAACTTATTCAAGTAAGAACTTAAAAGATGTGTTCAGGTAGTTTCCTACCTTTCATGGAAAACCCATGGCACAAATTCTAAATAACCCTCTGCTGCCACCTTCTTCAGGAGGCACCCACATTTCATTGATTTTCTCTCCTGATAGCTAGGCATTTCTTAGGGATTCAGAGGTCACCTTTCCATAGATTAAAATTCCTGAACTTACTTTTCAATGACATCTTCTACTTCACATTGAAATTCATGTCTGTGAGAGAAGCCTTCAGAAGGTCCCACTCAGAGGTTTCCTTCACTCCATGTTACAGGAGTTTCCCTTTGGTCAGTCATGTAAGGACAGCCACACTGCCAACATCTAGTACAGCAAATTCAGCTGGATAGGGAACATTTCTGGGCCCTAAGGCTGACAGAGCAGCCCATCCTGCTTTCTGTGAAGGCAGAGTCTTCCCCATCCAAACAGCAGCCACATTGAGACTAAGAGATTAACAGCTCTCCTGCCTGTGTCCTGGCCTGCCTAGATCCCTAGGAAAGGGCCTAAGAAAAATAATATGACATAGTGCTACCATGCCATCTGATCCCCAGTTCTGGCCATCAGTAGATAAAGGTTTGCATTAACCAGATTTGCACATGGATCATCAGTTTTAAAAGTCACCACTCTCCATTTTGACTCATTTGGAATTTTCCTAGCCTTTTTGAATCTACTGCATTTCCATGCTTCACCACATCTGTAGCAACAGGTTAGTATGGTTCTATTGTGCAAAAAAATCACCCTTTTACAATGTTGAACATGCTGCCATTATGAAAATTGTGACTCATCATTTCCTCTTTCTCTTCTTCACAGCATTCATGTGTGTTTAGACCTCTTATCATATATCTTCTCTTGTCCAAATTAAAGGAACCTTGTCTATTCCCCCTCTGTTTGTATTCAAGCTTGATTGCTCCAGTAATTCTTATTCCTTTTCTTATTACCTTAGATAGGGAGCTACCAGAAATTCATGCAGTACACAAGATATGGAACTGTCATGAATTTAAAGTGGCAGCAAGATATTCTTCATTTTTCTGTGTTTTGGGTTTGTATGGTTTTTTTTTGCATTCTCTACATTGTTGGCTTATTAACACTAGCTGTAGATGTTAAAATCTTCATTAATTGAAACAGTCTTCAGAAAGTGAGGTGAATTCTGAACACAGCCTTTACTAACATGCAGTGGGAGACGTGATCCTAAGACGTGCTCTTAAAAAAAATTTCAGGACTTGCTTTATTCTCTCAGCCAGTCAGATGCTATTAGGTGTTACAAGAAGAGGCCCCTCCTAAAAAAGAAATGGGAAAGCTCTGACAGACTTCATTAACAGAAAAACAAACCTACTTGACCTATTTTCACAGTCTTCAGATAGAAACACAGTGAGCTCTTTGCCCATATCTCTGCTCTCATCTCCATACTTTCTATTGTCTTGGGATGACTGTAAAACCATAGGAGCATGGAATGAATCTTGTCCAGCTGGCCCCAACAGCTACATTGGCTCAAAGAGACCCAAAAAGACACAGATGTCTTTAGCAAGTGTAAAAAGGCTTCACCCTTACAAAGAATTTAGAACATTTTCTCACCCTATTAATTAGTTCAAGGAGAAAGTATTAGACAGACTTGTGTAATTGTGCTGGTCCACTAATCTGAGGAATAGTATTTGTTTTGACTTGCGAGTAATATATGATACATTTTTTCATAATTATGAACTTCATCATAAGGATAGGCAGAGAGATTTCAATCTCAAGTTGATAAATTTTGCAGGGCTGGGTAACAGGTGGAGCCATTTATCTCTGCACTAACTCGATCGTGTTTACAAACCAATTGACGAATGCTTCAGAGGAGTTCCAGGCCAACCTTGTTACTTATTTATTAACCACATGGATCCATGGGAATCCAAACTGGGTTTACAGCACAACTTGGTTATTCAAAACTGTAGCACTGTACAATTCCCTCTTCCTCAAAATAGAGATTTATCCCTGCATGCCTATTAGTTACAATGAACATTGTCTCAATGGTCAGAAGTCTCAATTATCCAAACAAATCCCTTATGACATCGGGATAATTGAGCTCAGCTACTCTTGTGGATAGTTGAAATACCAACATTCCCATGTAATTTCTCATTAGGATTTAAGTGAGCTTAGATTATATCTTAGAAGTCTGTCTTTGATCATAGAGCTATAATGCAAACAGAGTGATGACATTATTCCCACACAATTAGTCATTCCTCTTAAAGTGTATTTTAAATATTAAGGATGATATGTCTTCTTGTAAACTCTCCCCAGTTTACCCAGAGAGCTTAACTACTAAATCAGTACACCAGAAGACTGGGATGGTGACAATCTATTTTTAATGGGAAAAATGAGGTGTCATAATACAGTGTAAATCTCAGCAAATAGTAGCTACTGTGAGTGGAAGCAGGAGACTCCAAACAAATCACACAATTATATTCCTGAAATTAAATGAGAAAATTAGTTTAGGATAATAACACATCAAGCTTCATGTGGCTGGAACATAAATGGAACAACATGCATTGCCTCTGTGAACACAAATAATTTTCCCAGTGTGACCCCACTGGGAAAAGGCTACCAAGTTGAAAACAACTCTGAGGAACTGTACTGTCACTGGGAGCTTCTGGAACAGTGCAACAGGCACAGGGGATGATATTCAGGAGTGGAAGTTGCCCACTTTTCAAACATGGACAAAATATCTAATCTGTTTCCAAACTGGCCCTCTGAGTGAGAGCCCAACCTGACCTTGGGTGCCATGAACAGCACGAGCAGAGAGAGCCAGGACAGGACAACAGTGGGGTTTGTTCATGGAGTCCCAGATGAGAAAGGTGCAAAGTGGGCAGTCAGGTGTAGGGCCTGGGCACTGCTAAAACACACATGCATGGCTTTAGGCTCAGCTTATGCAATGCTAGTCACAGTTTGGATATAAAGGACAGGGGGCAGAGGTCTGTGCTCACGGCAGAGATATCAGCTCAGGAGTGAGATGGAGAGCAGGTGGATGGCAGGAAAAGAGGAGAGAATGTGGGGGGAAGCTGGAGACAGGACCAAGGGCAGGTTAACAACCTCAGAGGACATTACTTGGTGTTCCAGGGAAGCAAGCCCAGCAGAATGTCCCAGGTCATGAGCCTTCCCAGAAGCTTTCCACCTGACTGCTGTGTCCCCACATTTTTGCAGAACTTTTGTAGCTAGATTGGGACAGGATTGTAGAAAATACTGCTATACCCCACAAGATAGGAACACTTCTGAAAGTGCTCTGATCACTGGCTGTTTTCAGCGTGTTGTTGATCACCTGACACCCATTAGCCACTCACCAAGCTCTCTGCACACACAAAACAAACATTTCAAACTCCTTCGTGGACATGAGGTCTTAAACCAGACATCCACAGAGAGAGCTGGATTCCCAGGGTGCTTTGGGGAGCGTTGGTGTGCATTTCAACCCCATGGCAGGGCCATCACACCCATGCCTTCCACCAGCAGCCCGACACACACACACGTGTCCACCAGCGGCTGTGGCTGCCTCCAGCTCCCAGAAAGATACCAAAGTGCATGGGGTCAGTCCACTTTGCAAACACCTGAGTGGACTGAAGATTGTTAGTGGTCTGAAGGGATAGAGACTGTCTTCTGAAGCTCCATTCCCACCCACCCTGCTGGAGCAGGGTGTGCCCCAACCCTGCTCTTTCCTGAGGCTATGGAGCAGGCAGAAGGAGTATTCATTTTGCTCCCACCACTGCTCAGCTTGCTCAGCCATCTCCTCCAGCTGTTACTGAAGCAATGAAGAGGCACAAACCTCTTCCCACAACAAGGAATATAAAACACCACTGGAGTCAGTGTGTCTTGGAGAGAGTAGGCAGCCGTGATAACAGCACAGAGGCTGGTGAGAGGGCCGTGGGTAAGCTCTTGCCATCCTGGTTTTGAAGGGCCTAAGGGGATGATTACAAAAGGGATTGCTCCTGTGTCAGCTATCCCTGCTTCAGTGGTTGCTCTCTGGAGCTTTTCTTCACCTCATCAGTGGAGGCTGTTATTTCAGAGGCTGGTGAATGACAATACAGTTTCAGCTGGAAGAACCTTGGCCACCTGGCAAACATTCTCTCAGGGGCAAGAGATTATCCACTGTTTCACTGGGATTTTTTTGGTCTCATACAGAAGTTTCCATATGAAGAATACATATCACTTTCCTCCTTTGAAGCTGGTCAAACTGTCCTTTAGGATGTTTCTGTAAGGAAGAACTTCATCTTTAGGAGATTAGTAAATGGCAGAGGGCAGCAGATGCTGCAAAGGAGAAGATAAACTAGCCACCTTAGATTGTAACTCCAAGACTGAATTTAGGTAAAAACAATCAGGAAGGGTCTGGTTTGGGAAAGCCAATGGCTGTGAAGATGAGCATGAATGGAGGTCACATGTCTTTAGTGGCAGATTACAACTTGTCTCCTAGGGAAAAGAGTTATAGGGACTTAATGACTTTCTGGAGGCCTTCAGCAGCACTAGCTGCAGAAAGCTTCACCCACCTTCTAGAGGGGCCTTTCTTTCACTGATTTCATAAGATGACCGTCTCAGACTTGATATTTTTTAGACAGGTGAAGTAAAATGAGCTGAATCTCATCCCAGGATCCCCTACCTTAGGCACAACTCCGAGTGAGGTGGCTACACCCAGGCAAACATAGCCCTGACTTAGCATCTTTTTCTGGAGCAAAGACCTGATCAAAAGGGGAGTGAGATGAATAAAGCAGTGAGGGACCCTGCATGTCCTCTCAGCTGTTTCCCTTCACTGAGCTCCTGGAGAGCCCCAGTGGAAAATGAAAGCTGACTTTGCTCCTCTGCAGTGCCCTCCAGGGAGGGCAGGAAAGCACCTACCCTTCTTCACAGCACATCACCCCTCAGGCACAAGGCCTGGCCGTCACCCAGGGATGTCATTCACCTTCTTGGTACTTCAGATGCATCTATCTTTTTTTGAATCGTCCAATTCTGTCAAAGTTGTGGGGAGAAATAAGAGAGGCTTAAAATAGCTAAAGCAGAAAATTCCCCAACTGTCAGTTTTATAATTCTTAAATCCATTCCAGGAGAACTGGCTTTAGCCCTATTTCCTGATCGCTTGAAAAAACTGAGACGATCAATTAAAGTTTTCCCATGCACCCTCTTGGACAGATGGTTGAACCATTTTAATTAAGTGTATGTATTGGACTGACAGAGTTGATGTATCTGACGTGACAGACATTTTCTGTGTTCATTTAGGTTTTTAATCTTTCACTCTCTTTACTATGCCCAGAATTGTGCTATTTGCACTGTGCTCTCAGAAGAATTGTTCAATAACAGTCGATCACTTGGATTATTAGATTTTTATTGCTTGTTATTGTTTGGTTTGGCCACAGTGAAATGCTCTTCAGTAACAATTAGCTACCACTCTGACTTTAATTATGAAAGGATCTAACATTTTGAAGTCTGTTGGAATATAAGTGGCCATATTTTTAAAAGATATTTAGATGTCAAGAAGGGCAAATTAAGGCATTCTGAGATTTTCAAAAACATCTAGGTAACCAGTACCTCAAATTTCAACAGCCCTAAAATGGTGTTGGTTTTCTGCAATGCTAGACTCCTGTGCAAGCCTGCATTGCTGCAGTAGTAAAAGGTGGCTGTTCTCCCAGATTCCTATTTGAAATAAAATTAAATTAGCCTTGGTCCAAAAGGTTTTGAAATGAGACACATACTTCTCTTTTCCTATATCTGTTTACATTCTGTGGCCTTACATGAGGTGGAGATGTGGCATAATGGCACTGGTGGCCCTCAGTGTGAGAACAGGATCCCATGGAGTGTAGGATTTCCCTTTACATGACTTCAGTGGTAGGATCTGGGTAAGAGCAAGTTCCTAACACACAGAGATAATTTCACAGCTAGAAGTGTCTTACTCGAGTTTATCAGTCCATAAGTTTGTTACAGTACAATATAAAAAGTTAAAATGCATATATGGAAACAGAATCACCAGCATTTTTTCTTTTCTTCTTTTGCAGTGGTATTGGTATAAATATTAGACATTGCTACAGTATGTACAAGCCATCTGACTTTCCTGGATTTCTTCACATGACTCTGTCAATCCTGTTTTAATATTAATAGAGATTAATAGGTAGATTTGGTATTAATAGAATCTACTCTCTCTAGGTTTCAGTGAATATCAATCAATAGCTGCAAAAGTACCATATACTGGAATACTGAAGTGGCTACAAATACTCTTCTTATTTCCAGTGTCTTTACTGGCTGACATGAATGATTGTTTTTACCTAAGATAAACTCCTAGGCTCTTACACATTTCATGGCAGAAAAAAGCAATGTCTGCTGCTGGAAAGAAAACCATTTTGGAAAAGTAGTTCTACAGAGACCTGCTTGACATGCTCATTATAGAAAAAATAGTAGTGTCTTTATCCTCAAGACTTTCCAATGACATGGCCAGGATCTATCAGTTCTAGCAAGTAAGATTTCTTGAATGGTCTTTGAAGAAAAGCAAGAGGAAATAGTAAAAAGCATGCATGTGGTCATGTGTCTGATGGTTTTGGAAGATAAAATATTAGCAGAGAAGTAGAAAGGGAAGAATAGGGGGAAAAAATCAGGTTGTTCTGTTCAAGGAACACAAGAAAACCTGAGGTTTAAAATAAGGGTAGTCCGTCCTGGATAGGCAGAGTGAGAGAGAGCCCTAGGTATATCCAGCTTTTAATAACATATATGTATAGTCCAACCAGTGCATGTACAAACCCTGCACTCCTTCACAAACTTCAAATACCTGCAGGCATAGATGAATACTTGGATAAGCACATACCTCTTTGCTTGCTTACATGGGAGATTTTGTTCATGCAATAAAGGCTGAGCACTTTTTTTGCAAAACCTCATGCTGCATCTGCATATGGGAGTGTTCTGGGAAATTCAAAATAGCCACCCATCAAAAGTCCCAATAACGTACACTGTCTGAGGGCTTTTGGAGAGGGGGCTAATGAACTCATCAAATCACTAAAAATTGGTTTTCAGCTGTCTGGTGGCAGGGGAAGGGAAGGAGGAGGGATGGAACATCCCTCTGCTCCACAAAGAATGGTAAAACATGATCATGGAAAGTGCCAATTGAAAAGCAGAGAACTGAGCAATCTGCAGCCCTTTCCTAGCAACAAATCAGGAATGTTAATATTCCACACAGTATTGCACTAAGTGTGATATCCTGTACTGTCAGATCCACACACAGAGGTTTGGTAAACAGATTCAGTCCTGACCAGAATCAGCAACAACACGTTTGATTGTCTAAGAGCATCTGATCTGATCTAAGAATATCAAAAGGAGCCAGTAGCTCAGACTGACACTATTACATAGTCACATTTTGATATTTAAGCTTGTACATTCCTTAAGGTTCAGTTGAATTTCTTGGCATTGTCAAAAAAAAAAAATAAAAAAAAGAAAAAAAAGAAAAAAAATTTAAAATAAAAAGAAAAGAAAGAAAGAAAGAAAAAACAAGCTATGCTTCTGATGAAAGCAGCTGTCATTCAGCACTAGGACTTGCCCTTCGAACAGCTGTACTTGATCTCAAAACTCTCACCTGCACAGCATTGTAGGCTGAATCAACTCAGCTCTTTGTCTCACTACCTCAGATAAGCCTGTCATCAAAGTGAAGAGATAAAAAAGAGACAATCATAACTCTAATGTCATATTTGACAGAGGAAGCTGTTAGTCAAGTAGCTTTAAACTGTTTCTCCTCTACACATATCGAGTGACGTCCTGGCACAGCGACAAAAACTTATCACTGTACTTTTTAATATGAGAAAGAAGAAGAAAAAAAAAAATACCAGAGCAGATGTGTCATCATAGACACACCTTTTAGTGGACCTTCAAAGTGAAGAACTGGAGAGGCTCTTTTGTGAGACAAGTGTCACAACAACTCCATCTTCCCAGAGGTGCCTGCACAGGGCACTGCAGACAGCACATAGCAGTTATTAGAGGTAACTGCGCTGACAAGGAATTGGCCAAGAGAATGTGCCAAGAGAACAGGTTTCCTAGGGCCAGATCCTGAATTTGCTGCTCAGGCAAAATGCTAAGTAGTGTAGGAACTGGTCCAAAGGCAGCTTCCTAATAAGAAACTGAAAATAGCTTGCTCATCATAGCTGGCATTCCAGGAAAGGTGAGGAGGAGAGCGAGCCCCAGATGTAAAGACTGGGCTGTAGCAAATTTAGGCTGTTGGCTACTCACAGGAGAATTGTTAACTGATCCATCATATCAAATAATTATCAAACCTCTATTTCTGTGTCAGTGAAGTTCTACTTTTAGTAGTGCAGCAGCTTCAATAGTAGCATTTGAATTTATGCACTGCATTAAACCCAGGGATCTCAAAAAGCTTTAGAAATTATTTCCATAACATTCTGGTCAGACGGAGCTTTTGCGTACAGAAAAATGCTTAGGATGGAAAAGAATAAGCACAGCCTTGGGCCTGTGGGGCCCTATGTTGATATAAAAAGGAGATGAGTTGGACCTAATTCAAGAGATCTGTAGTAATTTTACACACCTAAGCTGCCTTGTGACTTGTTTGCCTGCCTGAAGCTCCCACAGCGATCTTACGCAAAACCTTCAGCATCCAAAAGTTTGCTTTGACTGGGAGTTTTTGTTTTTAACACCAAGTGTCTCTTCTATTGGCTTCAGCTGCCTCAAGGTCAAGGAGAAGAATAAAAGTCACCAACTCCTAACCCTTTAAGTTTAAACTTTAAAAGTGCCTAAAATATACACGCAGGCAGCTTTATGTACTAGTTACAAGTGCCTATAACAGTATTGTACAGATTACAAGTACCAACATACCAAGTACCACATCTCACCCTAGTGTTGGATCCATGTCCCATAAATTAGGTGTCTAAAATTTATGTGTCTCATATAATCCATGGATCTCAGCTGCACCTGGGGTCAGTGGAAAGAGTCAGAAACCTCCATGAAATGACAGACGGTGCCTTTTGCAGAGAGGATGCCTTGCCCTCTGCCAGGGCTGAGCTCCCCTTTGGGATGTGAGACAGCTCACTTAGGCTAGGCATGTCCCATTTTGGTGGCTGGTGTTGGATCTGATGAGTCTCATCCATATTGCCTGATATTTAAATGTCTTGAGTTCCTTTCAGTGAACTTATGAAAAAAATTTACAAACCTCACACATCATAATGGTGCATAAGATACCATGTTATTATGTCCCAATAAAATTTAATTAAGCACCTGGGAATAACAAAAGATTGGAAAAGAAGAAGTGTTATTCTACCACCAGGGTATTTTCAATTTGGAAACCATGTAGTAGAGCACTGTAGCAATTTGAGCAGAGCTCCTGTAAGAAGTACTCTCTGAAGCACCATCACTTGTCGTTGTGATGGGGTTCCCAGTGTTTCATATGAGACTCAAACACTTGTGGCCAAGCCAGGGTGGTAGTTCAATGAGGTAGTTCAGTTAGTTTTACATGAGGTAATGGAAACACTACACAAACAGAAAAATTTAATGCTGAGGTTCATGCTGATTTTTCTCAGTTACCATTAATTGAATGCACTGAGCTGTTCTAGGCACTGCCAGCCCCAGCAGTGGCTGCCCTTGCTGCCATCAATAGACACGAGTTGAAGCAAGGGCCACAGTTAGGAACAGAACCTTTTCCTTCCCCAGAATACTGCTGGCAGGCTGTGTCCCAGATGGAGCAGGAGGTCTGGCTGGCTCATTCTCTGCACCACTTTGGCTGATCCAAGGGAAGGGAAGAGCTCCTCTTTCTGCAGGAGTTGGATCTGGATGTCCTCTTGGCCAGCAGTCAGGCACACAGGGAACTGGACAGCTCTGTGGGCAAGGAGGGGCAAATGGGTACCAGGTGCCAGGTACATCCTGCACCAGCCATCATTTCTAATGAACCCTCAACATGCTGAGCACTGAGTCTTGGATAATTTTTACATCTGACCTGTGAAATGCAGGTCATTCAGCAAGGATGAAACACAATACTTCCTAAGATCCAGACAGAAGAAAGGTTATTTCTACTGTGTCATAGCAGCTAAGCCACAGGAAGCTGTTGAATCACTCTGCCAGCTTTCCTGAAATAAAATAGTTTAAGTTTCATGCATGTAGTGAATTTTTACCTTACACTTGTGAATTTGAGCCACAATTATCTTATCTGAAGGGTGATTAAACAGCTTATTCTCTCCCCCCCTTTCTGCTCCTCAGCCAGAGCTTTGCTATCCTACCAGGGTTCTAGATGCCCGGGAGCATCCTGTCTTTTCTTGATGCTGGTGGCTTTGCATACTTGCATACATGGACAGGAGCGTGTTTGGGAGAGTTGAGAGCTGTTTGGGCTGGGACCCATCCAGGTGTTGAGTTTTCACTGATAGTGCCATCACCGAAACAGGCTGTTTTATACCATACATTATGTTCTTCTGTGGATTTACTACTCCCTCTGCATTGATACCAATTTAACTTCATGGTGCTATTTTTGAAATCACACTAGATCGAATTCTCCACTCAGTTTCTCTTGCATAATCACTGTGGGGCAGTGTGCATATAAATGAGGGCACAGTTTAGCACACTGTGTATAAATTAATGTGAACTTAAATATTAAGCACAGGTGACTTGAAGTTTCCCTCTCATATAGGCAGACTCTGCTCTGAAATGCCAGTGAAATAATTACCTTTAGGGTGGTGGAGAACTCAGCAGTTTTCCCACCTGCTGGTGCAAGAGAGTGACTTCTTTTTATGTCATCTTTACTGTTGCCATCTGTGGCCAGCATAGCAGAAGACAGTGATGATGTAGACAAAGAGTTTACCCACCTGCTAAAAGGTAGAGCATTCCTGTGGATAGAAGAGAATTGATGTAATGAGTGTGTTTAACAGATATTTTTCAGCCTTTCATTTCTGATACACCTTTATGGTGGGTTGTTGGGCTGAAAATAGTAACTCAGGAAAATGAAACCAGGGCCAGGTAACCCAGCATGTGCACACAGACGTTCCCAGTGTGATTAATATCTGTGTGTGACAGATCTTGGGCAGACAGGGGCCACTCACAAGTAGGACTTTTTCCTCATCCTGCCCTGAGTCAGTCAATCTTTCCTGAAGTGTTGGACTGCACTGAAGGAGCCATCAGTCCACCACCAGGCTTTGACTTCCTTTCCCTCAAGTCATTCTCCTGCCAGGCTGTTGCTTTGTCTGTTATGATGGAGCAAAGAGATCCTTTCTTGATCCGTTTGTCTTCCTTAAGCCTTGATTCATCAAAACATGTATTATGTAGAGAGTGT
This sequence comes from Urocynchramus pylzowi, assembly GCA_013397555.1. Taxonomy (NCBI): domain Eukaryota; kingdom Metazoa; phylum Chordata; class Aves; order Passeriformes; family Fringillidae; genus Urocynchramus; species Urocynchramus pylzowi. Next base: position 392,303 of record VZRH01001850.1, read on the forward strand.
TTTATCCTGTATTTCCAAAACATGACAGAAGCATGGCTACTTTCTCATCTATGCTGTTTAAAAGCTGTGAGTGGCTCTGCCAGCTCAGAGATTGCCATAGCCTGCTTTGTAACATCAGAAAGAACTGGAGAGTGTGGCATACCCTTATTGCTCCCTGAAATACATGACTCATCTGATGTTTGAACTTTAAACTTCTTAGCCCAGAAGTAACACACGTAATGTAAAACATAATTTGCAGCTCGAGGCCTGGTCATATTAACATTGAGAGTACTGACAGCCTTGTGGCTGCTGCTGCTTACAGCCAGATCAATAGCCAGGAAAGGACCTGTAGCTCCCTGGGCCCCATCAGAAGCTTCCTTAACAGGGCTATATGTCTCTGAAAAAGCCAGTGTTATTATACTTCATTAACCAAGTCTGTGAGTGATACAAACTGGACGTGATCAACACTGTCTTTGCTGTCTGGTGTTTCTGCCTGGACTAGATCCTCCTGCATGCCCAAGACTATATAAAGACTTTTCAAGGTCTTAGCACCTCATCACTGAAAACTACTCAAAGACTATGTGGACTCAAGTCTACCTTTGGTATCAAGCAAATTACTCTACAGCTATGACAGCTAGATGCTGAGGGGGCTGGTGGTGACCCCTCTGTTTGAGCCCCTCAAATCCTTGCAATGTGGCACAAAATGCCACCTCCCTGGTCTGAGAGTGATCCAAACCCACTTGCACTACTCAAGATGTGATCCAGTGATGAATCAGATCAACATTCCTCCACTCAGATACATGAGATACACAAGCCAAGTTCTGCCCATGAAAACTTTGAATGCTAGCTATTTGGCGGGGAGAGCTAAAGAAGTCAGAACATCAAGAAGTCAGAACCACAAATTCAAACTCTCTGGCATTTGGAACTACTTCACAGAAAGCTGCAGTCTCACCGCCCACTCTCCAAACACACTCAGGTGCTGGCATTTTCACCCAGACTAATTAACAAATAGTGTGGTAATTAAATCACATGGCCTCACCATTGAGTTCAGAAAACTCCCTTACATCGCCGCAGAGTATAGCAACATAACTCATAAAATTATTTTATAACAACAATTTAAGTGAAGCAAATATCATGAAAATACAACACAAATGTGATAATTATTCTAATTTATGTGATAACAATGTTACGTGTAAACTAAATTGTCTTCCCAAGTCCATCCAACTTTGAACAGCTTCCCTGCTCCCCAGATGTGCCTCGAGTATCAGCAGTGTGTGTAGAGATGCACTGGGTGACTTTTCTGAATCTGACTGTGCAAAGTCAGATTTAGTTTTTCCTAAATCTGACTTCCCATGGCAGCCTGTGGGGAAGCAGCATTTTGGGAACAACTTCCAAGGAGAGATTTAGCTGCCAAAAGGCCTTTCCTATCTCCCCAAAGAGCAAGGAAGAGTAAGAACAAGGTGGTCTTTGCACAATCATATCTTGCCCTTCCTGGCTGGCGACTGATTCCATTAATTTTGGCGCTGCCAGATTTCATGGTCTGCTTCCCTATGTTGTGTTGGTTGGTAAGAGCCAGGAGGGATGGAGCAGCCTTTGTGTGGTTCACAACCCCAGGACCCTGCATGTAATGCTATATTTGGTCTGCCTTCCTGTTCCTCAGATCTTGACTCTTGGACAGCTGCAATGAAGATAAGAAAAGCCTCAGGAAACTAGAAGATGCTCATTTGGAGAAGGTATCTAGAGGGGGAGGTTAATACACAAACAGATTGAAGGAAAGCAGAACAGTAAATGAGAAAGGCTTGGGGTCATTTTTTTTCTTCTTTTTAAAGTAGGATTAGTTAGTGGTGAAGAGATATCATTTCTATGAAGCGAAAATGAAAAAGTCCACTAATTACATACTACACGAACATGAGTAAGCCCAGCATTTTCTGAGTCACAACAAGCAGTTATAGAGTGACAGGGAAAACTTTTAAAGTGATGATTCAAAAATAAAAAAGGCATTTGGAGTCATTGAGCGTGCAGAGTTAGCCCAGGTAACCACATGATCTTATCATTACTACCCTTCATCTGTCTGCCGCCCTCTTCCCACCTAGCGTTTGATACACTCACTTGTTGCATCTTGTCTTGCAAGTGGCATGACTTCAATTGCACTAATTGTGTGCATAAAGTTAAACATGCATGTAAATGTTTGCAAGATTGGAACCTCAGACTATAAACACTGGGAGAGGGCTCATCTCCTCTAATGTAATCATGGAGGGCTAGATGCAAGGGGGATTCAGACATAAGAAGAATTGTTGTGTATTATACAGGAGAAATCACATCATTATTATACTTTATTATTTTTTGTTTGATTCATTTTGTCTTTGGTTATTTATGTCACCCTCACTTCCCTTTTGTGCCCCTACTTTTCTTTAAAACACACGGTGGCAGAAAAGGAGCTGTAGGCATTTAAACAATTCCATTTGCTTTAAAATGGAAGGGTTAATATTGTGTATTCTCTTATCTGAATATAGTCCTCCCAAGGTAGCTACTGTGCTAATATTATACCAAATTACGTAGGTGTTGCATGAGGCTGTAATTTGCACTGGAGGTTTAAAGGTTGTTATTATTTATTACCTGCATTACAGCAGTATCTGAGAGTCTGGTGGGGAACCAGGGTGCTGCGTTCTGCACAAACACCCAGCAGGAGGAAAGTCCCTGACCTAATACCAACCAGGAGCTCCACAGGCAGATCAGAGAGCATCCAGGTGGGGCCCAGGGCAGTCAGCCAGAGTGGATTGGGCTGCCCTTTTCTGGGAGACTGGGGACATCAGGGTCTGAGTCTCTTCGGGCAGAGGAGAAGTAGCCAGCTGCCAGGACAGGCTCAGGTGACAAACTTCCCAGCAAAGGGGGAAGCAGTGGTAAGGAGTGAACCTTTCCAAAACAAACACAGTCTGGGCAGAGAATGGATCCCAAGGGAAATTTCCTCTCAAAAAGCCCAGTCCCTGACCATGGAGCTTGCCCTACAGGATAAGAGCATTCTTAGAAGAATTAAGACAGAGGGGAGGCTGCAGGAGACAACAGGACAAGACTGGTCAGCCCCACAGACATGGTGAAGGTCATGATATAAGACGCTGTAAAAGAGACCCCTCTGCCTTAAATTCACAAAATGACTCACTAACCTATAATAACATTACCTAAAAGTCATAGTGAGCTCTTCATCTTCAAAGCACTTTACAAAGATTAACTAATTAATTTCACTGTCAAATCTTTTGGAGATCTAGTAATGGTATTTGGCTCTACCTCAGAGAGCAATTTTTTCCAGGTACTGGCAGGGTAAACATTCATAATGATATAACCAGTGGGAAGAACGTTTTTAGCACTTGAATGATATTTTAATGAGAGACAAAGGTTAGGAATTGACCCTGGACCAAAGGGCTTCATTGGGCCACTCACTTGGAAGTTGGGACTCCCTGTTGTTCCCACAGTGGTGCCAACATGACAGCCCGTGTGGCTTATGCATACTGTATTTTAGGAAAACCCAGCAAAAATGTCAGTTATTTTTAGATGTGTACATGGGTAAGAGCATTCTCAGGTTTCTGCCCTGTGTTCTCACATGTGTTGCTGCGCTGGTGACATGAGCTGGGATTGAGTACACCCTCAGCCATGAAGTCTAACAAGGCTGAGGGCAGCTGGGTCAGGGCAACCCCAAGCACAAACACAGTCTGGGCAGAGAATGGATTGACAGCAGCCCTGGGAAGAAGGACTTGGGGATGTTCATGGGCAGGAAACTCAACATGACCCAGCAAAGCAAACCCACAGCCCAGAAAAAACCCAACCACATCCCGGGCTGCATCACAAGCAGTGTGACCAGCAGGTTGAGGGAGGGGATTCTGCTCCTGTGCTCCACTTGGGTGGGATCCACCTTGGATGTGGAGACCTCAAAATAAGAAAAATATGGACCTGTTGGAGTGAGTCCAGAGGCAGCCATGAAGAGGGCTGGAGAAGCTCTCCTATGGAGACTCCTCTCCTATGGGTGAGAGAGATGGACTTGTTCATCCTGGAGAAGAGAAGGCTCCAGGGACATCTTAAAGCACCTTCTAGTACCTAAAAAGGGGCTACAAGTGAGCTGGAGAGGGACTTTTTATAAGGGCATGGACTGGTAGGACAAGGGGAAATGGCTTTTAACTGAATGAGGATAGATCTAGTGTAGGTATTAGAAAGAAATTTTGTACTCAGAGAGTGGTGAGGCACTGGCACCAGTTGTCCAGAGAAGTTGTGGGTGTCCCATTCCTGGAAGTGTTCAAGGCCAGGTTAGAAGGGGCTTTGAGCAAACTGGTCTAGTGGGAGGTGTCCCTGCAGGCAGGAGGGGGTAGAAGGAGATCTTTAAAGTTCCTTCCAACCAAAACCATTTTATGATTTTATGATTTTATGACTTTCCCCTGTGGGGACTCACTACCTCTGTCTGTCACTCTTCTTCCCACCATGGGTCCAGCCTGGACCCTCTGCTAGCCCCACACTCTGCCAAGTAAGAATAAAAACATGGTGAGAGTGCAGCTCCCACGAAGAAGTTTCACTTTCAGTCTCCTGGCTACCTTGCAAAGAGACAGAGTAACTCCCAAAGGCATCTCCTGCCTCCCCCTCCAGATGCTCAGCTAACGTGGGCTCGGCATGCTTTGATTTATGGAGGCTGGGTCTGGCTCACAGTGTTCTTCCAGAACAGCTATATTGGCTGCAGTATGAAAAATTCATAGCAGCAGCAGCCAAAATTAGGCTGAAAAAAGTCTTCCATGTGGACACTGACAGGAGAGCAATTTTATCACTGTGGATTATGCTGCCCAAAGAGGTTGTGTTTCTACAAAATTAGAAAATCTCCTACTGCTACATGCTGCATCAGTATTGAGAAGACCTGCTGGCATTGGTATGGGGACAGGCACAGGTATAAAAACTGGTGACTTTCTGTGTGCTAAACCAGATTTCCAGTCCTTTGTTTAAAAATAATACTTGACAGAAACTCTCAAAAATTGAAAAATGTCAATACTAGATCATGTGTTTCCAGTCTTTATTCAACAAACTGTTAGGCATGTACAATAACCCTCAGTCTGCTTCCCCTGGAGTAAACTATTTCTCTTAGACTAAAAATTAACAGGAAATGGAAAAGTTCTTGGTGCAAAAAAAAAAAAAAATACAGTGGCAGGTCTGCAAAGGAACTGAAAAATTATCTGTCTCATTTCTCTGCAGGGAAGCAATAACACAATATTGTCACAGATAGCTTGGAAATGTGTTCTTTGATTTCTAGTAATGGAAATGGGTAAATAGAAATGTCACTGTGTCATGGTCATTCCATGGTCTGATATGATCAGGGTTATATGCTGTGACTGAAAAGGAGCTGCACATGCTACTTGTAAAAGTTTGACATGTGAAAAAAAAAAGCCTGAAAGCTGGTGACAACTCCTCAGACCAAGGGTATGTCAGCTATTCACACTTCACATCTCAAATGTAGCAATATAAAAATGTTGCAGGAGTTCAAAATATCTTGCCAAAACACCTTAATCTCTCCTTTTTCATCTTAATCTCAGTATTGTTAATATTATCCATGGCCCAGTACAGACCTAATTTACAGCTGTGAATCTCATTCATCAGGTTAACAGAAACAAAATCCAGAGCAGAATTTCACACAGCTGAAGGTGTATATTGCTAAAAGTTCTCACCTTCATTTTCCCAGTTTCTACAGGGAGTAAGGTGTTTTAGGAACAATTTTTTTTTGCAAATGCCATTACACACTACACTTTAAGCCTGCTGTCAGCTTTTCCTTAGTCTAGCAATGGCACAAAGATGTCATTACCAATCAAAAAAAAAACCAATCAAAGATGCCCAGTATGAATTCAAGACCCCCAGTGAGCTCAGTGAGATTTTTCAGTGCCAAGAAGGGACAATTTGGGTGCACAGTATTTGACAACAGCTGTCTGTATCTCCCTGGGTTGCCTAGGAACAAAGAGCAAATGACATCCATTTTGGGACACAGAAGGTGAAACTCTTCAGGGCATTCCCAAACTCTGAAAACCTCTTTGCTGCAATGAATGAGGTTGTGCTGCTGGATGAGGAGCTGTTGACCCTTGTGTGTCCCCTGTTGCCAGTGCTATCTTGGAATGCAGGGAGACTCCAAAATAAGAGTGTAGTGTTTCTTGGTGGCTAAGAGAACAAATCTTTCAGCTTCAGGAATGTGAAGTGCGGTTGGAGAAAGCCATCAAGCAGCGATAGTAACAAAAACACCAATGGCATCTGTTATGGATTGTAGCAAAGAAGATCCAGCTAAAACACACAGGATCATTCTTTCAGTCAAGACAACCAGGATACTGCTGCACATGCTGCTGAAATCTGAATGAAAGAGCAGAGTTAGAGTTATACAGGGAGTTACAGCAGGGCATATACAAACCAGTCCTTGTTCTAGTCTACATAGTGCCTGTGTGGCAATTCATATCTAAAACACAGCCTCTGCACCCCTAAACTCACCTGCCAGACCTCTCAAAGGAGCAAAACCTAAAGTGGAGGCATCAGGTATTAATTTTCAACAGAGTTAGTATCCAGTGTGTGCTAATACCTTTGAGTTTCAGCTCCCTGAGCTCCCCTCCTTCACCTGCCTTTCTGTATTCATTCTGCACTTCCCTGCTTCAAAAGGACTTCAGTTTTGTGCTGTTTGATGCCCAGACTGTCAGCCTTGGTGCCACTGCTGAGGATTGTCAGGTAGATGAAAAGCCCAAACCCTGGGAGGAAAGCCATCACTGTCTCTGTGTCCTTGCAGTCCTAGTTCAGCAAGCCAGGTAAGCACAGACATCACTCTATGGCCATTCTGTCTGCTTTCCTGGGGTGCTTGTTGCACTGTAAATTATGAAAGTGCTTATGCTCCTTGCTGAATCAGGCCCCAATTCACCAGATTACCTGTCAACCCCACATTATGGATCAAGATGGGAAAAAAAAATGGAGTTTCCTTACTGACTTTGATGGCCTTAGGACTTGACACAGTATTCTGCTGCATTAATCCCCCCAGAATTTTACCATGGCACAAGGTGATGCCTTGTAGTGGATAGCTACAGGTGCACCCTTCTGATCATCCACAGGGCCACAGTATGTGAGGAGCTAAAGAAAAATGTCACCCCCAAACCTTTTCCTCCCTCATATTTCCAGCCCTGTGTTCACTGAGCTGCTCAGTCCAGCAGAAATTTGGCTCAGGAATTGCCTTATTTCTACATTCAAGACACTGTTTCACTCACTGCTCCCTTTCTGGAGAAAGCAGAACAAAGTGCATTAAGAGGTGGATTAAAGAAAGGAGGGGAGATAAATAAATAAAAACTACATATTTTCATAAGATTTTTTCAGTATGTTTCTTAAAAAATGTGCTGAATAAGTGATTTACCTCCAGTCTCAGAACTGTGAGGTTTAATGAAGCTGACATTTCTTCCTCTCCAATGTTATGTCAGACTGAAAACCTTTTCAACTTATAATAGATATGTATGGTAATAGATATCTGAATGAAAGATCAAACAGACATTAAGTACTGCAGAAATAGCCTGGTAAAAAAGATGAAGTCACCCTCTAATGACACTATTATGACATGCAGATTAAAAGAAGAACCAGTAAAAAAGAAGGATGATAATGCTATTGTGTTACTCCACTGAGGTATTTTACCAGTAAAATGAAGTTACTCACTTTCTGCATCTATCCACTCATCTGACTGATGTTTTAAGGGAAAAAAAATGTGCAGGAGAAAAGAACTGTTCTTGAAGGAGAAAAAAGCCCACCAAGCAAACCCTACCTGTATTTGGGGTTGGTATGTAGTATCAGATGAATATTGCATTTCAAGCGTTTGATCCTGTGCCTCCAAAAACTACAAACATCATAAACCAAAATTAAAAACTTTGCCAGCAGTCTAGTACACATAGTAGGTTCAAACTGAACCCCCTTGAGGAAAGGATAATTACTACCTTGTTGTAAAGCAGATGCATTTTTGGAAGCAGATGCGTGCAAGGTGACCATACTTTGGGAAACCACATTTGAAGTAAATATTTATTTGCATAACAAATAGAATACTTTCTACCAGCCCATTATGCAGCTAAGATTAGCTCAGACCTTTATAGTGACACTACATAGACAATAAACTGAAAGCAAATTTGAGCTGGTGCAGTTTTGCTGGTTGCTCAGCTGTCCAGCCCTGTGTGGGTCGCATGGGTGGAGAGCCGTGTGGCTTTGTGCCTGCCAGCAGTAAAGCCTCTGAGACAAGGGGTCAGAGGGTGATTCCAAAGCACAGGATCAGCAGGATAACTCCTCATCACAAGGGGAATATCTTGGAAGTTTGCTGGAGAAGGCTGAGGCTTCTCTACTTTGTGTGCTTGTAGATAAGACCATGTCCTGAGGAGAGAAGTGCTCATGGACACAGCCCACCTCTACTGCAACCTATTTATATCTGCCACACAGACAGAGGACAACGTGATTCAGATGTTAATCAGTTCCTGGCAGCATTACAGAGCCTCCTTGAGCAAAAAGCAATCCAGTTCTGCAGATGAGGCAGAAGCACACGGGGTTTCATTGCACCCTCCTACTGCAAGTGCCTAACTTAGGCACAGTGGCTGCTCCCATCCAGCATCTGCACAGGGAGCTAAGATCCAGCTGACCTGGATTTTAGGGGTCTGGTGTCTCCCTTCTTTATTGAACTGAATTGCCATAACAGTCATGGCAAATGAGTGAGGCCTCTTGTAGGTGGTCTGAACACAACCCATATTGCCAGGCTTTGCCTTCATCTACTCCCCCCCAAGCCATGAAACCAAAACACTATCAATTTATTACTGGCTGCTAAGAAATGAGAAGCAGTTTCCCCTCTGCTTGCTTCAACATGGACTTCAAATGCAATTCCTTTCTTAGAAGAACCTGCAGAAATGGCACTGAAGAGTTGCATGTGGGCTCTGTCCCAAAGAGTGCAGGCTGCAGGTTCTCACTCTGTGTGGAAATGGGTATTTTTTTCCTAGCTGTCCATGCTGTCTGTCCAGTCTAGGATGGAAACCAGCAATACATCCAGTCTTAGGTGCCTAAGCCTTGAAATGCAAATTCTACACTGTGGCCTCACACAGCCACGTTTGTGTGTGTGCCCAGGAGCGCAAGGGGGTGACATTTTTTGCAATGAATTTTCAGAACAAAGTGTCACAGGTAGACAGCAGCAAGATACCTTCTGTTATGTTCACAAAGCACTTCTCCCTGTGCTGCAGGAGCAGCACATTAATGAAACAGTCAATACATGGCTGCTTTTTTTCCTGCCCTCGACTGCTACCAGAGGCTGAGCTGGCTGAGCTAGCTGGGTCTCTGCAGCTTCCCTGGCTCCCTTTGAAGAGCTTTGTCTCTGTGATACAGCAGCACTGCTACATCCACACAACAGTAAGTATTGCTTCCCTTGATGTAGTCCCTTTACTTGCTGCTCCTGGCCTTAACCCATCTCTCTTTGTGTTTGCCTAAATAAAATACAATCATAAAAAATCACAACAGTTTACATGACAGAAATACTGTCTTTTAAACTCAAAATGAAAATTTGTTTACCCACATACAATTTTATAAAAAGAGAAGAGGGATTATTGGGTATAAAGGAGACTGACCTCAACACCAAGCAGCAAGGCCTAACTTCACCCACCCAATTGACTCTAAGTCTCCTTTGGGCTTGTTTTCTGCCTCCCTGACCCTGGAATATCATATTTTTCAGTTGTAAGTGTCTGAAATTATGAGGGCTGAGCTGCAGCCTGTCAGACAGATGCTTTCATGGTAGGAAAAGAAGGTTGTAGGTATACTGCATAGCAGTAGTGAAGAATTCATGGTGATGAACAATTATCTGGCAGAGCTGTGCCCAGGACAGCCTTATGGGTCATTTTTCCCCAGCAAGATGCCCAAGCAATGTCTGAGGGAGCACTGGTTGGCACATACACAAACCCTTTCAGGGAACAATTTACATGTGGATGGTCAGCAGTCCAGTGCCTGGGCTCACTCCTTGGGGATGCCTGACATATCTTAGATATCCAGCACCATGTGTGAGTAATTACTCTTAGTTGGTTCCTACTTTTCTCCATTGACTAAAATGAGTTTGAAGATTGGCTTGCTTGGATTTAGATTCCTTAAATTTCAGATGGCAAAGGAGAGCAGATGAAGAGCAATCCTTTACTGCTTCACTGCTACCCAGTAGCTGATGCCAAGTAAGAAACCACAATACATGTGGAATCTGACATTGCAAATGATCTGTGTCACAGTGGGTGTTGCAGAGCATTGCAAGGCAAAGTTGTATGATCCTTATCCTGAAGAGCTCAGCATCTAAGTGAGCAGTATATATACATATCCCTTGATGGATTTTATGACCATAAATTTGTACATAATGGTCTGAACTAAGTCTTTCTTAAGAAGTAATTACATCAATATATGAAAATCAAAATATTTTATTTCCCTTTAAGAAATGAATAAAAATGTAAGCAAAAATTGATCAGGAAATACTGATTGTCAAAATTGTCACAAGACTTTCAGTGGGCCAAATTTGCCAATGTAGCAATAAAATTTACGTTAGCATCAGCAAAAAAGAGCAGGAATCTGATGCAACCACTTTCTGATGCAGCAGTCTGTGGGGCCCAACTCCCTCTGGAGCCTTGGCCATTGCATCCTCATTTATATGAGTGTGTATTGATTGTACAATGGCACAAAATGGAAAAGTGGTGATTCATACCAGACTTTCATCCATTTGACAAACTGGAGGGCACTAGCACACTGTGGTCCATAGATCTCTGGCAGAATTTAAACTTCTGCAGCTTCCAGGGAAGATTGCTAAGAAGGATGGAACAGTCCTGTGGGCTTACCTTGCACTTTGAAAGCAAATTGAGAGGAACCTACTCTTTTATTAGGAGGCATAATGAAGCTGACAAGACAAAACAAAGTCCAAATGCCACTGCAGTAGAAGTTGCTGGAGTTGCATGCCCTTGCTCATGACAGAAGGGTAGAAAAGAAGCCTCTCCACAGTGGGCAGACAGGTTATGCCAATTAATTGCTCCTCAATTGCCCCAAAACCTAACCCTTGATCACTACCCCTGGACTTCTCTGGATTTTTCCAGCCACTGGAGGGCTCACATTTTTGGGGGTTTAAAGTCCTCCAAGTGGAGAGAGAGATGATGAAAAATTTGATCTGTTCTTGAGAATAAAGGCTTTCAACTGAAAGCTAATAGATTTAGATTAGATATTAGAAAGAAATTCTCTCCTGGGAGGGTGGTAAAGCACAGGAACAGGTTGCCCAAAGAAGCTGTGGATGCCCCATACCTGGAAGTGTTGATGGCCAGGTTGGATGGGGCTTGGAGCAACCTGGTCTAGTGGGAGGTGTCCCTGCCCCTGGCAGGGCGTTGGAATGAGGTGGCCTTTAAGGTGTCTCCCAAACCAAACCTTCTGTGATTCTGTGATTCTATTAGCTTTAAGCATTCTCACATCTGGACTGACCTGCACAGAGGGCTTCATGATAGGCAGTCCTGATTACTCTTTAATCCATTTCTTCACAACTTAATTGTTGAGAAATGCCCCAGTCACTGGGCATGTGATCAGCAATTAAGGACCAATAGACTTTCAACCACAATAAAAAACATGTTGTTTAAATTATCTAGATAAATGCAGGGCATTCCATGTAAGAGGCAATGACATACAGGCTATGTACAAAGGTACACAGACAGAAGAAGAAAAAGGTGATGAAACATATTAATAATGCAACTCCAACAGAGTTTGACCCTGTCGCTAGATCATGCTGAGGTGCTTAAGGCTGAGTGGGATTTACAGATATTATTTTGGCCACCAGAGGGTTCCCATATTTTTTCATTTGTGCAACTGAAGCAGTGAGAGAGTAAAGAACATAGAAAAGCCACTTCAAAAAATGTGTGAAAGCAATAAAGATGAAAAAAAAAAAGCAACCCCAAAGTAATGCAAATAATCTGCATTAATTGGACATGCAGGTCCAATTTTGTTACTGTAAAATTCAATGACTGCATTTTGCAAAACAAAACCAGACATTTCTTCACTGGTTGCAGCACCCTCATTCTTGTTTGCACCACTGCACATGAGATCAGGATTCAAGCAGCTGACGATAAATTCCGTGTATGTAGGACACCTATTAAAGGTTTCATGTGATGTTAGAGTGAGTAGGTTAGTACAAAAGAAACCCCACAAAGTAAATAAGATTTCAAACGTTGTGGTATTGTCAGGGCAAAACCCCAGATTCCAAGTCAAGTTCAATCCTGCAAAGCTAGTAATGGCAGTGCTATTTTCCTAACTTGGCTTCAGTCACTACCGTGACTCTCAATTCTCAAATAATAGGTGATTCATCTTAATGTTATTTAGGGAAGGAGTCACAATGGCTTTGATAAGTCAAATGATGGTCAGATATTTTTCTTACAGCTCATTAATTTTCCCAGGAAACAATGGGCCAAATCCTGCTGTCAGTTATGCTACCAAAGTCAGTGTACTAGAGATGCTTTTTAATCCAGGCTAGATCCAGATCCCTCTCTGACATGTACAGGATGGGCTCTTGTGCTTTCTGATATGCTTCATCAGATCTACTGAAAATGTCACCAGAAATATTCTCACTGCAGCAACCCGATAAAGTCTCTCTGGAGGGTTTGATCAGGGATAGCCCTCAGTCTGAGCAGGTTCCTTGGAAACTTTATCCAAGGTTTCATGGTTCCACCAGAAGATTGGAGGTTTGGTGGGGGGAAAAGCTCCATGTTGCCTGAAATGGGGGTGTTGGAGCTCATAGGGCTGCAGTGCCTCTTCCCCTGGAGGACAGACATAAGGTGTCTCTCACCCCTTGCTGGGGAGTTTGATGGCCAGAGAAGCAGCCCATGAAATTGTGTTTGAGGCTTTCCTTTGGTGTCCTCCAGACAGAAGGAGGTTGAATGGGCTGTGAGGCCCAAAGAGCAACTCCCAAAAGGGACTGACCATTCTGCTTTTTCCTGAGATAACTCAGATGCCTTCACTGCTGTGCAGGTTTCTCCTCTGTCAGCATACCCGGAACTCCATCATCTTGTGCAATATGGTCCAAAGGTTTGGCAAAATCAAAATCTCTTTCCTTATTTGAGGTCAGAGCCTGGTGCCTTCAACCACGGCAAACAGAGACTTACTGCACAGTCCACTGACTTCAAGGAAGCTTCTCATGAAGAAATGTATTTATTCAGCTTGAATAATGGGCACAGGAATCTGGCTTTTGCTAATACAGGCATGGCTGCTTCACAGATGCTACAGCATTCAGTATTATTCCAAAGTTTTAATTTTTTAGTTCTAATAAGATGCTGACCTTCTAGATATTATAATTAGAAGACTTATTGGGAAGCCTAATATAATATTATACCCACTGGGGAGTCAAAAGTGCAAATAGTAAAAATATAAAATCTCAATATTTAATTAATTGAAACAGATTAAATTTCAACCTATTTCTCATTTCTGTCAGCTACTTAGAGCTGTGTATGAACTTTAGAATTCATGCAGATTTTCCCACAAACTTTCTGAGTTGGAATTTCAAACAACTAACATCTATGTTTGTAGACACACTGTGCAGCTTTTTTAAGACCTTCTCAACAAAGAACTTCAGGGCTCTGTGTGGGAGGAATTAATTGAATATGACTGCTCTAGTCAGGTGCCTAAATGGGATTCAGAGACTTGAGAAAACCTGGCCTTTCTTCTTGGGGAAGAAGGCTTCTGGAAGACCATCTATTAAAGCTCCCCTGTCAGGTTGTTCTCAGGGAGCACCTTTGTCCCAAAACACACTTAGAAGACTAGAATGTATAAACACAGATTGTTTCAGTAAAACAGTGAAGAGCAAAAGGCAGATAGAAACAGTTTTCACAAGAATTGGGGTGACTTCCATTTTTGTGTCACTTCTGACCTTCATCCGTCACACAGGAGGCCTTTCGTGCAGACAAATGGAATTGTGCAAAAATAACTGAAGAGCAGGTGCTTTATCAAATCACAACAGGCTATTTGTCCTTATTCCTAATAGTGATGTCCTTACAGGGACTGCCTTCACTGGCTTATTGCACAGTAGGGATTTCTTGTCAAAAATATATAAATAAATGAAAATGGGCACTCAGTAAATGAACCACCAGTGAGGCACCAGGAGTTCCTCTGAGAAATTTATTATTGCTAGACAATCCACATGACTGCAGTTCATCTGTGGGACTGCTGTTCTGCAGTTTCATTTCTCCATGGTAAAGAAAATTTACAATTCTCAATCATATGCCATGGGTCCTTTGATTAAATGTGGATTTATTGTACTTGATAGCCCACAGCAGCTTAAGTACCATAGAGTGTGTTACATAAATGCATGTTCAGGATTATTACACATACCAAAATAGGCATGTACTTGATGGAGGTTGTTATGGTTTACAATTCCCTTTTCCCTTTCCCTCTCTGTGGTTATAACTGTACATGCATTGGCCTTAAACACCTATATGTCTTAAGCACAGGTTAAATTATAAAAGAGATTGCAACATCTTCTTTGTCCATCATCATCTAATAAATCAACAGGTCCATTTCTGTGGATTGATGTAATGGCATTTATGAGCATTGGCAAAGTCATATCCACTTAACTGATGCAATTAAGTAGTGCCGTGCTCTTATTATAATAATAATGGATTGACTGATGAGTAATTTATTTCTTTCCAATGTAACTGACAAAAATAGGCTATATTCATAGACAACGCAATGTATTTGGATCATAAAACTGCTGTCTTATCAAATCTACCATTAGCTTAGATTTATCCTCACCAGAGAATGGTGAAAAACACTTTAAACCATGGACCAAGTTTAATGAGGTATCTTGGCCCTGATGTGTAAAGTCCCACAGAGAAGGTGAATATTTTACTAGCTATTTCTCATAAGAGAAGTGCTGCTAACACTGTCATAAAGAACTAACTCTCAGAGCTGCCAGCTGAACTCTCTAGTCTAAGGAAGGAGATGGCTGTGTTTGGTTTAATTTTAATTGAGTTTCCAGGAAAAATATTTCGTTATTGCCACTTGTTATTCCATACACTCTCCCTGACACTCCTTTCCTATCAATATTGCCTGGAGACCTGGCAATAAGTGAGATCAGTGCTTTTATCACCCTCAACGTGACATTTTGGAGTATCTTGTTATTTCCTCTGTTTATGACTATGATTTCATTGAATTGTAGAAGGGTTTGGGTTGGAAGGTGCTCTCTCAACTTCTTTGGGTTATGCATATAATCTCTATGTAGATTATTTGCATTACTTTGGGTTGCATTTTTTAAATATTGATTGCTTTCACACAGCCCCAATTCTAATTGCCCTCTCTCTTCACAGCTCCAGTTTTTTGATCAATGTCCTCCTCTGGACTCACTACAAAAGATCCACATCCTTATTTTGGGGGCCCCAGAGCTGGGTGCAGCACTGCAGGTGGGGTCTCAGAAGGGCAGAGCAGAGAGGCACAATCCCCTCCCTTGACCTGCTGGTCATGCAGGACACCCTTGGCTTTCTGGGCAGCAAGCACACACTGCTGGCTCATGTTCTGATTCTCATCCACCAACATTCCTCGGGGGTTCTTCTCCCCAGGGCTGCTCTTAATCTGTTCTCTGCCCAGCCTTTGTTTGTGTTTGGGATCACCCCAACCTGGCTCAGGACCTTGTACTTGGCCTTGTTGAACTTCAGGAAGTTCACCCAATCCCCCCTCTCCAGCCTGTCCAGGTCCCTCTGGATGCCATCCCTTCCCTCCAGGGGGTTGACTGCATCACTCAGCTTGGTGTCATTGGCAAACTTGCTGATGGTGCCTCAGTCCCACTGCCCATGTCTCTGAAAAAATATGAAGTAAACCCAATCCCAATCCTAACCTCTGAGGACCAGCACTCTTCCCTGGCTTCCACTCTTTGAGTGCAACCATCCAGCCATTCCTTAACCACCGAGCTCTTCACCCATCAAATCCATGTCTCTCCAGTTTAGAGACAAGGATGTTGTCTGGGACAGTGTCAAAAGCTTTGCACAAGCTCACTTAGATGACACCTGTTGCTCTTCCCTCATCCACCATTGCTGTAAGCCTGGCCATAGAAGGCCATCACATTTGTCATGCACAACTACACGTGTGGGGATCAAGGGTCAGAGTATCTGCTGGCTGGGGATGGACGTGATTGTGCCAACTGCAGCAGAGTTGCTCCAGTCTGCAGGCTGCAGGGGGTCTGTAGGTGGGCAAGGGCAAACAATACTTCCAGACACCCCAGAATTTCTGCACTGCATCCTGTTTTTGCTCATTGCCCTTACCTCTATCATTTGCTTTGGGTATAAAAGCTCATCATTCTCAAGGGCATTTTACACCCATTTCCATCATCATTCTCTTTAAATTATGGCAGCAACAGCTCTGTCTTTCACTGAGTACAAGCCAAATGTGCCAAATTCCAATTTCACGCTATTTTATAGTTCAAGAACAAAAGAATCCACCAAATTATCTTATTTGACCTCCTATAATAAGACTCAGAGAACAGAAAACAGAGCCTGAGACTCCTGCAATGACAGGAACTGATAAACTTGGATAAGCCCAAATGATCCCCACAATTTCCAGGGAACAATGGAAGAAGAATGATCCTGACTTTTGCAGTTTGACCTCATGGAAAGTACCTACCCAGTCCCAAAATCTGGAAATCAGCATGACCTGACCCATGAACCAGGAGTGCTGGTCAACACTCAGGTGAGGATGATTGTACATGTCACCTGGGAACACCATGCTGTCCCATCTGGGGGTTTCTCTTTATCTGTGGGGTATATTCTTTACGTTCCACATGTGTTTGTGTGGGGTTTTTTTGTATGCACACTATTCTTTATCAAAGAGAAATTCCTTCCTTGGTGCCTGAAGCCTGAGGTCCAGTGTTTGTTGTTATTTGAAATAGTTCCATTTGTCTGCAATAACACTGGGGACAGTCGAAGGCTTGTCCTCTGCATGGATCATGGATGGAAAACAGGGAATTACATAAACTCAAGGCCAGCAGAGATCACCACAACCACCCCATATTTATGACCATGCTGTCTGTGACACCCTGATGAGAGGGGGAACAGCTCTGCTAATTGGGAAAGAGGCCTTCACGGCTAAAAAAAGAGATGAGACTTCTATTTCTTCTCATCAAATGGTGGTAAAATATCATAAGTTTCCCCAACACTAACAGACTTATCCTAAATAAAGCTAAATGAACCAGGAAGTTAAAAAGATCTTTCAAATGCACCACATGAACACTAACATAAAAGTAGAAGATGTGGTTAATGGTATTGGCTGGCCTAAGAGGGAGACAGAGATCTACAGAGGTTTATTTACTGCTCTAAGTGTTAACAAAGTTTGAAACCAAGGTGGTTTATGATTAAAGACAACAAATAGGTTAATTTTTGCTCACTGTATCCAACTATCTAATGCAAGGTTAATTCATTGACCTCACTCCAAAGGCATGATGTATTTAATTTTCAAGGCACAACTGCATGTTACATGATGACCAATAAGATCATCAATGCTGCCTTTTATTTCTGGACTGAAACCTTTATAAGAAGAGAAACATCTGATCTCCGAGAAGGTGTGATCTATGCCTGCACTCATGCACTCATATATTATTTATCTGGATCTACAAGTGAAGTCTTATAAAGGGGCCCATGGAGGAAAATAAGAGCCATTTGTGCTACCTTTCATCAGAAATGTTTATATAGAGTTCTCTCTCTGACCACAGAGCAGACATTTCATTCCTGAAACTACAGGAACTCCTCTCAGGAAGAAACACTAATCGTTCTCACCACTGCAGAATGTCTGGTTCTTGTTCTGACCTAAATTTGCTGCTTCAAACACTCCAAACTCTCTTCAGACTCTTCTTCCTCCTCACAGATGATGTAGCCACTACCCTTGTCCAGCTACTGGTCTTGAGGCATAAGCCTTCTGATCCCTGCTCTGAACTGATCCACACAAACAGGACACAGGATCTTGTTGAATAGCTGTTAAAAAACTGGTTACAGGTCTTTGATAAAGCCCTTTGGCACAGGAGAAAAACAAAGATGAAATAATGTCCCAGTGACAAAGGTTGAGTGCTGAATCATGAGAAATTCCCATGTAATGAAAAACCCATGCCTGCCTCTTCTAGGTGTGCTACCAAGATGCTGGCCTCTGAAAATTCAGCAGAATGGATTCACTGTACTGGTGACCAATATTAAACTGGAAAATTATAAGAAAATCAAGAATAATGACACTGATGGACAGGCATGTGATGCAATGAAGAGAAGGTTTCAGCCTCTTGCTAATTTGTAGGCCAATATATTTCACTGTTCTCCCTGAAAGCTGAAGAGCTGTTGTGACACCACAGTCACCATACAGTTAAAGTCTGGAATGTGATGTTCTGGTGAGTTAAGAAAAACTTTTTTGATTACCCATGCTTTGCACCTGGAATTTAAATCAGGGACTGGATATGAAATAGTGCTGGATGTGCTTTGGAGATAAGGACTCTCTCACCATGCCAATAGGTTTTTTTTTTTCGTTGCTGTTGTTACTTTATTTCTCTTGTGTCATTTATTCCAATTCAATTAAAATAATAGAAATTAATTTTAAAGACATCTCTATCTTATTGAAACTTGAGAGACAAAAGGATTGGCAATGAGTTTCAGATTTTTCTGAAAGAAGAATGATCAATTTGCAGTAATGAAGCAGTTTTGTACTGTGTGGTCAAACAGAAGACAAAAAATGGCCATGCCTGAAGAAGAAAAGGACAGCTCTATTTGCATGGGGGAAAAAGAGGATGACATGCAGAAATGCAGCAGAACTATTTTCATTACCAATGTCAAAGGAAAATCATGTTTGTAGCCTGGGAAGATGGGCAGCATGAAAAACTAATGTTTTTCACAGCTGGATAGGCACCATGGGGAAGAAAAGCAGAACATCCACGATTTTCTGTCGACTTCTAAAATTCTGTCCCCAGTTTTTCAGCTAGTTTTTCCCTAGTCAGTGTCTCTAAGAAGGCCTCAGGGGTGAAAAATCAAGACAGCTGTTGCCAAGAGCTGTGTGCAGAAATGGGCCAAGCCTGAAGGATCAGAGGATACCAAGCCTGCCAGAAGGTGTGTGCTGCTGTGAGATGCCACATACCTGTCTGTGGCCTCTGGAAATGACAGCAAGCCAGGCAAGCATGAGAAAATGGTGGCACACAGAAGGAGGCAAGGAGTTTAGAGGGATTTTTTACCTCTTTTGGGAGTGAGAAATCTCTGTTGAGATACAACATGCAGGCTTTGTCGATTATATGCATAGCTGGAGTGTGTTGACACAAGAATCATAGAATCATCCACCTGGATTGTGGCTGTGCTGCATATATCCCTGTACTCATGGAGCCCAGCACAGATAATCAAGGCCTCTCTGAGGATTTTAGACAAGCCCAGAATTCCTCTAGACCTTATGTGAAGTATGACCTCTGATTCACTCAGAACAAGATGCTGGAAGCTCAGCAAAAGGTGAAACACCAAAGTCCCCCCCCACCACCACCTGCATCACTGCAGCTGACAGTCTGCCACGTCTTTTGGAGGCTGTCCAGAAGAGGTGTGCACAGCAGGACCCAGTCCCACGGGCCACTTTAATGCAGCCTGTCACTGCCAGTCCTCACTCCCAGGATGCAGGAGAAACACAGGAAGCCATTTCCACTTACATATAAAGAGAAGTAACTGCTTCACACACCAAAAAAAGCTAATTCTTGGGCCCGTGTTGTCTTTGCAGTACTCCCTTTCCTAATTCTCTGAAGAACTCTCCTCCTCTCCTGACCCATACCTCACTCCCTTTTTCTCCTACTTGAATATTCTCCTGCACCATCCCAAAGTCTGTGAGAAGCAGACACTGTACTGCTGCTTTTTAGGAGGCTCCTTTCAGCCCTGGTATATCACTTCATCATGAATACTGAATAATGTATCTAGCAACAATCCCTTTTCATACCCACTCTCTTTTCAGGGAAGTTACTCTGAATATCCAGACAGTGAACAGCCTGGACCTGAAAACAGTTTCTGCAGAAGGCCAAAATCTATTGGGAGATGAAGGAGAGCTCATTGCTTTGGTTATAAAATCCGTTTTGTTTCTGAAGTGAGAACTAAACAGGCTTGGCTGTACCAGCAAACCAGAAATTCTAAGCAAGCATGCAATATGAGTATAGCAAAAAGGAAAAAGAATACCCCAAAAGCATGGTGTGCAGCAACACCTAGAAAGTGGAGCAAGAGTATGGATTTGAATGTGGCCAAGTTAGACCCACTCTGGCTGTTCCCATATTCCTCTTAGGTCCCTAATGTTTCCTAGAAGGTCCTTCAGTGGCTGTTTAGGGAAAGTGAACACATGTGGGTAAAGAAATTCTTGTGTGAACCAGTAACTAAACAAAAAGGGGAAAGTAGAAATGTATGGTCATGTTTTACCATGGTGGAGGTTATCAGTGGAGTTTCACAGAGAGCCATCCTGGGACCTCTGCTCTTCAAAATATTAATAAACAAGCTGGAAAAGAAGCTGATAAGTAACATGACCAAAAAAACCCAGCAACCAAAAAAAAACACCACCAAAATTAAAAGCAAAACCTAATTATGATGTATGACTGAAGGTTTTCATGTTAATTAGTGACCAATTGATGAAAACAGTCAAATGAAATTTATTTGATAAATGCAGGATAGTAGATATAAAGAGAAACCATTCTAAATGTAAGAAAAGTATAGTGTGTTCTAAATTAGTTATTACTATTCAAGAAAGGGGGTATCAAGGAAGGATATCACATAAAAATATCAAGATGCAGATTGAAAGCAAAATAATATTTTTTTTTTCACATGCTGCATAATTAAACTGCAGAACTCAATACCACAGGATGTTGTAGGGGCCAAAAGTATAAATGGGCTCAAAAAGCCATTAGATAAATTCCTGGCTGAAAAATTCATCGAGCGTTACAAAACGCAAAGATGCAGATACAATCTCTGGCTCACAGTGCCCTAAGGCACAGACTGCTGGGAGGGTGTGCCACAATAAAGTATCCCTCTACAGTTGCTCTGCTTTTACATTGTTCCCCGAAATACCTGCTACAGGCCCTCGTCAGCAGCACCCGGCTGAGGAGGGATTTCTGCAGCCACTGCTACGGGAATAGATAGTTACTCATAAAGGTAAGGAAAAAAAAATAGGAACTGAACCAGCAGCATTTGTGATTGCTGAAAAAAAAAAAAATGAGTCAGAGAGGATTTGTCAGTCATAAGGTAAAAAGATATTGCAATAGAAGAAGTATCAGTTTTAGTATGGGATGATCAGTGTAAAGTAAAGGGTATCAGTCTTGTACTGTCAAGTAGAAGAAAGGAGGCTGCACACTCACTGGCTCATGAGGCTTCTGGGGCCATAAACCACATTAAGAAATGAAATCCACACAGAAATGCTTTCTAAGACATCATTTAGTAAAAGACATAAACCAAATCTGTGGAGTTGTATATGTCGTTGATGTATTTCTAGCAGCTTGCCTTGTTTTTCACTAAAATCCAAGAAAAGCCATTTGTATTTAAATGATAGTGGAAACGGTAAATTGTTTCATCTGGGAGTTTAATAAATGGTTTGCCCTAGTTTGTCAGAGTTTGCTGTAATTTTACGTGACTGGCCAGATAAATTTGCTGGAAATGATCAGATAGCAGGAGATTGGCAGAGCAGAGGAATTCCAACAGAAGCACGGAGTTAATGAATCTCCACCCGTGTCCCGACACGTGGATGGGGAGAAGGCCAGGCAGGAGCACCCAGCTGGGACCCTCTGAGCAGAGCACACAGCTCTGGTCATCCCCTTCCCACTCAGGGCTGCATCTCAGCCTGAGACTGAGGAGAAATTATCTGTGTCCAGCCCCTCTGAGCACTTGAGAGGTAAAAAGACTTATCCCAAAGCAAATTATTATGATGCAAAAATCACTTGTGTAGTGGATAAGCTACACAAATGTCCCAGTTTTACAAAACAGCTTAATTCTGGGAATGAATCCACCAAGGCATGCAGCAGACTCCACCCATCTTGGAGGAGCTCAGGTCCTGCTAAAAAGTCAAATGCACCCTCAGAGGTGCAGGGACCACAGTGGTGGGTTGAGAAGATGTCCTGGACTCTGCAGAGACACCACCTCCTGTGCTGGGGCTGGGCAGAGTGCACATCAGCTCTCCATGGGCCAGGCTTGGTGTGGTGGGACCTTTCTTCTCCCTCTTACAGTCAATCCAAACTGGAAGCAGTTGCTCAGCTCCTGGGTTCTAAAGCACCTCACCAACTTGCTTCAGCAAGGAGGTCACTTCTTTTTAAGTTCACAAGTCTATTATTCCCCTGAAGTTACCCACCTAGAAAGTCTTCCTAAAGTTAATGGATTTGAAGGGGAAAATATGCCCTGAAGTGCAGACAATTTCTGGTTATCCTGATAGTCTGTGCTCTGCAAATCAATGCATTTGAATCTGGTTGAATCTACAGCCAAGCAGGCTGAAAAAAAAATATATCCAGCAGGGATTTGAACATCTTTCATACATCTTAATAGGGACATTATGCCTAAGCCCCTTTGTGACTATTTAAGTGATAAGACCATTAGAACCAAAGAGTGGCAAAAACAGCTTTCTTAAGGAAAATGCATCTTAACTAGTAAATGTCAATCTTAAATACAAGTATCCTTCAAAAATTCACAAAAATCAGGAAAATGCATTGCTGGTCCCAGATTGCTATCTGGGCATAATTTATTGGTTTTTCCTGGTGAGTTTTGGTAAAATGCAGAAACTTCTACAAGGAAAAGAATCTTATGTTCACAGAAAGAATGGAGTATAATAGATTTTTTTCCTTTTTCCTCCTGCATATTTGGATTTCTCTTGCACACAGTCTATGACTTTCAGCTACAGGCTATGACTGATCCCTTGACAACTCTAGTCTCTGCGATAAATTGTTCAAAGTCAGACCTGGGGCTGTGTCAGTTCCTAGAATATCAGGGTTTTATATCTTCTCTAGCTTCATTTTAAATTTAAATGATAACAAATGCAATCTGACCCCAGATGGAACAGAACATTTTGTTATGTTGGATTGGTGTTTTTTGCTAATATGACTTTGGTAAGGATCTCGAATCCCAAATAGTCTCAAACAATCTCAAATCTCAAAAAATCATTTATGCTTAATCCCCACATGCTTCCTAAGAAGGAATATGAGCCATCAGCCACCATGGAAATGATGCACAATGCCAACAAAAGGCTGGCTTGCCTTGCAAGGAAGCAGTGCCATGGTCTTCTGGGCACATATTTTCCTACTTTTGTCCCCAGTTCTTCTGGTTCTTTCTGAGTTGGTTTTAGCAAATGCTTTATATGTTTGTATTGTGTTGGCAGGGGGATTTAAATTGGGGTTTTGTTGTTTTGTTTTATTTGCACATTTACTTGTTGCATTTTCAAAACAATGTATACTATGCTGTTCCTCGAATTTCAGTGTGACAGGACTCAGACCCAAAAAGCAGGCTATTCCTTTGTTCTTCCCCCACACTCTCTTTTTTTTTTTAAAAAAAAAGAAAAGGTCTGTAAAATACTTTCTAGCAGTCTGGGCCTACACCTCTCTTGTTTGTAAGAGGCTGGAGAGAACAAGGCTCACAGAGAGTGGAGAACAAACCTGGCCGTGCAGTTGTAAGGCAAAAAGGTGTTTCTGATTTTGTGGGCAAAGGGAAATGTCTTGTGGCTTGTGCTCCACAGTGACATGGCTGATGGTCTGAGTGGGCAAAGCACTTCTATCAAACACTGTTTGACTTCACAGACCTTTTTCTCTGGTCTTTAAATGTAGTTCTCGTCTGTCAGTAATCCCTTTCCTGTTTGCAACCAAAGGAAAGCCTTGTGCCATGAACAAAGGGGAAAGAGATGCCACATATTAGTAGCCAAGATAAGGTACCAGTATTTAAACAACATGAAATGCTCAGTCCAGACAAAGAGAGATATCTCTGATGAGTCCAGTGCAAATACACACCCTCACATCTACTGTGGTCATCTACAGAGCCATTTTGGTTGGAGTTATTTCCCTCTTTGACCCCCCATCACCTCTTTATTCAGCCTCTCCCAAGCAGAGCATGATGTCTGACTCAAGCTTTTGAACTCTCTGCATGTAAGTAGGTTTCAAAGTAAGCAAACAAGCTCCTACATCCCTTGCCTGTGTAGGTGTGTTCACATATTTTTATTTATTAAAAACAAAATAAAAACATAATCTGATACAATTAAAGATGTGTTTCAGAGAGTGGCCTGTGCAGAGAGAAATGCTTGCACCTGGTATCATAATTTATAATGTTTAAGAAACAATCTGGCATTAAAAAAATGAAATTACAACAGAGATAATAGGATCCAAAAGTCTCTCCCAAATTACTGAACAATAGCGAATTGGATAAGATCACTCAGGCTATTTTTCTAATATTTTAGAGTAGTAGTTGCCTGCTCAAGCCTTTGATCTCATAACTGTGCCAGCTGACAATAGACAAATAAGTGTTACAGACAGTACAGCAAGAATGAAAATCGGTGCATTTTCTAGGGAGGCACTGAGATGTGAAGTGATAGGAGATTAAAGTGTATGTGAAGGGCAAATTTTGCTCTCAGCTGTCTGATGTACATGCAGACTTCTGAATATGGCCTGTTGCAGGAGGATCAGCTAAAACTGTTGATTCAACAAATAGAGAAAAAAGCAGTTATCCAGAGTGGGTTTTGTTGCTTTTTTTTTAATTCCCTGAGCTGACAGGACACTTATTTGTTAATCATGATATATAGTTAATAATGCTGAAGGAAAAAGCAGCTGTATAACAAAGCAACTGGAAAATTATCCTCTCCAGGAAGAAAAAGATGGAAAAAGAGACTCCCATTTTATATCTGTTCTTCTGGATTGAGTGAAAGGAAAACTCATCACATTTGTAAGAGACCTTCTCAGAGTCTGGAAGGAACAGTGGAACAGTGCTCTGTGGAGCACTGGGCTGGTGAAGGCTTGGGAGTCCTGAGCCCTCCAGACTCCAGTGGCACAGCCACAAGTGTGCCCAAAGGGACCATGGAGACTGCAGGTGGGTGTGCAACTACCTCAGCATCCTTCCCAGAAGTATTAAGAGCCACAGATGAAGCAAATGGGAGATGGTTGCAAAGGCCACAGAGTACTCCCAAAGCCACCATAATTTTGTAGTAAAGGAGAGATGGGAATCAGCAAGAGAACAGCTGGTAAACCAACTCTGCCTTCCTGTTTCACTGGCTGGTATATGAACTGCAGGCATTGGCTAAAATAACAGATATTACTGACTCCTTGGCTTGGTCAGTGGAGAAATACATTCTCATGTATTTATCTGAAATACATGATGGACCTGCTCAGAGTTTTCTGTAGGAAGTATTGTGTGTATCAAGGTGAATGAAACAGGCTGAAAGGATTACACACATATGTTTTAGCAGTAGTATAAGAAAACAATCTTTCCTTTTCCTCACACCAAATCAACACCAATAACACCCAGAGACAATATTCAACAAAGGCAGAGTGAGCTCTGGATACCAAGGCCCTAAGGCCCTGGTTTGTCCCCCCTGTGGGATTTTGCTGTGTGACCAAAGTCCAACATAGAACTTGGCTCTGGACCAAACCCAAGGCCAGCAGAGCTTGAGTTTGTAGTTTTTTAAGAGATCCAATGCTGCCATATGTTTACCAGCGATATCATAATTGTCTGTGCATCCTCAGTCTGCTATGGATTTTGCAGCAGCTGTCAATAGCACTCGTTCATCACGGGCCCAAGATAATTGAAGCACTCCATCTGCTGCAGGGCCACTATTACCAACACTGATACTTGTGTCAGTAACTTACTGAAGAAGGGCCTGAACTTGTTCCTAGTGGAAAATCAATGGGAGGATTCCTGTTGGCAGAAATGGAGGCAGCCCTAACCCTTTCAGTACTGGAAACCTCAGCGGCTGCTCAGCGTCCGATTCCACGGCACCATCCAGACCCGCCGTGCCCCTGATCTCTGGATGGGAGCAAACACAGGCACAGCTCTGCTGTGTTCACACAGCCTTTGCAAACTGGTCCTACAAGGCACTTTGGAGCACAAATCCCCACTGAGGGAAGGGACAGGTACAGCAGAAAAAAGAACTGGCTGAAGGAACACATGGTGTTGGCTCACACGGACAAGAGAGGCAGAATTCAAGTTATGCACTCAGTTTAAAGCCTCTGCCTGCATAAACAGTCAGACATGTTTACAGGAAAGTGCTAAAGGAATTAATCTGTTACTCAGCAACACTAATCAAGACTCCTACCCCATGCAGTTCACAAAGTCCTACATCTGTGCATACCTTTATATTCCTGTTCACAGTCAGCCCCATTCCATCTTCTGTCTGCTGTACAAACAGAAGGAAAAAAACAAGGTCTGCAGAAGAAAACTGGCTATTGTGATAAAGCATTATCTTCTCCCACATGAAACAAATATTTTCTAACATTTGCAGTTCTCTTTTCTCCTATTTTTATCTACTTACTTTCTTGCAAGAAAAGAACTAACTTTTGAAAACCAAGGCAAGTTATGACCTTTTTAACAAAGAGGGGAAAACAAGTTGTTGTCCTGCTGTTGTGAGCGCAGATGAGATCAAACTAGAACTTTAAATCAGAGCGCCCTTGAACTTTCAAGGTCAGGTTCACCTCTAAAGTTTGCTGCTAAGGCAAGTCAAAGCCTGTGCTCAGATGGATGTGGATAGCTCCCACTGAGTTCAGGCTGCCCTCCTTGATTGTCACGGTAATATTTTTGTTGTGTTTGTTTACTCCAGTGCAGGCTCTCAAGGATCTGACTTCATTTTCATTCTTTCCTGTTTGTAGCCAGTATAAGAAAGGCCACTTTCTCAAATATATTTAGGTTCTCTCTGTGCACACAATGATGTAATAGTAGGAAAATGAGAAGTTTAGTGAGGACAGCTGTCCCTGAAGTGTCACTTCAATGGCAAAAAACAAAGAGTGCTGAAGGTTCAAAGAAGATAACACTACAAGGTCTCAAAACACAAAGCAAAACCCAGTGATTTCTCTTTTCATCACAGGAGCAGAGAAAGTGAGGCCCCCTTCTTCTGGGCAGTGATTTAGATGTTTTTTGAAGTGTTTTGTTGTTTGGTACTTTCTAGACCTGAAAGGTTTCAACAGATAGATAGCACTTTTTTAATTGGATCAATAGGAATAGCAGAAAAGGGCAGCACTTGTTTGAATTTCCTGCCAGTGAAGTCCTCCAGAGTATTTTAGAGTACCACAAGATGGAGGAAATCATATAAGATTTCTGTATTGAGATGACTGGAAAAACTGTAAAGGAAATTTCCTTTACAGTTGTCTTTGTCTTCTGTGGATGTCTCCTTATTTCCTCCAATACACCAGGAGTCAAGGCAGCTTTGTCTTTTTAAGCAAAGTGGGCAGGGAGAAAAGAGAGAAGAAAAATCAACAACGAGGAATAGTTCGATGAGTAGCTGAAGTCAAAATAGAGACAACCTAAAAAAGCATAGACATATTC
Source organism: Urocynchramus pylzowi (assembly GCA_013397555.1). NCBI lineage: Eukaryota > Metazoa > Chordata > Aves > Passeriformes > Fringillidae > Urocynchramus > Urocynchramus pylzowi. The sequence goes on from VZRH01001850.1 coordinate 419,776, forward strand.
CACTGGTAAAGAGAATAATTTCATATCATAAGGAAGACATATGATCATTGTTCATAAACTTTGATTTTTAGAAGAGACATAAAGAATCTGACTAAAAAAAGACACCTTTCTTTTCAATATTTAATGAGCCTTTATTTTTGTCCATCTACTTTCAGGACATGAAAACAAGCCTCTAACACAGGAACACACTCTCCAGCTGCAGTATAACAGATGTGCAAACCATTAGTATCTGCTACCCATTCCAAGCCATTAAATCTGAAACCCTGCAGGAGGAGTCAAAGGTACCATCAGGGGACCTGTGGCAGTGATGGTGTTTCTACTTAGCTGATTTCACTGGAAAGGGACAGTGCTTTACCTTGAGGCACAGAGGAGAGTAAGGAACCCAGATCTGGATTAAATGTGGATGAAATGACTATGAAAATGTACAGCTGGAATCATAAGATGCATTTTCTGATCTCCTCACTGTGGTGAAGGGGAGATAAATGGTGTGTCACTGATGAGGGAAGGTGTAAATAGCATCCAATGGACTTAAAAACAGAGTTAAAACAGAGAAGACCCTGAGCTAAAATGCTGCAGTATCTGGGGAAAAGGACAGAGGCAGGATTTGATTGCTGAGAGCTCAGCTCCAACAGAGAAATGGATGGTTCAAGTTGGGCTCCAGAGAGTGTTACCATCCAGACAGGCTCTGTGCCTACCAGCTGACCCAGGATTTGGGAACCACCTTGTCGTTTGCATTCAGTGCCTCTGGAAAAAACCCTCATCACAAGGTAACCAGCACTGACGAGGGACAGTCCAAGGATTGAATAGGAAGATGGATTTGCCCACGAGGGCAGCAAAAGTGCAGGCTAGGGAGCTGAGTCTTCAGAAATGCCCCTGGCCCCTGCCAATTGAGAACACAGCCCTGGTGGGGACTGAGACTGGACCTCAGCAGAACCTGACCAAACACCTCAGTTATCTCCCAAAAAGCCAGACATCTTGGTTTGCTTCAATCCAGATCCCCTTCCCTCCTCAGGAGACACTGTTCCTCCTGGGATTCCAGAATTCCTCGATCTTCAGACGCCCAAATTCACAGCATTTTTGTAGGCTGCGTGGCATTCCAGCTGCTGGCTGGCTTTCTGACGTCGCATGTGGGTGAGCTTTTGCTCACTCTCTTGCCATCTCTCTGCAAGCAGTGGGAGCTGGAGTGGGGCAAGTGTCACAGGCAATGTGCAGAAGCAATTCCGGAAACTTTATTGCTCAGAAGTGGCACTCAGCCAGGAGAGGAGAAAGAGAAGAGCTCATCGTTGTGTGCTTGCAGACACTGACAAAACTGCTACTGATGAATCAGAGAGAGAAATCTGGAGAGGTGACCTTGGGAGGTCACAGAAGACTCGTTTTTGCCAACAAATATGAACATTTGCAATCATGCTGTGGCCTGATGCCAGTCACTGTTTTATGTGCTATCTCATCAAAACATATGAATTTTCAATAGCTGTTTTAGAGTCCTGCTTGCTGCGGCGTTATATCTCTCCTACTCCTACAGGTTTTGGATTGTACAGCTACAAAAGCAGGGTATTGAGGAAAGCTGGCACTTGGGTTGGCATTGTTTCCCATGAACATTTTCCTGCATTCTGAAAATCGCCGACTGGTCAAGTGCCGGAAGGTCACTAAGCAACGTGGCAAAACTGATGACAGAAGGGAGGCAAAAAATCTCTGGAAAAATGAAACTCCTCCACTGTCCGGCCTGGAAGGTCAAAAATTGCCATTTTGAGATTGCTTGTGTTAAGTGAGGCTCACCCACCCTAGGTGTCAGCCCTTCAGAGAGAACTACTGTAAATATCGCCATCTGTGATGTTTCTGGTGAAGGACTCTGCTGATGTAAAGGTTATTACTCATTTATAAACATATGGCTGCTCTAATCCTTCGTTCCTCTATTCATAGTGGGATTTGGGTTTGATTGAGCTCCGTTTCAAAACAAAGATTTTTTTTTCCCTACTCAGCACTAAAGGGACATTATCAATTTGATTTATATTAATAAAAAACAACAGCAACCCACTACTATGGCAAATTCTTAAATCAATAGATGTGATTTGACTTTAAAAAAAAAAATCCCATTGAAAGCAGTTGGTCTGAAGGAGCAGCACCCAGTGCAGCCTGAAATCAAATCTGCAGTGACTGAAAAAGATTGTGAAGAAAAAGGCAGAGGATTCTGCTATTCATCATTGTCCCAACTAAACAAAATAATACCATCTAACAACAAATGTATGCTTTTCTGGCATTATTTCCATTTTGTAAATCCAGAGAGATAAAACACTGAGGTTTATAGTACGTGAGCTGACAGCATCTTTCAGTGATACTGTGATGGCGAAGGCTCTGAAAATGTGTTTTCAAACTATGGATTTTATTGCCTGTGTGTGTGATGTGTGAATACTTGAGCATATACATGCCTTTCAAATGAGCCCTTTAGATCTAAGATCCCATTTCCTCCATATAGTCAACAAAGACCATAAAGCAATTTCTGTAGGAGCAAGAGTTCACATAGAAGACCTGAAAGCTAAAAATTCCCACCAAACCAGTTCAGACACAATGCACAGTTTACCTGTTGTCTGTCTGCTTCCAGGAGCAAAGGGACCAGTTCATCTGGCTTATTGTAAATGTCTAGCTCTGGCTGAGATGAACTGCTTCCTAAACTGCTTTGTCTTTGGGGAGAGTTTTATAAGGCCCTTGATTAAGAGTTTTGATGGCAGTAGAGCCTGTGTTTGCATGGCTACCCATAATATTATGCAAACTCTGGGGGGAAAAGTATTTTATTCATTGCTGCATTGAAATACCTTGCGGCAAACCCCACCCCCATACACAACTGGGCATGGCTGGATTCCACAGAACAAGACATCTCTCTCCCTACTTTTGACCAGCAGATTGGAGAAAATCAGAGCTACCAAAATATGATCCTGTCTCCTGAGAAAACATTTTTCCTGGTGGGGAACTCATCTGCCATATTTTAGATAGTGTCTAAAAAACCTTGTCACTGATATTGCCTTGGATTACTCTAAAAGAATACTTTAGCACCCAGCCCACATTTCATCATTAATAATATTTATGTAATGCAGCTGCAAGGCTGAGCAGCACATTACGTCACCTCAGCTGAATGAAGAGCAAGTTGCACTTTCTAGATCACAGCACTGCCATGTTTGCATTATGTATGCTGGAATTCAGTAATGAAAAAATGTAAATGATGGAAACAATTAATCTGGCTTCGGGATTTTTAAAATTAAGGTTGCAGGATGAAGATGAAAATGTACTTCAGCATCTCAGGGGTTTTAACTTTTTAATGTTTAAATCAACTTAGAAAGGATTTCCTTTTTTGGAATGCTGAGGTAATTATTTTTATATGTAATCTTTTGTCAAAACTAATTTTTGAGCCCCTGAAATACAATTGAAAAAGTAATGGAATTTATTGAGGGACCCTCACGTCCACGAAAAAGCTTCAAAAACAGAGATCTGAATTCTTTTTTTTATGTGAAAGTGTGTGACTATCCCTGATTTATGGCATCTGAACACCAAACTGCCAGTCCTTCCTGGATTGCTGTGAGATGGCATTTGCACTACAACAGAGCTCTCGGCACTCTTATGCAGCAGAATTAAACATATCCATGCAGCTGGCAACTTCAGTTTCTGACAGAGTGTGTTAGATGTCTGGGTTTTGGAATGTTTCAGATGGTAACACCATCTGAATGAAAAAATTCACCTCTACGTGTTTGTGTTTTTCCTCTAATCCACGTCATGTAGTCTTTGAGCACACAGGGTTTCACCCTTGCTACATGCCTGGAAGAGATTTATTAATTGCAGCTACTTAAATGGAACAGAATAGAAGCACAGAGAGAATAAATGACTTGGCAGTGCCAGAAATAGAGTCAAGATTTCCTAAAACCCATTCCAGTGCCTCAACCACAAACCCATTCCTGGGAAAAGACCAGGAAGTGTACCATACCTTTTTTCCCCAAATTTATTCCATTAAATCACTGCAAAAAGGTCTGTGGGCATTCTTGCTTCAGTTAAAGTAGTAGCATAATGCAGTTTATCTTGAACCTGTTCCCAACAGTCTTGAGACAAATCAAAACATCTGTGCAGTGCAGGTATTACCTTTATTTTTAAGCCCACTGTTTAACTGTTGATGATTTCTGATGCCTTGAGTTATGGGCCAGAAGAATTCAGACCTGCTTCTCACACCTTGTAAAATTCAGAGAGACTCAGATTTAGGGACTTTTATTCAACTAATAATTACAAGCAGACCATTTCTTGCAGATTTGCTTCTCTATGAATTTTAGCATTAAGCTTTTAGCTACAACCACTCTCCACAAAGCCCAGAAAATTGTTGTTTTAAACTCATTGTTTAAAAGTTTTTACAAAACAGCTCCAGAGGCAGTTTCACCATTCCAAGGCACCGTGACTGGTGAAAATACCTGCAGTACTTTTAGTTTTCTCCCCCAAAATTCCCTAATAAACACTAGAAGTGAGTTTGCCAAGTCTGTACTTACAGGCGTAATCTCCTATTGACACATGTATAAATTACAAGGGCAGAAGCACTATCCAGTCACAGGGTAACGCTCTATCAGTGAGATTTCTGGGATTTTTCAGCAGTGTACTCTGTATATGGCAACTGCTGGCTAGTGTTTGCCTATTCTTCACTTGCTTAAAACCTCTGGTTTTGTCTTGAGGGTCCACCTAAGGTCAACTTCCCACCCCCCAACAGTGGCATAGAAAACTGCTCTGAAGGTGGAAGAAAATGCCTCTCCTCACTGAGCAGCCAGTGTTGATAAAACAACTCTCTGTTGGAATAGCTCTAAGGGCAAACAGTGAGGAGGTTTACCCATTCAAACAAAGTTAAGAGTGAGCAAATTCTCTTAAAGATGTACCTATGTCTGAGATCTTTGTTTCGTTTTCAGTTACTTGATAGAAAATAAAGATAAAGCCAAGAGCAGGCCGCATTGAAAAAATCCTCTGTGCTCCTGAAAATATTTCCTTTGTGTTCAAGAGAGAAACATAAGAGAAGGCCACTTCAGCTAAATTTGTAATAATATTTTTTTAAAATAAATAACAAACTCTTATATATATATATATATACATATTGAGCCCTTTTTAACCTTTGCTTTCTCACTATTTCTAGAAAAGAACAAGAATGGGGAAAGTACATGTTTTGCCATGTCTAGTTTACTCCCTTTTATGGGGTCAGGTCTTAAAAGAAAACAATCCAAGGTGAAGCTGTGTGATTTGTAAACACAAGATGGTGGTTGTATCATGAAATCTTCAATAATTCTGTCACCTGTTTCCACTTGCTTGTCCTCTCCTGGAGCGTCTCGTGGCATCTCTGGCAACATGTCCACAAGGACTTTCCTAAAAACATGTCCACTGATAAAGTAGGACTGTGGGGTTTTCTTAGGGGTTGTCTGGCTTGGGCATGAGATTTGACAGGTTGGTCCAGTTTCAAATTTAGACAAGGGCCAAACTGGAAATTCAAGATGCTGTTAGGAGAGGACCACAAATGAGGAACGAGTTGAGCCTGAAACATGGGGGCAACCCAGAACCGCCTCTGCCACACACACCAGGATCAAATAATGACTCAGAGCTCCCTGAAAGAGATGCAAGTCAGGAGCCTGCCCCATACAAACACACCTCCTCCTGCTTCCAGGGACGTGTCCTTTGAAGTAGATGTCCTGAAATTCATGTGTAGATCCCCAGGGATGTGAACAATGGCTCGACGTGCAGCTCTTGTTTAAAGGGAAGAGAAATCCTGAAATCCCCTGCACCTCCTCCAGCCTCAGCATCAGCTGGCTTTACATTTTCTGCTGTTTGAAGGTGAAGGGCTTCTCTCTGCTGCCCACCAGCAGAATGGCCTTTTGGCCTCCTTCATGCAGCCAGTCTCACACCAAGGTGCTGCTCTTCTCCCAGGACTGAGCCTGCTCTGGGCTGACTCACAGGCGAGGTGTGCTCAGCAGAACCATGCTGTAGACTGCACATCTTCGTCTCTGTGGGCCAAATCATCAAGTGCATGGAAAGGCCTTAGCAAACAGGCTTTTGTGAATGTTTCTGGGGTGGACTTGGGGCTGTCAGGACAGCATTGTTGCTGCCTGGCCACAGGCAGGGAGTAGTTTCTGCTGCCTCAGCCCAAACCCAGCAAACCTGGAGTGATAGACAGTGTGGAGATGTGCTCTGTACTGGTGCCTGGGCCCGCTCTGACCCTGCAGACTTCCAGTGTATTTCTGGGGATGGGTCCTGCATCATGAGCTGCTCCTGTTGCACCAAGATCTCTCCAGTGAAGCCTTTCCACATCTGCCTGGCTGTCCCTGCTCTCCCATGGCAAGAAAGCATCCTGGTGTCCTTCCAGTGCATATTCTCAATTTAGCAGGTTCTCACACGACCTGACTATTTCTTTGCTTACCTCCCAGGTGGCATTTGCCATGGTGAGGAGTTCATACCTACTCAGTGAGAGCTGGACCGCATCAGAAGAGGCAGCCCAGACAGAAAACTTCACCTTCTCAAGAGCTATGAGCTCATTCGCAGAGATAGAGCACTTAAAATGAATTAGTGTATTCCAACACAGCAAAAGCTATAAATAGAGTGCTTATAAATAAACCAGTTTTGTCCCTTGCTCAGGCACCAATTCAGCAGTCTCTTCCTCCTTGTCTAGCACAAGCACGTACTTACATCCCGCTGATTGCAATGGGATAAGGCACTTGCTTTCAATTAGGCATGTTTTGCTTAATGTAAGCCATAATGCTAAATCTATCCAGGTACCAGCCCTTCTTTCCTGTTAAATCAATAGTGCTTAGAAGCCTAACTCCCCCCTGTGAATCCGGATTTTACATTTTAGGACAACTTCTATGTTTTATGAATAAGAGGTAGATATTCCCTGTTTCGAACGCTTCTGTTTGCCGTTCCTGAGGGACGACCCTTCCCTGCATAAGGGAGCTGCTATTTGCATAGACCATCTTCCTTATTCCAACACATGAGCAGCCTCCTGATGTTGTGAAAGAGAAAACATCACAGCTGTTAGCAAATCTGCTGAAACAAGGTTTAATTTGAAAGCAAATGCACGCAGTTATCACATGTAAGCAACTCTAAACAGACAATGCTATCGTACCAAACACATTTTGATGGGCCAAACCAAAAAACCCTGAATCTTTCAGGGATTTGCATTTCTGGATTGGCAGGAAGAGCCAGAACATATGGCTCAAACACATCTGCTTGGCCAGGTGCCCTGAGGACAGTGTTGGTATACCCAAGGAAGTGGCCAAATGTTTGATATTATCCCATGCAAACTTGGACACAGGTTCATGCCATCACCCAGACCAACTAGGCCCAGAGTGAAAATATCCACCAGACATCACTATGCAGAGATGCTTAACATGCCCAAATTGGACTGTCTGAACCTATAAACAGTTTTTCATAGTGACTCAGTGACTCAGGCAGGGAGCCTGGTGTGAGTGGACAGAACTGTAATTTGCACCATAATTTCAGTTCTAACACACCAGCTCTACTGATCTGATTTTGCAGTTCAAGTCCAGCTTGAAAGCTTATACTGACACACAGAAATACCTGAGGTAAGAAATTACCTTAAATACAGCCGTTATTTACCTGCAAATTGCAAACATGGTTTTGCCCTTGCTGTGTTTGCTAGCTCAAGAAATGTCATGTGGATATGTGAGACGCCTCTGAGCGCCTGTCGTCAGGTCACTGGCCTCTCCAATGAGTCTCGCTGCCTCTTTAACCATTTTCTCCTTGGCTGCTCTTTGCATCAGAGTGCAAAGCTTTTTCCTCACAGAAGTGCTGTGTGTTCCTGCTTACCACCCTCTGAGTGTTTTATTTTCTTTAAATTTAGCTGCAAGCTCATTTTCTTTGCTTATTTTCACATGCTTTCTGTACATGCACCGAAAATACAATCATCAGTGCTTTGTTTTGTTTTTAAATACAGCAGCTAGTTCCAGAATAAGCTGGTGCAAGCAAATGAAAAATCTCCCACATTTACATCAGCTGTGCAGCAGACTCCCAGGCTGAAAGCAGGGCAATGCCCAACACCAAGATATAACATTGGCTTTTGAAATGGCCTTTTTCTTCAGCCTTAACAACTAGTTCTTCTAATTCAACCTTAGCACTGGGAAGAATGTCATTGTTTTAAGGAATTCTGACATAATTAATACCATATATTAAGCTAAATAATAAATTCAGCTGGGGCTGAATTTATGCACAATTAAGTCACACATTTTAAAAAAATCCCTTTCCCTACTGAGATGCCAGGATTTGTCAATCTTCAGGTTGAAGAGCAAGACCTGCCAGGGCAAATGAAGAAATTTTTTTTATTATTTCAATCTCTTTAAATGACAGAGGTCTCTGTATTTGCATGAACACAGGGTAGGAATGGTTTCAGTATCCTGTGGGCTGTCAAATGACAACTGTTGGACTCTTCCACCCTGCCTTTGAAACTTTCTGAGCACAAAAATCTCTAAGCAGAAAACATTCTGCAGAGCCCCATTGTCTTCTGCAGGGTTTGAGGGAGCTGTTAGGTTCAGCTGTGCACCCCACCAAGCAAAATCAACCCCATTTCCTGCTGAAGGTTTCTCCTGTCTCTTGTTAAAAAGTGGGGCAGAAAGCAGTTTTGGGTTGTTCACATCTGAGTAGTTTCAGAGAAATCCAACCTACAACAGCATTTCTGAGTCCATGATCATGGTGTCCCAGGATCTTGTTCTCTACTTATGTTCCCTTTAAGAACACAAGGCCTTCATCTTGGTTCTCACAAGGGAAATAATTTCTTTTGTAGCTTTTTTTTTTTTTTTTAAGGAGAATGGTAAGAACATTGAAAACAGCAGAAAATTTCATTTTATCTTGGTAAATGCTCAAAAACATCTTACCCTTTAAAACAAATTCGTAGTATCTTCCAGCCATGGTGTCTGGAGATGCCTGAAGTATCTGCCAATGTCACCTGGACCTTAAGAACAAACACATTCATCTTGAAAGAAGACAGATTAAAATAAAGGGGTGAACTCTACTCCCACAGAAATTTACCCAGCAGAAACATTTCTAAAGCACCAAACAAACCCTGCAGTGGCTGAGTCCTCAAATATTCTGTATTAAGTACTGTCTCTGGAGAGGTGCTTAAAAATTCATAATACGGTGTATCTATTGATGTATTTAACGGAACTCTGGAGTAAGGAAGTAGAACTCTCCACCACTGTCAAGATAACACTGCCAAATTTTCCTTTGGATCTGTACACCTCCAGATGAAAACCTGAGTTCCCTAGGGGCCCAGATATTATAGTTGGAGCTGACAGCTTGGATCTCTATTGTGAGAAATTATTCATGATATTAGCAGTTCTTTCCTCTTAAGGCAAGCATGTGAAATATTACATCTTCACTCAGATTTCCTGCAATAACCTGATACATAACTCAATATTAGGAGACATTCATCAGCAAAAAACAAACGTGTAAGTGTTAGTGCAGCAGTATAATATAACAGAACTCGATACCAGGATGTAGCTGCTGAAATGAACTTGCAAAAAATAGCAACTATATAGACATTACATCAAGTGAGGAGCCTTTTAGGGAAGGCAGAGAGATACATGCACTGTGAGCCTTTCTCACTATATATCACATTCCTTCCTCTGCATGAGAGAAGTTCAGCTTCAGAATAGAACTGCACTCTCTATTGCACTGTGAAAATATTTGCCATTTTTTTATCTGTTATCCCAGTCTAACACTGTCAATAACCTAATTGTTGAATATATGGGAGTAAGCTGTGGGTTGCTATTGAAATGCTTCCCCTGAAGATCTGATATCAAACATGCAAGAAACAAGAGGGAGATTGAGCCCTGCTTTGGAACAGGGCAAAGCTCCTCCTTGGGTCATGGTTTTCTGCTTTTGTGACTCTTAGCTCAGAATTTACCCCTCAGGTGTAGTGAGGCATGAGGAAAGGACACATTCAGGGAATGTACACGACACACACATAAAATGAAAGCAAATTTCTGTCGTAAGGGAGTCTCAGCTTGAATAAAGTGCAAATTAAATCAACTGCCATCATTCTCTGCATTTAACCAAAACCTGACTGTACGTGAAAGGCTCTGAAAGAGGTAGTTTTTATAATTTCCATATTCTTATGTGTTAAATCCTACTTTACCCTGAGCAAATGGACAAGGATGCAGTTGATGATTTGACTTCAAAACTTTTGATTGAGGTTTCACTGTGTAATCATCTTGCAGAGTGTAGGCTCTCTGCTCACTCAGGCCTACGTTATGCAGGCTTTGAAACACAAAGAGCAGTAAAGACTGAGTGAAAACCCTTCTAACTTCAACATCTGAGTGACCCTGTTCTCCTTCTGAAAAGGAGATTGAGGTTTAAAAGCAAATTCTGCCCTGTGGTCTATACAATTTTAAATAATCATAGGCACATATAATGAGCAGCTGTAAAATCCTAACAAATTAAGCCTTTTTTCCCAGCAAAAGAGGAACAGTTCTACAGTGCTATTTAATTTATACTTTTCCAGATGTGAAAATAAGGGTCATAGTCTACAGCACCTATCTGCACTGGGTGACTTTATATGGCATCTGATTTTCCAGAATGCAACAATCCTTGAAGTACCCAAGGAAGTCTAAATTCTCAAGAGGTCACAATGCAAAAGAGTTTGACCTGAATTAGCACAAGGTTCCGCAGCACCACCTGTAAAATCACATATTCCTGGAACTAGGATGAAGGGCAGGAGCCTGAGGTAGGCAGGGATGCTTTTGCATGGTAAATAATGCTCCAGAAAAGGTGGATGCACCAGGGATGGGGGCAGATCTGGGCTTGTTGATCTGCAGTGGTGAGATGAGATGGGGTAGTTGTGCCTTCTTCTTTCTAAGGGGGATGTTCCTCTTTCCAAGCAGGAGAGCTGCTACAGCTCCATCCTGCCAGGAACAGCAGCACCCAGTCCAGCACTTTGGGACTCTGGCACAAGCAAAGTGAACAGTGGGGCCCTGGCAGCCCTTGGCAGCCCTGCCATAGGCTGGGCTGACCCCAGATGAATTCACAATAGTGCTCTGAAGAGGGTAAAATTTTTTCACAAAATTACAAATGGAAAGATTGAAGAAATTCCTTATGACTTATCCTGTGGCTAGTGGCAGGAATAAAATGTGCACTTCCTGCCTGAAAGCCATGCCTTTACCCATAAGGCCACCCTTGCATCCCACTGACATAGCTGAAGAATTACATTGGATGAGTCACCAGTAACTATTTATATTTGAGGGCTTAGAGCACTTGCTGTTAACCAGAACACAGAAGTTGTGCTGGGCTGATGCAGAGAACAACTTGTGGATGCCCAGGGAAGGTCTCACTTGCATTTCCAATCTGTCCTCCCACACTATCTTTGTCATAGGGCAACAAGTAGCACAGTGGCATTTTATGTGTTGATTTTTTCCCCCACCCACTCTGATTTCTGCCTCCAATTTGACCTTTTGTTTGCCAGAGATGTCCACTGAAAAGGCAACTGGGTCGCCACACCATGAAAGACCAAACATTTTGATGGTCCCCAAGACACTTTTCTACATATTTTATACTACAGCTCAAAAGGGGAGCTGAAAGGTTTGCATGGTCCATTGTATTCAAAAAGATCCCATGGATTCTTGCAACATTTTGGTCTACAAAGAATTAAGCTGGCAAAATATGTATTTGCACTGACTGCACCTTTGGGTGCTGTAAACCTGAATAATAAATACTCTGTAATTCCCATCCACTGGCCATACAGTCCTCTCCCAGTGGGGAATTTACTATGGCCTTTGCAGATTAGGTTAAAAAGTCCAGATTCAAATGGAAGAATAAATAATTGAGCATTATTTTAAAAGCTATAATAAGGCTATAATCGATGATTAAGGTAGGTTTAATACATGGTGATTCAGTTGTTAGAGTCCAACAGGTTTCATTTAACCAGAGCTCACAAACATCTATTACATTTCCTTTTGACGTGCTTATAACCATCTATAATCATTATGTATGTAACACACTCATAAATCCACTGACTCTATATTAAACCTCTCTGAACCCTTTCTAAGTGGAATCTTAATACAAAGGGTGAGAAAGGAACTCCATTATGGAAATAGACCCAGGTATTAAGAAACATCCAACATTAACAATTTCAAGCAGACGTGAGAGAAGAACAGTGTTTTGCCAGTTGTGTGCAACTATGTGTGCAAAGCATATTCTAATGAAATTGGGAGAGAAATCAATACCTATATCCTGAAAACAGTGAACTGTAGAGCAGTATATCTACATGCTGCCCTATTAATATCTGCCTCGCTGAATATGCCTATTAATATGTCTTATTTTTGATCTTTCAAATAAATTCTCTTTTCTAGATTTTTTTTTTTTTAACTTCAAAATAATAATGAAAACATACGTCAAGAACTAGGCCAAATCTTGCTCTTCACTGCAGCCATTATCCTGAAAGTGAAATTTGAGCACTTTGTAGTAAAAGCACAGTACTATCTTGGAAAGAAGTTTGCATCGCAGCAGCCACACTGCCTTAATAAAATGCAAGTTTTGTCTCTCCCACATGCAAATTTTTTTTCCCATAGACTTCAGAGTCTGAAGAAACTCTAACACAATTTGAGTATTTTGAAAAGAAACTAATAGATGGATTAATGCAAAAGTGAAGCACTGAGACCCTTTTGCACGGGCTTGCACACTGGATTGTCTGCAGAAGCATTACTCAACCTTTCTGACTCCCTGAGGAAGGAAAAGAAGGGAGCATTTTCATTTTTCAGAGATGCATTTATGCTGTATAATCCTGGGCAAGGATCACTCCAGCATGTTTAATCATTTCTTTAAAACAATGCAAATGGAAGGCAAAGTTATTTTTATTCACCACAAGCTGAAAGGCCTTGGCTGAGATTTCATAGCAGACAATAGAAGAAAGACTGCAAAGAGATAACAAGGAAAACATGATTAAATCACAGAAGTGACATAAAATCAATAGAAGGAGGCAAGGATCAATAATTCTTTGCTCTGAGTAACAGTCAGTAGTGCTTGTACTCATTTTCAGATTTTTCCAAGATTATTTCCTGTTTGATTTGTGTAGACAGAGACTTTCTTTATAATATTCCTCTTTTAGCATTTTTACTAAGACTATTTTTTTGTAGGTATTTATTGCCTAATCATTTGTGCTGGCTTATACAGGAGCCTGTGATTAATCACAAAATAACATAGAGCAATTATTTAAGAAAAGTTAATGTGACTTCATAGCCATAGTAAAAGGGAATTTTCAGGTTTTCATAGCTGTATAGCGGGTTTCATCTAGTTCTTCATTTATTGTGTCAGTTCATAATATTTGTTGCTAAATGTCCAGAAGGCAGCAACAATTCATTAAACCCAGGCATTCCAAAACAGAGCAGATGAAGCAGAGAGATTCACCACCATGGAGTCAGAAGGATCTATTGCATTTATGCTGGGTTGAAGGAGGAAGAGGACCAGACAAATTGCATTCTGCAAATTGCCTGCATTTTACAAACCCATCACAGACCTGGAAGCCTATCTCTCAGTTTTCCTAAAAATACCTATTACAAAGCAGCCCAAGCCTATACAATACTTCAGCAGGAAAAAACCTGTAGAGATGCAAACCCACAGCACCATCAATTTATCCCATGGAGTACCAAGAGAATATAAATGGTCCTAGTCCTGAGTTAACAATTAACACAGTGCTAAGCCCCAGCCCCTGACAACTCTTCCTGCATCTGATTGCCACTGGGTCTAAGGATGTAACTGCCCAAATACTGTGCCCCCCACTTTGGTGTCACTGGAAAGCCCTAGTGTGGTTGTGCAACATCCACAGATCCTGAAACTTCAATGTCAGCTTTCATAACTGTCCTCTGTGGGATTATCCTACTGTACCAGCAGCTTTGACAGTTTAAAATTCATCTGTCAGGCTACAGAAAACACAAGTCTGGATTGCAAACCTCAGCAGGTAAAGAAAAAGTTGATTTTCTTTGCAATCTAATGCTTTTTCTCTTAGGTTTCATTCTAGTCTGGTTTTCTTTTGGATCATCAAAGTTTATTAAGGCAAGGGATAATAGCTTTAAGCTCAAAGAGGGCAGGTTTATATTAGATATTAGGAAGAAATTCTCTGCTGTGAGGGTAGTGAGGCACTGGCACAGGTTGCTCAGAGAAGTTGTGGATGCCCCATCCTGGAAGTGTTCAAGGCCAGGTTGGAGGGAGCTCTGAGCAACCTGGGATAGTGGAAGGTGTCCCTGTCCATGTCAGGGTAAGGTGGAAATAGATGATCTTTAAGGTCCCTTCCAACCAATATCATTCTATGATTTTATTATTACTTCTGCCTTATGAGGGTAGGAAATTATGAAGTGCTTACTTGGATGACTCTCTTAGCTGGTATTTAAAACAACATCAAACCCCAGAGCAGTTTCACTGTTTTGACCATGGTGGAACCAGGAGTTTGTCCCAAATACTTGGTAAAGTCAGGCTAGTTGGTAAGATCAAACTGCTTTATGTCCTAGGAGGATTTTAGCTCTTACATTTGAAACCTGTGAAGAACCAGCTCAGTTCATTTTGTTGTCCTTCTCCCACAACAACAACTGAAAGGGCTTCACTTCACATAGAGCAGTTTGAAGTGGGAGAACACCATGACCAAGAGGTCACCCCAAAAGCAGTGAGGGTACAGAGATATTATCTTCAAGTATATCCTGCCTATAATTATCTCCCAAATCTTGTGCTCATTCCCTCAGGTGCTTTGACTTCAACTACTTTCAAATACACCTGATTGTATAATGATAAACTTACTGAAATTGCAATTAATGGAGTTCTTCACAATCTGCCCTTGATCCTCTGGCCAGATGAAGCAGAAATCCACTCAACAGAAAACCACTCTGGTTTTTCTGGAGGTGGCAGAAATTTAGAAAGAAAGACATTGTAAGGACAAACAGAAAAGAAGAAATCCCACAGCTCTGAGTGATGAAACAACTGTTCATCTTTAAGTCCAAGGAATGGGAAGTCTTAACAGCACACTCCACATATGCTCTGGGTGACTTCTACGTGAGCAGAGTGCAGAAAGCATAGATCCCTCCTGGCTCAGTGATCATCAGGATGGGGAAAAAAAAAGACAATCAAATATTTGATCACTAAAACACTCTACCAAGGTGGAGAAAACAGCTGGAATAAAGCTGTGATGGCAGGAGTTTCAGCCATGTGTAAGTGCTGCCTATTTTGGTAATAATTACATCCTCAAGGAAATTCAGATTTCTGCTTGTACACACGACTGGGAACGTCCTTGAAAACTCCACCAATAATTGGTCAATATCCAAGTACACACCAGCTGATCTGAGTGCCTTAGGTACATGAGGTAGGTACCAGAATTATGGAAAGCAGCATTCTCCAAAAAATATCCTCATTGCAAAATGCTCACCCTCAGTGGAATTTGGTTCATTATAGACTATATTATGACAATATTATTTGTAATGTTATATATAATTATATATAATGTATATTATATATATGATTATATATTTAATATTACCACTGAAAAACATCTTGTTAGATCTTGTAAACATCTCACAACATTTCCTTTCAAGGTGATGTCCAGTGCTGAATATGGCTCAGAAAGAGTTAACAGGAGACACCAACAACTGTCAAATTTTGTTCTTTGGAAGCTCCCCAAAAAAGAGAGCACAGGTTGCCAAGGTTCAGAGGAGCTCAGCAACCATTAACTTCATAGATCCTTCCCATTCAAGCCTATTCTACAAATTAAAAAGGCTTCTGAGAATGGAGGACAGAAATACAGTATAAATATGATATAGGGAATACTTAATACAGCACCTACGTTAGAATCAGGGATGCATCTTTAAAAACACAGTTGCTTGGTTTTGATTTTCTTACCTCTAAATAAAGTGGAAGAATCTTGTATGTATTTTGGGCTATATAAAGCTCCTTCTATGGGTCCTCTAAAAACAGAAAGGAAAAAGACATGACTCCAGCATTGCCACTGTTTAGACAGGACATTAGTATTTGGCAGGGATATAACAAATTACACCAACCTGTGTGAAATCCCTATTGCAAGGGAAAATGTAGAATTATGAGATTTCAGCAGCAGTCAGCTAATGGAAAACTCAGCCTATTTGTGCCTTTTTGGTCTGTCTGCAGATCAGAAATGTCCATATGCCTTAGAAACAGCACATCACTAGCTGCTGTTACTGACAGTGCTAAAAATTGATCCTGTAGATGACAAGGCTGGAATAATGTTGGTGAACAATATGGGACTGGGTGGTGGCAGTAGCCTATCAGGACTTACAAGAAACATCAGCAAAGAGTTAAGCAAAATCTGAATTCAGCCTGGCACATCAGCCCTCTCACCTGTGGCCCTCTCCATCAGTGCCAAAATTATCCAGGGGCCAGCACAGCTGGACCCATGAGACAGAAGGAAAAGTGAGATGATGGGTTTTCTACAGACTCAGAAAATTCTAAATTATTTCACTTTTGAAGCATGTAACAGGCAATTATAAAAAGAGCTGTACACTACTTCATTTCACTGACAGTGGAACAATTCCTGAACAGTGTGGACTCAAACACCCTCAAAACCCAGAGAGGTGTGATGGTGTAACACCACTGTGCAAACACAAAGGTTCAAATGGCATCCCTGGACTGTTTGCACCTGCTTGCTCTGCTCACACCTTGCAAACTCAACCAAAATTGTTTCTGTGTTGGCCAATCCAGTCTATAACAATACCAAAAAATTCAAGGCCATTTTGAAGGTAATGTTTTTCATGTGGAGGCAGCAACATCTCAGGCCAGTGCAATACTGGAAAATACTGCTAAATGGTAAAAATGGAAATAGAATATTTGAGGAAAGTAGCTTGGAGAACCTTAAAGTGGAAGGAGATGTTTTCATTGTAGTATCAAAGTTATTCCCCCCTTCATGAGGACCCACAGGATTTACATTGCTACTTCAGCAAGGAGCACTCTGAAGCACACCGAGTTGTTCTGTTAGTCCACAGTTCTTCTGACAGAACAGAAGAAAAAAGTCTCTTTCTCTCTGCTGAGCACACACTGGGCATATAAATAATGGAAAAAGCAATCTGTAGTTGTTCAGGAGTGCTAGGGTAGTATATTCTAAAATTTTCCTCCTGGAAAATATGCTGAAAATATGGATTTCTAAAAATCCATGTTTCTTTTGCTTTGTAGTATGAAAAGGGAAAAAATAAACCAAACTATTTACTGATTTTTTTTTCAAAAATATCACAGTTTAGTATTTTATAGTTTTCAGTGATAAGCAGATACTGTCTTCAAGCTGGAAGTTTTCATTTAATTTGTTTTTAATTACAATCAGAAGTTTATAGTACAACTGTATATAACCCCATAAATCATCATTAAAATGCCTCCAGTCATGAAACAATGACCAGAACAATAATCACAAAAGTGAGAGATTTACACTCCAACTGAGACAATAGCACAAGAAAACAAATGTTTGCACTCTTCAAGAATATCAGTGTCGTTTATAAAGTATGAGTAATAAAATCAATACAGTTGATATTAATCAGTATCTGGGTGGACCTTGTTCTTGTACTTAAGATAGGCCTACTGATAAGATAGTTAGCTATTCGTACTCCTTTTCAGTAAATTAAAATATATTTCCTTGAAGATATAACTTGCCAGCTATAATAAGGTGCCATTATGCTGATGATTTACAAACATATTGTAAAACACAGCAATGCAACAGCTGTGGAAATAAAATAATCAGCCTTCCACCTCTCTGCTACATTGGGTCAAACCTCTTATTTGCCTGTAATGACAATAAGGAATAAATAAATACCCTGGTACGTGATGAGGGGGGTGAGGCTGGCTATTCTTGAGAATGTGCTTTGCATGGCAATCAATGATGTGTACTGAGGGAGCACATTTAACCACTCACTATTTATAGCACATGGAAAGGCTGTCTGTTCCAGAGACTCTTACCTAAGCTGAACTAGAGAGGCACTTATAAAATTGAATCTGCTGCTCAGAGCTTGGGCTCTGCTGTAAATTACAATCCATAGTCCTGCCTGACTGCTGAGCCATGGTGAGCTCACCAAGCTGCTCTGTGTGCTTTTTATGCAACTGTGTCAGGTGCACACAGGAAATAATAATCAGGAGGCAGAGAAACACATCACAGAAAAAGAAAATATTGAGCAAGAGCGGCTTCTGAAAGGATGCATTACTTTGTCTTTACAGTGCACTCCTGGCTCAGCAGTCCTGCTGCAGTCTCATATTAATGTTGGTAATTTTAATCTAAACTCATGCCATGAAGAAAAGAGAGGAACTGATTCTTTGCAGGTCACAATCTTTCTCTCTGTTTTCCCTCTGATTTTTAGCTCTTTTATGGGGCTCTGTCGCACTGTGACATTTGCAGGTCACAGTAGCAGTCACTGGGTGTAACACCTATTTAAGCTTATCTGCAGAAAAGAACCTGGCAATGATCTACCTGGAGCTTTTTACTGCTGGAGATGATCCAGGTTTTCCTTTCCTTCCTTACCACCCCCCTTCTCATCGCACGAAGTAAATACTAAACCTGCCTTGCTGAGCCTGTGTTTTGCAGGAATGGGGCTGAAGGTCCAAGGTCAACAGAACATAACTTCCTTCAAAACAATGGAATTATTTGGGCCTTTCCATTGGCTTACAGAGAGCAGGTTTCGATCCCCAGTCAGCACCACAAACAAATCTGAATCATTGGGCTGTACAATGAGACATCCAGCACATTGAGTAATTCAGCTGGCTGACGAGCTGTGGCAAATTATACAGGTTTTGGTCCAAAATTAAATTTGTATTATTGCTGTTAAAATTGATCAGATAATGCTTTATTTGATTCAATTCAGTTAAAAGTCTCATAATAGTCCTTGCATACTTCCTACCTTTTCATTAAAGTCACTAAGAACTACCCCCATTGCGCAGGGACCAGCAAAGTAAAACTAAAATATTAAAAACTGTTTTGCCTGCCAAGCACAAAGAAGTGTTAAGCTGGCAGAGCTTGGAGCCTGCCAGAACCTCATGATTTCAGTGCTTGTGTTTGTCCAATAAAAATAATTCTGAACATTTTAGATCTCAACACAGCAACTCGCAGCATAAAAATAGAATGATTTGGGATATCAGTTGTGCAGGCAGACATGCACTTTCACAGAAATCAGCTACATCCCACAGAGCTGGGACTGCTCCTGGAAAAAGTTCATGCTCATCTCATGATGAGTTCATGAGTCCAGCAATCCAGAACAGAGGCTGCTAAAGCACTGACCTCAGTAGCAAGATTTTCTTGTCTCATCCCACCAAAATGGAAAATATTGTAGATCTGGGGAAGTGCTGATTCAAAGTGTGAGCTGGCATGGGTGATTTAGAAAGAAAAGAGAGTGGTCAGCCTAATTTTATTCCTCAGAACTATAAATCTTAGAACAGGGCATGTTTATTGCTATACACATGTGTACACACACGCACGAAAGGCGTCTAGAGGTGCTCATGTGTCCAAAGTCTTTCCAAGACAGAAAGATCTGTTCTTGAAGACAGATTTATTGTTGTGATTGTTGTTGGTTTTTTTTTTCTCTGTAGACAAAGATGTGCTTATCTTGGACCACATTTTTCTCTATACTGAAGTCAAGTCTTGTCCAGGTAAGGCAATCAAAATAAGGTCAAATGGACAAGAAGTTATAATCTGGCTGAAAAATCAGATTTGACAAATCCAGCATTATGTCTGTGAGCAGGAGAAAATACCTCAGAGACCTTTCCACCAGAAGTACTTTCTCTGGAATAATTCTGCAGCAGGAACACCATGATCATGGTGAGCCTGACAGGTTTCTTCTGAGCTCCCTCTAGTGAACCCAGTGACCAGCTCCTGCTCCCTCCCACTGAGACACCCTCAGCCCAGGCCAGGATTTATAACAAATTGATATTTTCCTTTAGTGTAGGCACTCCTTGCTTGTAGACATGGTTATTATTTTTCTCCTGAGTCACTGATGGCAGGAGATGAGGCTTTGGGAAATTAGGGGTGGGATCCACTTATCACATCTCTATCTGTAGCCCATGAGAAATTCAACATTAACTATAAACCAATTGTCTGGGCTCCACCTATAGTCAGCACAGAGAGGCATAAATACCTCCAGAAGGCCATTCATTGCTGTCTATCTCTTTTCACTGGCAACAGGGGACTCCAGATAGCCCTTTTAGATTAGATAACTAAGTGTCAAAGGGATAAAATTAGGTGAGGTGAATCCCTTGTGATTTGATTTCTCTATTATGAGGCCTTTCTGTTACTCTTGTTTAAACATGTTCTTTAAAAAAAAAAAAAAAAGTTGTTCCTAGCTTCAGTCTAGAATGGTGACCACTTCCATTGAAGAGAACAGAAGCAGAGAAACCTTTTGAGAATGATGAGCCCAACACCATCCCAAAGCAGGCAGTAGGGTACCCACAACTGTCTCCAATGTAAAATAACTCCTGGATGTAAATGCTGAACATTTGAGTTCACTGCAAGTTCAGACAACCTTTGAACCATTGACGTAGAAGCATAAATTCCCCAAGAACTAAGCAAATAGTTGCTGGGGTGAGTTCATCCTTTCTTCTTCTGTGAGACATCCATAGGAAAACATTTTCTTGAATACTTTTACACTGTCACAGATTGGGTTTCTACACGAAGAGATTTTTCATTAAAATGTGACTCTGAGAAGTGAAACAAACTGATTATTAAAGGCTGAAATGCAACATCACCCAAAGGCACTGACTGAAACTGAGGTGCCATTGAGGCAGGGAGTGTGTAAATACCTTGGGGCCAGACTCATGTAGTTTTGATCCCATTGGATAATCCCAAATAGCCTCACAGAAGCCAATGGGATTGCTCAAGGAGTATGTTACTCAATGGGAATAGAACCAAATTTGGTTTACCCTGAGGATCTTGCAAGAGCAAAGAATACGAACGAAATACTTGGTCCTATTACAAACAGGAGTAAAGAAAACAAAACAAAACAATTAATTTCAAAGAGACATATTTGACCCAAAGTATAGGCAAAGAGAGTACACATCATCCATCTGCTTGATGTTACATGTTTGTCATTCCCAATGAAAGAAAAAGAAATGTGCAAAATTTGTGGGGAAACATGCAATCAAAATGTCTACAAACACTATTATTGGCAACCATATAGATGGACACATATCTCTGCTGTACACTTCTCCTTCACTTTGCTTTCTAATTTGAAAATATGAATTACACAGTCTGGTTAGGTCACATGACATGGCATTATTCTCTTTTTTGATGGCACAAACCTAGTGAGAAATGGTTTTGATCTAAATATTTTTCCATTAAAGACCTCCAGTTACATGAAAACAGTTGTCGTAAAAAAGTCCCACTTATTTAGTGACAACACAAGGCCAGAGAGGAGGTTCTGGTCAAAAGAAAACATGTTTATGTGTATGTGAGAAAGAGACAGTAAAAGTCTTAATACCCTGATGGCTAAGACTTAATTATTTAAAAAAAAAAAAAAAAAAAAAAAAAAAAACCGCCCCTTGGGGGAA